>CM042231.1:20744207-21099207 GCA_023566465.1 Cottus gobio | reverse complement strand
AGGGCGCAAAATTAACCATATCAAGCTTGAGTTAGTAAAAGTAGTGTTACTGTATATTCCATCCATGATGAATACTATGTGTTGTTAGAGTACTAAACTTCTGTGCAATAACATATCAACCATCACTTAAAGGACTATTACCATTTTAGATAACCATTCATATCTGTAATAAACGGACTGTACTCTCAAAGGTATTTGCTGAGATCTAGCAAAACTGAGGCGTTGCTACAAAGTGTGACAGGGCAGTCCTTAGACGTAAAACCTGTAAGACCTGAACTGGGTACTGAACCTGGCTTGTACCCAGGTCAACAACTGAGACCTAAAACCCAACGACAGAGACCTGGAGCTCAACTTACGCTTGCAAATAAAGACCAACGCAGACCGGCACAGTTAGAAAGAGAAACGTTGAATAAAACTAATTTGAAAAAAAGCAAACAGGGCCTGAGCCCTAAAACCTGTTTGGTGTTCTACCACTCACATGATCAGATGGGTTGCAAACAAGGTCACCATGTTAGGCCAAGTACTCAATGGAGACAACAGAGGCGAGCGGTAACATTATAACCCGAACATCCGCCACGGCTTATTGAGCCGGTTTAACTATCGATTTAACTGGGACCTTCCGTACTTACCGTACTTTGTGTGCACGTTTTGCAATTTTGGGCTTTACCGCTTTGATCTTTTTTGTCGCAATGTTTCCAGATCTCAGAAAATTCCTTGATGAGTGTGAAGGTTATCGTAACTGCTAGAAACCTGAGGAGCAATAAACCGCAAGTATCCCGCAGAGTCAGACGGCATCGTTATGACACGCTGCACTTCACTGTATCTGTAGTGGACACTCATATCGGACACGGAAGTAACCGGCAGGCCGTACAGAGAGCCATGCAACAAGGAACAAGCACACCACAAGTCCACTCAGGTTTTTAAAGTTTTCCCCGTCATCAGTTGCACAGCCAGTGAAGCGACGATGCTTCCTTTCCAATGTATCGTGTTTTGATTTCAATGAAAATGGATACGAGTTAATAACAGAAAAGGTATGCTTTGCAGTTCCACGACCTATTTAATGTCTCATGTAAGCTTCTACTTGTTCCTAATGCTACAGAATCGCATTCACTTGTTCAGTGTGCTGCAGGGCCGGAACCTCCCAAATACCCCAAAACAGACAGAGTTCCCCAGAAAGCTGACATCAGGACTCTGGCAGACTAGGCGCTGTGAAGCACAGAGTTCTCTAAAGTGAAGTCGTACTGGAAGCTAGCCAGGTTGTAGTTTACATCCCGGGACAGCAGCACGTCTGGGATGAGGGGGAGCCCTGCCTGCACAGCCAGGACATGGGGAGCCAGCGCGAAGGGGACGTCCCCGAGGAGATCCGGGAGAGCCGTGGGGGCCTCGGTGGCCGGCGTCGTGGTCGGCAGCGGCACGGGGTGCCTCGTGCCAACGGGTTGAGCAGGAGCTGGATAGGGTGGCTGTGAGGAAATGGAGACACAGAGTTAAAGTCAGTGTGTTGAGTGGAGATGTTATTTTCAGATGCACATTTGTTCAGCGTCTCTTTTCACAGCAGCTCAAGAGCTTTAGGATGAGCTTTAGGATCTTTGTACTCAACTATATTCTCACAAACAATTCATGCTATCCTTAAAAGACCTTCCTCAAGCTGACGAACCACCATCCCCAATGGGTTTTACAAGTTGCCTTTGTGCATTGCATTGTGGGACATCGGTGAACATCAACAGAACACTTCAAATAGAGCTGGATGTCAATCAAATGTCCAGATATTTTTGACCAAACACATCGATAAAGATATTGCAACAATATTTTAGGTTGACTATTGGTGTTTTCACAAAATATTTCCACAATGAGATCGTTCATAAATAATAATATTAATAACAATAGCAGCAATATTTTTGTATTTTGGGGTACAAAGACATGGCGGTCCCTCGGGCTAGTGAGCAGAGACATTTAGTTTTTTCATCTTCATCAACAATTCACCCAAAGGATTTGTTTGCCGCAACAAGGACAACAAGTTTGGGTGACAATGCTTTTTCTTTAATGTTATATTTTACTACATGGTGCAGGTGAGAGAGAAGCCTGGGTCAGCCTGCTGGACCTGCTGCCACCGCGACCCAACCCCGGATAAGCGGATGTAATGTGATATTCTGTCCTCAGTCATGTTTTAGATTTACTTATTGTTTGCGTACTGTGCTACACTAAGATGCACATTCCAACATGCTGTTCCTAATTAGTGCAGTTTGCTGAAAAACAAAGCCTCAGTGGCATCATGAAATGAAATACTGTTGGTAAATTACAACATTCAAATTTTCAAGATTCATTGTGGCTGTAATGAAGCACATGGAAGTGGTTTCCCATAAGCAGAAACTTTCTGTGGAATCGTGTTTATTCCACTATTGAGACTTTTGAGATGGCCGCCATTGTACTGAATGTGGAAGAATCAAAGCTAAGGTGTACAGCCTCACTTAGCGACAGGCGCTTCCCACCGTCCCGCCAGGATCGAGACTGCGTACCCTCTGTCGCCTTCCCCTCATCCAAACGAGATACCGTGCAGCAGTGTGAAGCCCCCTGAAGGACGTTACAGAGAAGGAGTCCCCACCATTATGGCAGCGGAGTGGTGACAGCATGTCATTAGGCTACAATGTCCTGGGTTCAATTTTTGCCATTGGACCTTTGTTGCATCCCCCTTCCGTTTCTACAGTCCTCTGTCAAAGGCAAATAGCTAAAAGCCCACCGAACATGATGATACACAACATGTCTTCAAACTCACAGACACAGAGACTTGAGGGGGAGATGGTGCTGCAACAGTGCAGGAAAAGCTCACGAGGTCCTCTAAATGGTGAGAGGTGGCTTGACGAGTTGGACTCGTGTGGGGGAGGCTTACACATTCACTCCACAAAATGATTTCTCCCCGACAGAGACGCTACTCCCGGGAATGATCGGGATGTTTGCAGTAACACAGTGCAGTAAACAGCAATCATTTTGGTCATATTTATGAATATTTAAAAAAAAAGTCCATTCCCCTGATTGGTTTAATGTTATTATCTGGCTCAAATCCAACAGGAAAATTGGTGGTGAATGTAGAGACATTTAAGTAAAAACTAATGATCATCTTCTTTACACACAAATCTGCTCATCATTTTGAATAAATGGTAAAACATGGTCATTATACTTTGCCAGAAGCCCAAAGCAACATTTTCAAGTTCAAGTTTTGTCAGTCCAAAACAGTCCAAAACTAAAATAATCCTTGAGTTCCCCCACATCTGCAAAAGCATTTTAGCGTTTAATCCATGATCAAAATAGTTGTTGATTTCTCTTCTGTCATATGATTCAATTCAACACTAGCGTCCTGCTCATCTGGCCTCCATCCAATACAAGTAAACAGGTGTAAATAAAGAAAAGTGCAGAAAACAAAGAGTGATTGGCCGAGTAGTTGATGTTTGATGTGCAGAAACATCGTCCACTATGACTGAGGGCCAGGTGCACATCATGGGGTGAAAACCTCAACATGCTCACCCTAGATGGCTGCACAATGACGTTGGTTGATGGCTGTGCAATGTTTATGGTCTGCATCTTCCTCCTCTGCTCCTCCACCGTCTCTCCTGCAGGAAGAATGTGGCAAAATGTCGGTTATTAACAAGTTATTCACAACGTATGGGTGAAATTAAATGTAATGGGTGCAATGTGTAATTCATGGCAGCATGCTACAAAGACAAAGGGGGCAGCATTTCACCTCCACCACCGAGTCCACACAGTCTAAATGTACATTCATAATAATATCAAAAGAACGGCATAACTAGCAGCAGGGCCAGGCGACCAATATCAATACATCAATACTAACAGGGTCTGTGTCCGCTTTGGAAGTTGTTTATTGGATTAAATCCAAATCGGCAGAAACAAGAAAAATGCCTCTTTCATCCTAACCCCACCAGGAGGATGGAGTTGCCGTCACGTCACCCACTGGTTTGTGGACTGACGTTTTGAAGCCTTGAGTTCGCCATTTTGTTTAGTTTTTGCATCCAGTGACAGAAAGTGACCATATATGGGCTGCGGGGAGTGCATAGAGACGCCACATTCGGCCCTGGTAGCCAACCTGCTGGCTCAGTGACAGCTGTCTGCTGGGGCGCTGGGTCCAACCTTGAAGATATTCAAACTGCTATACCTGACAGCTAGGGATGCAACGATACCACTTTTTACAAACCGATACGAGTACGAGTATTTTTATTTGTGTACTTGCCGATACCGAGTACCGATACTTCTTAGATTTGGTCTCCATGAAAGTGCAATTAATTTGGAGGCAGATTTTATTTTATCCTCTGCAGATTATGTCAAGCCTATAGTACAAAATTAACAGAAGGCTATCCCAAGCTTTAAACTTCTTGTGGAAGTCCCTCTAATGTCGGACCATAAAACGCCCCCGTGTCCGGGTTCATAATCAGAATCAGAATCAGCTTTATTGGCCATGTGTGTTTACACTCACATGGAATTTGACTCCGGTTACACATAGCTCTCATTGTACATATATACACATTTACAATAAGCAAGATAAATATTTAAAAAAAGACATTAGAAAGAAAAAGTAGTCCAATTAGTGCAGATGGGGGAGTCTGATTAATTGTTCATCAGGGTGACGGCCAGTGGAAAGAGGCTGTTCCTGTGTCTGGTGGTTTTGGGTAATATTAGGGATCGAGCAATTATATAGGAAGCTGTGATCCAAGTTATGTTTCCGGTGCTTTTATTGTGGAGGGAGAAACGGAAAGGAAAACAGGAGTGGAATTGTGGGATATACGTGTGTGAAGGAGATAAAAAAAAAAAAAAAAAGTGGTTCAAGTTACCCTGCAGCGTGTTTTCATTTTATTAGAATTACAAATATAGACACACAACAGACACTCGGCTACAATAATATCATCCGTAGCCGCACAACAGCGTCTGAATGAGGCCGCTGCCAGCGCTACTTCTGGTGGACCAGCAACAGTTTGATTCAAACCGGCGGGACGGCAGTAATTTGCGTCGCGTAACGCGACGCACATTACTCTACACACCTTGCTGCAAGAGCCGCAAGAGAGCAACGAAAGAGCCGTATGCGGCTCTGGAGCCACGGGTTGCCGACCCCTGCCCTAGACGTTGAAGTCAGGTAGGACAACAAATCTTTTTCTCCACAAAGCGCGACCAGTGTGTTGTAGTGAAATACTGTTGAGTGGTATCGGTTCTTGGTATCGGCAATTGAAACCGATACGAGTACGAGTATTTTAACGCAGTATCGGCCCCCCCCCTACTAACAGCTAACTGAAGGTCTCCTGCTAACTGAATTGATTTACAGTCTTTTCTTGAACACAACGAGAGGGGAGTATTTGTGCTGCTGTACAAAAGTTTTTTCTGATCACAATAATGCATTAAAAATCATTAGAACTGCTAACAGTATTCTGAGCTCAAATTTGTGCCTTCAAATCTGAGTGTATTGCTTTTATCCTGCGAGTAGGAGCTGTGGTTAGCTGCACATTGAGCTGCTGTCATGGAGCCAATGAATCAGATCTCTCTGGTCAAGAGGCTGAAACACTGAGTGAGTGGAGGCCCAGAGTGAAGAGGTAATGCTGTTACCCCCCTCCTCCTCCTCTCCAGGGCCAAACTGACTCTGTCCACAGAGTGACATCATTCACAGTGATGTTATTGTCTCAGCTCCGTGTGCAGCTTCCAAATGGAAGAGAGGAGCTTTTCCTTGGGGAGTCAATGAGGCCAAAGCCCTCTTTGTGTGCACGTAGATGGTGTCTTCAACCACTTGATTCCCCATAAGTGGAGATCATGGTCCTCACAAAGCTTTGTGCAATGTTTGCTCTTATTGTTGTTGCATGTTTGGGTTTTTTAGTCAAATGTGAAAACAACGGCTGGGATCCTAAAATGCTGACTTCCTTCTTTAAAAAGGTGTTTGTGGATGTTCACTTACGTATTTAATTACCCCTGGGTGTATGAATAAGAAAGGACAACAATTTGAACACAATTCATGTCATGCGTAGTAAGTATGTTTTCTTAAGTGTATAATCACCTGAAACTAAGAATCAATGTGTTTTTGTGAGCTTAGAATGAGCCGTTTATGTCTCCATAGGGAACCGTCCTCTTCATTGAGTTCACCGTGTTCCTACACGCCCAGAAGGGACAAACTTGCTCCAGCGAGTCTTTCACGTTTTTAATTTATCTGAAGGCCAAACTGCGGTAACATGAGCCACCACTAGATGGCACTGAATCCTACACACTTTCCCTTTAATGGTGTGTTCACACCGAACGCGACGCGAAATTTCGCGTCGCGTTACTCGCGTGAGTTTACTTGCTCGACTTTATTGGTGTGTTCACACCGAACGCGACGCGAAATTCGAGTGAGTTTACTCGCGTGAGTTTACTCGCTCGACTTTATGTGGTTAATTTCCGTCAACGCAAATTCGCTTTAACGCGGGCGGGGCTTATCTCCGTGGCTTATCTCCGTAAAAACAGTACCGTTTCCGCCATCCACCATTAAACTAACCACTAGTTCTGCTTTAACCTTCTTGTGGAAGTCCCTCTAATGTCGGACCATCAAACGCCCCCGTGTCCGGGTTCATAATATCATCCGTAGCCGCACAACAGCGTCTGAATGACGGCCGCTGCCAGCGCTACTTCTGGTGGATCAGCAACTGTTTGATTCAAACCGGCAGGACGGCGGTGATGACGCGCAGAGCTTCTCAACGCTGATTGGCTTTCGCGACGCGAATTTTCGCCCGAGTTGGAAAATTTCAACTCACGCGGATTTCGCGTCAAACGCGCCGCGCCAAACGCGCCGCGCCAAACGCGTCTAACGCGCCGCCCGGCGAAATTTCGCGTCTGTCGCAACCAAACGCGTCTGTGCATTGACTTTACATGTAATCTGGTCGCGCGAAAAATTCGCGTCGCGTTCGGTGTGAACACACCATAAGGAATGCATTTTAAGACATCAGAGATCGTCTGTCATCATTCTAGACAAAAACATATTCTTAAATTCATGTGGAGCTAATATGAGGCTTCAGTAATCCAAATTCGTCCAAACAAATGGGCATCATCCAACAATAAGTATTAAAATGTGTTTGTATGAGGTCCTTCATCGTCTTTGAGTTACTACTGTAGATACCGTTTGGAGAAACAGACAATGTACTGCGGTGGATGTGCTTTAGACAGCTAAAACCATCTCATACCAAGTGTATTCAATATTTAGAATGTTTTCTGTGGGGAACTGAACTGAAAGTATGCTCTCTTAGAAGTTGCCAGACTCGTTGGTGAAACCGGTATAGATAAGTTTAATTTCTTGTTCAGTTCCCCGTCAGAAAACACTCTAAATATAGAGAACAGTTAGAATGAGTGTTTGTTTTAGCAGTCTAAGGTACGTCCACAGCAGTTCATTGCTCCTGTCTGTTTCTCCAAACTGCATCTACAGTGACTATACAAACCCACTTCCAACCATGCTAAATTTCCCTGTAATAGTCCTGAAACATCACATGGGCACCAGATAGTCGTGGAAAAAACCTAAACCTGTCCTTTTAGTCAAAACAGCAGAAAATCCAAATTAGCGACACTAATCCTATTACCAATTTAAATGAATGGTTTACGGCGCCAACAATAAATTACCTCACATTTAGTAACCCAAACCAATAATGGATTCATTGAGAAATGTCAGCAGATTAATTTCAAGTGAAAATAAGTTATGTGCAGACGTCCTTTCCATGAGAAGCGCTATCCATATCATATTAAAGCGCCGGATTCTGTTCATATATTTCTAAATCCTATTTAAAGACATATTTGTAGAGTTTATATTTTGTTTTTATCACCTCCTATTCGTGTTTTAATATCCTATACACACACACATGTGTTTTTATTACATACAGTAGTTTTATCATGCTCTGTGTTTACTATGTGACTATATCACTCGGCTTGTTCAGCACGTGACTCACCTCTGTTTTAAATAAAATACAACATAGAGCTGCAGCATTGTCATAAACTGAAGGAGTGATGCTTCTGACACCACAGACTGTTTTGTTCATTTGATACAAGACTGCTTTACATCAGCAGCCTCGTCCTGTTGGGACTTCCCACAGACCTGGGCTTGGTCCGGCCTGCCTGACCGAGTGGTGCACCTGTTGCCTCCGATACGGGGACGTGAGTAGATGTTCAGCGGCACGTGAGCTCAGTTAGTTGCATCGAGGCGAAGCGGGCCGCCTAGCTACGACACTTGTTCTCCTCTGCCAAAAAAATAACATGTGGCTCCTGACCATCTGTGTGGGCTACGGCGAGGGCTAAAATACATTCATCCGAGCTCCGTTAACCATCTCACGCTGACACGGTTGTCAAAGATTTAGCATCATTAAACATCTTCGGAGTGAGCCGTTCCTCACACAGTACAACCGCATGAGGAGAATATCACACCAAACTCAAGCTGTCACTTTAACATGTCCTACTCAAAGGCATTACAGTAGGAGCCACTCTTTGAGCAGTAACACGTTAAGACCAATGACTAAACTTCCCGCCATTCCTGCTGTTTGTTGATTTCAATGTATCAAACATTTGAAAAGACAGATATAGTGTTGCACTTACAAAAAGCCTTTTAAAATGCCAAATAGTTTATTTGAGATGAGATTAGATTGCGTTTCTCACCAACAATAACAAAGCCTCCATCCGCTTCCTTATCGGGTGTTGACTTCTTGGAGTCTTTCCGGAGTCCAAGGAAGCTGAACATGATGATTCTGTTAAAAGAAGACATTAAAAGTGAGCCACGAGGCGGGGCGATGCGTGATCGACTTGACGTACCATTTGGATAGTTGGGACGTGAGATATGATTATATTTATAGGTTTATTGAACAATCAGCTAATACTTCCTGTGAGGCTTTTTAGCTAACTAACGTCACAGCAAGGGGCAGTAATCCCGTATTTATTCTGAATGTATGAACATAGGTACGCCGTTTGCATCAACTCAACTCCTCGTACGCGAAGGGTTCTCTTAAGAAAAGCTGTAATGACGGTCTTACTCTCGGTGTGTCTTGTCCTGACTTTCAGAGGCGGAAATTACTTCGGTTCATGTTCGCTCGTGTTTTAGTTTCAATTAGTTCGTTTACATTCGCTAGCTATTGTAAACGACACTTTATAACCTAATTCATCTCCCGTCGGTAATTTAACCGTGCAACCTCGTCCGTGTTATGTTATGAAGCTGACGTCACTAACCATAACACGGTCCGTGTTCGTGTAGAAACTATAACACTGCCTATAGTTCCGACACAAACGATGCTGTCGGGAGCAGAGCTCTTGAGTGTTGTTTCCGGGGAACAAAATGTCAGAGCACAGCGGTGGAGGCGTTGGATTTCAACCCCTGTGATTGCCGTAGTTACAAACTCAGCGGGTTTTCAACGTAAATGTAGAAACCCCGCCCGCGAGAGCTGATGTGTGATATAAAAGTATTCAAGTAAATATTTCCCGCGCTATACTGCTTTGTGCTGAGTTCAGCAACGCCACAAACAGAAAACCCGTAAAGATGGCAGGAATAATGGAGCTCCCCAAACCAAGAATAACCTGCGCTCTGCTGTCGCAGTACATAAGAAAACCAGTCTGCTTCGTTGGGCGCGTGGAGAAGGTCAGTATAGCCGGAGTAAGGTTTAGTGCAAATGTTATTTTAACCGAAATAACAGGCTAAATACAGAGCGCTTCTTTCCCGTTCCGCCAGGTTCACCCGACGGGGAAATCGTTCACTGTCGCAGATGGAGAAGGGAAGACCGCAACAGTTGAACTGAACGACCCTGTGAGTAACTCCACTTCCTGAGTCCGGTGTCTACGCTTCATCACATTGCTGCTCACTTTGTCTTTGACTACCTTTCGGCGTAATATTCTGAACCTCAAATTATTTAGCAATAACTTAAACCAGGTTATGTAGGAGTCGAAGACACCATCTCTGACGTCATTGATCCGTATTCTCTGCGCCGCAGTGCGTTAGCTTGGTCAGAAAGCTACAGTAACAGGGGAATTGGTGGAATTGCTACTTTTTTCAAATATTTAAAAGAAAAAAGTATATATTATTTCTTAAAGCATAATATGCTTAAATAATATGCCTTTACTACTATTACTCCATAAAAAGGCTAGTCCTTTTTTTCTTTTAAGGAAAGAATATAATTACTTTTCTATATATCTTTCCCCAGCTTGAAGAAGAGCTGAGTGGTATTATTGAGGTCATCGGCATGGTGTCCAACAAAGGGGCTATAATGGCTAGCACATACAACCTGCTGCGAGAGGACAGGGGCACCCCCTTTGGTAGGTCTGCTTTGTTACTCCGTACGGGAAACCGGCCATCTGTGAAGGTTCTAAACTGTGTTCTGTCTGCTCATCCCACAGACCTGGAACTCTACACTGAAGCCCTGAAAGTCATCCATGACTTCCCGCAGCACTACCCATTCGAAGTGGCTGCGAGGGGATGAGATCACTAGAGACGGGCGTTTGGTTTACGAGCCCACTGTTTTTTTTGTGCGGAGGAATCGATTTGTACAAAGGAGAGTCTGTAAAGTTCTGTCATTAAATTAAAACCTGTAAAGACCAAATGAAAGTTTGATTTATTTATTTTCAATTTTCAGCATGACACTACAACCTTTTTAAGTTTGCACTTTCAGATCAGTATCTGTGTAGTAAATATCTACATCTAAAAGATGGGTTCACATTTGTCCTGCTGTTCCTCCATCATGGTCCTCATCGCTGGAAGGGTGGCCGGGCAAAGCACCTCTGAGTTTAGATCAGTACTTCATACAGGCTTTTCATAATATTCAATACAATCAAACAGTAATAACATGAGTACACCTTATTGCAGGGGTGTCAAACTCATTCTCACCGCGGGCCACATCCGCATCATGGTCGCCCTCAAAGGGCCGGTTGGTTGTAACTGTAACACTGTATACCTTTAACAAGTACCGAACATATTGTTAAATAACTGTCTTTGTATTGTTTATTCAAGTGTAACAATATTGTACATGCATTTATTTATATATATATATATATATATATATATATATAAACCCACATTACTCAAAGATCAAACTTAAAACAGAAGAAAATAACAAAGATCAAACTAGGAAGCTGTGTTCCAAGTTATGTTTCCGGTGCTTTTATTGTGGAGGGAGAAACGGAAAGGAAAACAGGAGTGGAATTGTGGGATATACGTGTGTGAAGGAGATAAAAAAGTGGTTCAAGTTACCCTGCAGCGTGTTTTCATTTTATTAGAATTACAAATATAGACACACAACAGACACTCGGCTACAATAATATCATCCGTAGCCGCACAACAGCGTCTGAATGAGGCCGCTGCCAGCGCTACTTCTGGTGGACCAGCAACAGTTTGATTCAAACCGGCGGGACGGCAGTAATTTGCGTCGCGTAACGCGACGCACATTACTCTACACACCTTGCTGCAAGAGCCGCAAGAGAGCGACGAAAGAGCCGTATGCGGCTCTGGAGCCACGGGTTGCCGACCCCTGCCCTAGACGTTGAAGTCAGGTAGGACAACAAATCTTTTTCTCCACAAAGCGCGACCAGTGTGTTGTAGTGAAATACTGTTGAGTGGTATCGGTTCTTGGTATCGGCAATTGAAACCGATACGAGTACGAGTATTTTAACGCAGTATCGGCCCCCGATACCGATACCGGTATAGGTATCGGTGCATCCCTACTTTTATCCAATCAGATTTCACCTCTATGTCTCTATGGAAGAAGAGCAGATTAAAGTACATGGCGACATTATCGTTGATTGTCATAGACATTCTTTGGCATGCCAGCGCTACCGAGCTGACTGGACGTGTGAATGATTAGTGGGCCAGCGTGACCATTAACATGCACTGTGATTGGTCAGTCAACAGAAAACTGCTTTGTGCTTTGTGAGTAAGAAAGGCTGCAACTGTCATTTAAAGCCACAAAAACATAACCAAAGTCACAGCACATTCCACCACATGCTTGAACATAAAACATGTTATTTTCTCACATTTCATTCTTTCAGATGCTTCAATGCTGATGCTTCATCCAGACAAACAGAGTCTGTATTTATTTAAAGTATTTATTTCCCCAAACCCTTGAAAAAACAAACATTGTTAGTGTGGTGCTTATTCAACGCTAAGACACTACTTGGTTTCATTAATGACAATGCTCAGGGCCCCGTTCCTCGTACCTGGTTTACTGAGTAAGCAGGATCATTTTCAGGATAAGATTACATAACCCAGGCTTTTCGGTTCCACGAAGCAAGTTTTGAAAAATCACCATAGCAACACATCCATAAACTTGATCCTGCTCCAGCGCAGGCTTACTTCGGTAAGCTGGATAAGCCACTTCCCCGGAAACTAATGGCAGCCGAGCGATATTAGTTAGATTAGCGTTTTATAGGCGAGAGTTCTACAAGATCGTCAAGATCCGTTATCACATCATGACTTCCTGTATGAGCGCTATCGATTCTGCTCGTAAAGTTGATTTGGAGCTTAATAAACTTCTAGATGTGTTCATTACATTCATGTCTGAGTACATGCAATAAAAGAAGGCTCATAATTATATGACAGGGTTAATAGTGCACCACAGCATATCATTATTGTAGAAAATGATTTAGGTGGACTCATGATAAGAATATTAATTGATTGAATTTGTGATTATGAATACATACATGCATACATACATACATACATACAGGCACGTGCACAGATAGACCACTAGTGGTGCTCAAGCACCTGCCCTTTTGCCCTGAATGAGAAAAGTGCCTCTTCTACCGGAGCCCAATTTTTTCTTCATTCATCAGTATTTAAGAATAAAAATGACTCTCTCTGTCATCAATTCCCCCCAAATGTGTTTTGAAATCTTACGGGGCATTTATTTGAGTTCTTGTGAGAATTTCGCCCCGACATGCTCCGCGGCGCTCACAAGCCCCGCCCCCCCCCTCCTCCACTTTTAGTGCTCATGCGGTGCTGAGCGCCAGGCCAAGCGGGTGCAGCCTACTTCTTCTCTGACCCGCAGCATCAGACAAACAGGTAATGACGGTGTTTGTGCAATCCCGACGTTGTTTGGTGATAAATTAACCACAATATTAGCGCCGCTGAAAACATTACGTCACAACTGGTCCGACGTTTCCTAAAAAAATAAAACAAAAAACTCACGAAATCCGTGATTTCAAAGCCTTGTCCAGCTGTTTACTGACGTTAGTCATGTTTAATGAAGAGAGAGAGGGAGAGATATACAGGCAGGCATCTTCTTTGTGTTGTTGTATAAATGCCGTTTAGACAATTTCGAAAGTATGTTGATCAGTATGTAGTATGTAGCCAATCATCTTTATTCATAAGGAAAATGTAAGCTAGCTGTCTAATCTAGCTAGCTGTCTAGTTGTCAGGCCGGGACTCGAAACAGGACTCAGATGCAGCGGAATCAAGAAAACAGTCTTTATTTAAACAAAATATGAACTCAAACTCACTCCAACGGAGGACACAAAGTATTAACGTAAACTCACTCTTACCAGAGGAAAACAAAAAGTAGTAACAGTCCGTGACACAAGGAACTAAACTGAAAATCACTCGTAACGAGGATAGCAAAAACATACACACGGTGGTGACGATCGAAGCTGTGGACTTGGCGGTAGTAATCCTGACCATGGGCGAGAACACTTTGGCACCAGACAAGGGGAAGACGCAGACTATAAACACATGAGGGAAACAGGGCACAGGTGGAAACAATTGGGATCAGGTGAGACAATCAGACAGGTGACACATGAGGAAGGGGGAGGGCCCGCCGTCACGGTGTGACACTAGTCAGAAAACAGTAGAAAATGTGTGTGTACTGTGTTGTCACCTTTATAGAGATTATGCAAGTCACTCTTGATTATTATGCACAACATTAATTTATCTCATTTACAAAATTTGCAGCATAATGCCAAGAAAAGACAGACTCCAAAAGCAGAAGGACAGGGAACTGCAGCAAGCAGCTCAGGGTAGCATTTGATTGCATTTGGCTCAATATGGCCTTGTTATGTCTGTTTTTGCCCGTTATTCATTTATTTATTCAATTTGATAATTTGAGTTAGTTTGTTAACAATAAATATATAAGTTGAAAATATCCTACTGTGTTTTTTATTTATTTATTATTATTTTTAATTTCATAAATAGTTTTGGCGATGGGTGCCCTTTTCTTTGGTTTGAGCACCTGGCCCCCAAAATGTCTGTGCACGTGCCTGCATACATACATACATACATACATACAGGCACGTGCACAGACATTTTGGGTGGCAGGTGCTCAAACCAAAAAAAAGGGCACCCATCGCCAAAATTATTTATGAAAATAAAAATAATAATAATAAATAAATAAATTCTCCCTCATTTGTTTTACTAGTCGATGGCCTGATCCAAGATAAAAGAGAGCTGCTACCCTGAGCTGCTTGCTGCAGTTCCCTGTTCTTCTGCTTTTGGAGTCTTTTCTTGACATTATGCTGCAAATTTTTTAAATGAGATAAATCAATGTTGTGCATAATCATCGAGAGTGACTTACATAATCTCTATAAAGCTGACAACACAGTACACACACATTTCTTTTACTGTTTTCTGACTAGACAGCTAGCTAGATTAGACAGCTAGCTTACTCCTTATGAATAAAGATTATTGGCTACATACTACATACTGATCAACATACTTTCGAAATTGTCTAAACGGCATTTATACAACAACACAAAGAAGATGCCTGCCTGTATATCTCTCCCTCTCTCTCGTCATTAAACATGACTAACAGTAAACAGCTGATCAAGGCTTTGAAATCACGGATTTCATGAGTTTTTTGTTTGTTTATTTTTTTAGGAAACGTCGGACCAGTTGTGACGTAATGTTTTCAGCGGCGCTAATGTTGTGGTTAATTTATCACCAAACAACGTGGGGATTGCACAAACACCGTCATTACCTGTTGTCTGATGCTGCGGGTCAGAGGAGAAGTAGGCTGCACCCGTTTGGCCTGGCGCTCACTGCATGAGCACTAAGTGGAGGAGGGGGGGCGGGGCTTGTGAGCGCCGCGGAGCATGTCGGGGCGAAATTCTCACAAGAACTCAAATAAATGCCCCGTCAGATATATAAATGCATCATCAGATATATAACACATTTGTGGGGAAAGTCATTTTTTTAATTAAATTTTTATTCTTAAATACTGATGAATGAAGAAAAAATTGGGCTCCAGTAGAAGGGGCACTTTTCTCATTCAGGGCAAAGGGGCAGGTGCTTGAGCACCACTAGGGGTCTATCTGTGCACGTGCCTGCATACATACATACATACATACATACATACTGATCCGCAATTCAATTAGATCCTCTTTGGGCTCGTTTTCATCTACTTGTTCTGAAAGAGTTGAGATAATTATTTTCGTTATAAGATCTCATTTGATGATGCATATTATTAAGCCTATTGCCAGCAGCACAGCGACTGTGGCTCTACCTGAGGTGGGCACAGTGGCGGAGCCAGGGAATTTCCATTGGGGTGGCCAGGATGGGGCCAGTGATAATTTTTGGGTGGCAAGCATGTGTCTCACCAGGCGATGCAGAGCTATTTAAGACACATATAGGAAACATCTCAACATTATTCGGAATTCAGGTGAAAAAAAAGAATACACTTATTCTGTATTCACACTTGGTTTTAAACTGTGTTGATTTAGCGATTGCTATTTGTGTTTTTTTTGTATTGTACGACTGAGTCGAACAATGGTTGTAGAGATATGCAATGACAGTAAGGTACTCTATTTTATAGTAGAGATGTCCTCAGTTTATGGCGACAAGCCAAGTCAATTCTCTCAGTGTATCATCAGGAATACAAAACAAGGATGCAAAATTAGAAGTGCAATGTTTTTTTAATCAAGTCTGATCACAATATGGATTTATCTTTAAATAACAAAAAGTATAAAATACTGAGCTAATGTATAGAAATATGAAAATAAATAAAACAACATCCTGAATACAATTTGCTGAATTACAACAAATGTAAATATGACAAGCATTAACAGCCTGTTTAAATAAGCAGTGTCAATTTTTCTTCAATTCGATCCATAAACATCTATCAAACACATAATAACAAACATCATATTCACAATGGGTATTAGGCGGAGTCTGCAAGAATGATTCAAGTTTGAGCCACATTTACACATATCAGACAGAGAATCCAAACAGTGACATCTCATGAAAACTGAACACTTGAATGACTGTCCTTAAAGATCTAAAGATTAGCCTCCTGTATATAACAGAGGCATTGAACACTTTGATACTTTCCTTTGTGTTATAAAAAATAGTGCCTCTTAAAAAAACAATTGCCTCGAAGCCCTTGGGGATTATTTACATGGAATCTTCCAATGCAGAACTTCTAACTGCATTATTGAAACTATTTACATCATCACTTCATCATATCATTGTTTACACACTCATTTCAGACGTATTCTGCGGTTATTGTGATTAGCAGCAAATCGATTAACAAATTCATCCAAGTCCAGGGACTTTGCTCGTCTGGACTCCACACTTAAAATACCCAGACTGCTCAGTCGATCATCATCCATAGTGGATCTCAAGTGTGTCTTTATTAACTTGAGTGTGGAAAAGCTGCGTTCACAGGAGGCAGTACTGACTGGTATGGCAATAGCAATTTTGCATAACCTGAAGAGCTCATGGAATACCTCTTTAAAGGGTTCAACGAATTTAGTGAGTTCTACTAGGCTAGAGGGCTTCTGTATGCCAGATTTGACTTTTCTCTCTAGGATTCTTTTCATTTGGTGTAACTCGTGTTTGAGGTCATCTGTGTTACATTCATAAATAGAAGCAAATGCAAATAGAGCTTGCTCTTGGCAAAATGTATTACTTGACAGATTTAAGGCTTGGATTCCCAACATTATTTCACAATTTGGTTTAGCAAATCGTCTGTTTAGCTCACTGAGCATGTTATCCAGCACAGGGTAAAATATGCTGCTACGGAAAGTGTCCATACTCTGCTCTGAACGCTCACCCGTTGAGGACATGACAGCATGTCCATCTAGCCACCGGCTCTGTTTTGTCTTTCTTTTTGAAGTAGGTTCCACCTCTACATCACATTTTTCAGCAGTATTTAAGATTTCTCTCCAGAGTCCTTCAAAGTAGGATTCATCCCTGTAAGCTTGAACATTTTGCACAAGGGCTTGAACTAGATCCACAGCTGAACACAAATCAAGAGAGGGAGACTGTAGCATGTCAGAGAGACACCTTGCATCACCAAAAACCTTATTGCATATCACCAAAAGTCCAATGAACTGCAGGTCAAATTGAGCGAGCAGGCCTCGTGCATCAATGCTTCTATCGCCACTGTTTTCTGAAGCCACTTCTACAAGGAGACGCATGATGGCAGGTAGTCTATCAAGAACAGTGTGGCAAGCTATATGCCGGCAAGCCCACCTTGTTTCACTCAATCGCTGAAGTTCTCTGGGTGCTCCAGGATACATTTCTTTCTGTATGTTCAGCCACTTGTTGTGAATGTACGAGCCAGACACAAATACATAGAGTCTCTGCAACAATGCGAAAAAACATTCAGCTTGTGGTACTGCCTTAACTGTGTCCACAAGAACAAGATTAAGACAATGGGCATTACAATGTACATAAAAGGCCTGTTTTGCCACCTCTTTAATACGAGCCTGAACGCCTGAGTGCTTGCCACTCATGACAGAAGCCCCATCATATGATTGCCCGATCAGGTTACTTTTGTATTCCAAGCCACATTTCTCAAGTACCTGTATTATTTTATGCGTCAGGCCTGCAGCATCTAGGCGGTCTGCAGATTCAAAGTGCAAAAAGCTCTCTTTTACGGCTCCTGCATAATAATATCTTAACACTAAAGAGATCTGCTCCTTTTTTTTAAAGGTCTTTAGTTTCATCTGCCATAAGGGAAAAGACTTCACTCTCCTTGACTTCGTTTATGATGGAAGCGCGTACCATTTCAGCTAATGTATCCAAAATTTCATTTTGAATTTGGTGGCTCGTGTATTTTGCATTGCGAGGCCCTGTCATTTTCTTTTTAACAACTGGGTCATGTTTAGCAATCATGTCCAATATAGCCAAGAAGTTTCCCCTGTTGTCTGCATCTACTGTCTCCTTGTGTCCCCTCTGTGAAATATTCTGGGTTGCAGTTAACAGTAGGACTTCTGCTAAACTTTTTATGTAGGCACGATTTTCCTCTATCTGCTTATGATGTTCTTTACTTAAAGTACTCATTAACAAGGCATCAGCTTTATCTGCTCTCTCATATTCTTTCCAAGCAATCATTGCATTTGTGTGACCCTCTCCCTTTGCATGTCCACAAAACCCTCCATCTCTGAATGTTGCCTTTTTCCAGTTTTTAAAACCCAAGGCTGACGTAAACACTGACTCGGTGTGTGGGAGGCCAAAATGCCTGCATGCATAACAGTATGCTGAGTCTTGTGACAGTGAATATTCAAGCCATGTGTGGATAGAGTACCACGATGCCTGAAAGTGTCTGCGCCTGTCGCCCTGGAGTGTCCTCGGATAGAGTTTCAGACGTGGCTGGATTGGACTATCAGTTCTTGATTTGGAAATGTCTGTTTAAAAATGGAAAAAAAGGCATATTCAATTATTAAATTACAGCAGAGATTAATAATCAAGATAAACTCATACATTGGAGTGTACTATCCCATGTTACATCTAATGGATTATCTGAACACTATAATCTTCTTAAAAACGCTATAGATTTGAGGCCATTCATCCAACTCTACTCAAGTTGAGGTGAGTGGTATGACTCATACCTGTTTATGAATTATCAGGCCACTGTATCAGATTGGGCAAAACTGAAGTGGAATTAAAGTGTCCAGTATGTGTGAAAGAGTGAGTATACCTGGAGGTCCACTTGGGCCGCCACTCGTTGTTGGAGGCTCCTCTCTCTCGCTGTCTGAATCTTCTCTGTGGGAATCTAAATATATATATTAAAAACATTAATAGGTGTTTAAAGTATTTTCCACAAGGTGTAATGATCCACTATCCAATTTCACAGATACAAAAGATTAAAATTCATTTTCTACAGCATTAAACATATTAAATATAAACTTGTGGACAATATCGATGGAAAAGTTAGCAGAAGAGTACAACATACAATGTAAGATTGACAATTTACCTGGGGATCCACTGGGGCCACTCCTCAGGGAGGACTCTTCTGTCCTGCTCTCAATCAATCTTTCAGAAACATCTAAAATAATTACAATAAGGTGTACAGGTAATTTTCCTAAAGGTTTTATAATGCATGCTATATAGTGTTTAACAAACACACTATAAGCTAAAGTATAATATTAGTGAAAGTGTCTCTGGGTAGCAAATACAAATATGCCATACTTTAATGTAATGAAAAAACTAACTGATATGTTTTACAATGCACTTTCAACCTGACCTGTATATGAATAGACACACTTTAAGCCAATTGTAAATAAGATAACCTCATACCAAGCTGTACTATATGTGAGTCTCTATACTGTATACCTGGAGGTCCATTTAAGTTGCTGCTCTCTGGGGGCTCCTCATCCTCGCTCTCTGCCTGTTTTTTCTCCATCTCATCCTCATTCTTTGCCTTAGCTGTCTTCTTTCCACTTGCCCTGAAGAAGGACGCTATGTCTGCCTTCTTCCTCTTCATTATTTTTCCCTCTTTAATGACACCTATCCAAAATGCATACTGTATATACCTGACACAATCATAACACGTTCTGGCAACGTAGTTATCAAATACAGCATAGCATATAGCAATTTTAACAGTTTACTATGTTCTCCTCCGATCTAGCTTGCTTCTAAACTTCGCAAAATAGATAGTCATGGGTGGGATAGTCACAGTTATTAGAAGACAAAAACAACATCCATTATGATATCATACCTTTCTGTTTTGGGTTTCTTCACTTAGCCGCAGGTGCCGGTCGAAGCGTCAGGTGGTAACAGGCATTCTCAGGCCATGCTTGAGCCGTTTAATTCAAATACAGGATGTGTGCGCGCTGCGCGTGGCTAAAGGGTCCGACAGTGTACTAGCGGTGCGAGAAAGGTTCCGCATTTTTCCACAGCCGTCAAAACTTTTAACCGCTCTGATGTGGTGCTTGGGGTGGCCAATGGGGTGGCCGAGATTCTACGGCCACCCCCTGGCTCCGCCATTGGGTGGGCAAGGCTGCCAAAAATCCATTCTAAAAATCCATTCTCGCTCAGCTCGGCCAATGGCGTTGCGCAAATTCATTCTCGCTCGGCCAATGGTGCTGCCCCCTTGCTATGGACTCGCCCAATCGCGACGCCGCCACAGCGTCCACAGTGGACTCGACCAATGGTGGCTTTCTTGCATTCCGCAGGTACGTCGCGTCGCTATCTCGCCACGCTGAAGACTGACATTGATCTGGCAACCAGCCGTTAAAATAACTTGGACACCTATAGTACGTGAGTATTTTACTATTCTATAGCCTTAAACGTTATTTGCATGTACGTTAAAAGTAATTTTAATTGTTCCGTGTGTCGGCATAGTGCCGCTAAATCGCTAGTTAGCGACAGCGTTACTACATGTAATAATAACGTTTCTTGGGTGCAACTGTGTGGCAAGACAACTCGTGTAGCAAGACAACTCGTCTTATTCTCTCTTCTCCAATAGCCCCAAACGTATTTCCAGCCGTCACATAAAGTCATTTGTTATCGTTTTTCCGTCCGGTGGCACGTTAGCATAGCGAGCTAACGACGCTAGCGTAATATCGCGAGCGCGCTAACGTCACTTGTAATAACGTTACCTGCAAGGTTGCGGTCCGGAAACGTCCGTCTATAAATACTACTATGCAAGCACGGAGTGACAACACGCAAAAGTCCAAGTATTGACAGTTATTCAAATGACAGTTGAGCTACTTTGTTGTAGAAACGGTGTATCAGTCAGTGTTATTAAACGCCGTGTTTGACATTATACAAGGTACAAGATCAATTATAAAGACTGATACATAATATATAGACATGATTTCAACATGTATGTATATATATATATATATATATATATATATATATATATATATATATATATATATTTATAGTTAAAGGATACTGGATCATAGCTTATTAATGATCTGTAACGACTGGTATACACATAAAATATAATTACACTGTATACATGTGAATAGAGCGTGTCTACATATATGTATTGATATGATTACATGTATTAATAAAACACCATGTATAAATAGCAACATGTTATCAGTGTAGTTTAACATTTGTTGTGTTCCTGTAGTATGCACTTCAGCACACCACGGTTATGGGCCTGTTATTTAGCAATTGTTATTATTTCCATGTTATCTTTAGATGATGAGCGGCACAAAAATAACAAAGAGCCACAAGGCCATGGGAGACGAGGAGTGGATGGCCAGGCTGAGGTCGTTTGCCAGCTCTGGGGTTTGGCCTTCTAGGGGAGGTAACAGACCAGCCCCAAGGCAGAGGAGGTGGCACGACCTCTATCAGAAGGTAAAGTATAACAAGATATTACCTATTACTGCCACTAGTATGCAACGCACTCGATTACAAATATGTAATATGACGGTGCAGATAATGTCAATCGGACGTTGTACACTGAGTAACTCACTCCAGGCTAAATAGCAATTCTTATCATTACAGATTGAGAAATGCCCCATGCAGGCACGTGGACAGACCACCCTCTTTGCAGTGTCCATGGCCTCCCGGGCCTGTAATTGTGGGTTCCACGGCGTTGAGGTGATCTCTTTAATATAAAGGCCAGCATCACCTCCACATTTGGGTCCATTTTGAAGTTGGACTCAACCAAAAAGGTAATCATTATTATTATAACTATTTGTATTCTCCTGAACACATTAACACAGTTGTCAGTGAAAACATACATATGCAATTATTATACATGTAGGTTGTGTAACACATCTACTTTCCCTTACTGCGGTAGATATGTGTAAAAAATAAAAAGGTGTAATCTTAAAGATCACTGTCGTTGCATCACAGATAACAAAGAAGCTGGCCGGCCACGGCAGGGGGACGGCGCTCTGGGTGACCTCAATTGGGAACGAGGTCGGTCAAATCCTGAACAGCGTCCTGACTGTGCAGGAGGGGCCGGGACTGGACTCCATGGTCTCTGGGATGATGGAGCGGTACAGCCAGGCATCAGTTCCACCCCCAGTGGTGCTTTACATTGACTGTGGCTGCTGTGTGAATGAGGAGGAGAGCAAGCTGCAGACCAGGTTTGCAGCGTGGCCAGACCTCCACATACGGCTGGACATATGGCACTTTATGGGGAGGCTGGCCGTCGGCTGCACCACCGACGCTCACACCCTCTACCCGGCCTTCATGGGCAGCTTGTCTGCTTGCATTTTTGAGTGGGACGCCGGGGACGTCACTCTGTTGCGGCAGGCGAAGCGTGAGCAGCTCAGGCAGGAGGGTGTACCGGGCCTTACTGATCGCATGGTGGACATGCGAATCAGTAAGAAGGAGCTGAGCCGGTTCTGCCGAAGGGGGACGCGTGGTGAGGAGGCCACCATCAACCTCCTCGAGCAGCTGCTGCAGACACTGGGGGGGTCAAATGGCAGAGACCTCATGGGGGTGCCACTGCTGGACGAGGTTCGGATGGAGCACATTTGGCGTGTGCAGAAACGCCACGTCAAGTGCATCCAGGACGTCCCTGGTCTGCTGCTCTACACGGTGGTCGGCACCACCAAGACCAAGGGCGGGGTCACCCTGACCAGGTACTGCTGTGCCAGAGGGTCGACGTCGCTGGAGTCCTTCCATTGCCATCTGAACCGGTTCATTCCAGGTTAGTGTCTCTCTTGTGTTTTCTATTTAAAATAACTTGTAGTTCATTTTGCGAAAGCTTTATTGCAGTTTTCAAAAGCAACACCTTTATCATGGGCTTGAATATTGTATTGTTTTCTCAGGAACGAGTGCAAACGCACTGAACTTCCAGTTGTACCTCCTGGAAGGCCTGAACAGGTGGAACCAGGACCGAGGGACTGCAGCGGTGACCAGCAGGCCCTCATCTTTCCTCACCTACGCCGGTGACCTGACACACTGTGTCAACCTCGGCACTCTGAAGGTGTTCGGCCGGGAATTTGTGCCAAACTTCCGGCCACCTTCCAAATACACTGGTACGTCTCATTGAAATAGAGAACAAGTCTGATTTCAAAATGGAAAGGTGTGTGTGTGTAAGACTGTAAGAGCCACAAGTGTATATATATTTAAGGTAATAATAGTAAGTTAATCTCTGAATTATACTCATTGTGCAGGAACTAAGATATGTGAATGCCTTAGGCATGGGAGCGTATAGCTGTTCTACTGTGTGATGGAATATTATTAATGTGTATTCAGTGAACTGTTCACGCAGTGAAAAATAATTAAACAATCTCCTGTCATTCGTGTACGAAGAAGTCACTGAAACGCCGCTACGACATCTAATGGTGTGTGTGTGTGCTCTTCTTCATAGGTGAGCTTATTGGGGTGGACTATTTGTTGAGGTAAACTGGAGAACCTCTGAAAGTATTCCCAGACTCAGAGGAGATGGAAGACATGCTAGAGGATGTGAATGAGGAGGAAGAAGAAGATGAAGAAGACGAGGGCTTCCAGGAAGACACAGTGTCAAGCCTCCTGGACGACACAAGCCTCTCTCAGCCTCCTGTCTCCTCCAAGACTGCTGACTACTCCACCTCTCAGCCTGCTGCCTCCACCTCCCAGCCTGCTGCCTCCACCTCCCATCCTGCTGCCTCCACCTTCCAGCCTGCTGCCTCCACCTTCCAGCCTGCTGCCTCCACCTCCCAGCCTGCTGCCTCCACCTCCCAGCCTGGGGTATATAAATACATAATGTTGTGCAAAGAAATACAATCACTGTCTGTGTTTTGTCCCATTGCTTCTTACTTTCCTCAAATGCTCATCTTTGTTTTTTTGTTCAGGCTGTGGATAATGTCTGCATGCCCGGGCTGGACAAGGTCGACATGTTAGCTGAGTGTCTGGTGGAGTTGAGGAACCAGCCCTCCATGACCTTAACTAACCAAACGGTGAGGAACATTTATTGTCTTGTTATCTTCTCTCTGTGCCATGATGTACGATTTACATTTATTTTCTTCACATGGGCTGTTATGTTCTCTCTCTCTCTCTCTATCTGCATAGGCAAGCAACATTGTTGCTTGCCTATGCCTATGCCTTTGGCAGAATCTGGACGACTTCGATAAAAAGAAGATCATCTTTTCTCCAAGGCATCACAGCAGGCTGGACACGGGGAGATTCAGGTCCCCAAAAAAAAAAGGCAGAGTTCACTCCGGGGGTGGAGAGTGTGAAGAGGCATGCCCTCACAAACAAAGGCCCGCTCGCACAGTGGCCCGATTGTTGCCGCCTGATGGAGGCAATTTTCATCAGACTGTGCGCAATCCACCAGAGTCCCAGAAAGAAGGGGACTGGGACGGTGTCTAGGTGGGATTTAATCGTGCAAGATTATAAAAATATCCGGCAGCGCGTTCTGGGAAACGGCATTGTGATGCAGCAGACCAACTTGCAGCTGGTAGATGTCAGCCACACCACCGTGGTGCAGTGGCACAACAAGAGGGTGAAGAAACAGGACAATGCCGTGGTGATGCAGGGGATAACCCTGCCGAGCCCCTTGTCCCTGGCTACTCACCCTCTTGCTTGTGCCACTGTGCCACCGGCACAAACACCCACCTTGCCGGGCCCAGCCCACTTTTACAAGCTGCCCAGCAGCACTGTCGGGCAGGCTAAATTGAAAAGAAAGCGGCAGTTCTTTGTAAAGAAAGCGGCAGCCCCTGCGCCCACGGCAGTTACTCCTCCATCCCTGGCCCCTCAGCACCTTGTGGCCCCTACGGCCACAGCAATTTTTTCATTTATTCCTTCATCCCAGGCCCCTCAGCGCATTGTGCCACAGCAGATATACCCTGCCTTACCCTCGGGACCTCAGAGGCTTGCCCCTGCACCAATACTCTGAGTGGAGTAAAAGGTACAAAAAGGCACAAGTCAATATCTTTAATAAATTCAAACAGACAAAGGTACACAAGGTAAACAAGATAAGTTTAATTTAAAATGTGTGTATCAACAGGTTATTGCATTGGATAAGTCAATATTTTGAATGAATTCAAACACACGGGCAACACAAAAACATTTATTATGAACATCATAACCATCAATTCTGCCGTGGTCGGGATTTGAACCTGTGTTTTTTCATTTCCTCTCTTTTTTTTCTTTTTTTCTCCCCCTTCTCCCCCCTCTTCCCCCCTTTTCTTTTTCCCCCCCTCTACCTTAAACAGACTATTGTTCCCCAGCTTTGGCGCAGTGGTTAGCAAGTCAGTCTTTCAATCAGAGGGTCAGTGGTTCAAACCCCGGCTCAGCCAGTCGGTGGTTCAAACCCCGGCTCAGCCAGTCCATGTTGTTGTGTCCTTGAGCAAGGCACTTAACCCTCATTGCTCACCGTTGCTGTGTCTACGGTCTACTGTATATCATGTAAGTTGCTTTGGATAAAAGCGTCAGCTAAATGAAATGTAATAATAATGTAAAATATAATCTGATTGATATGAGTGATGAGATATTAAAATTAGCCGATACATTTTCCCAACACTTACACATTTAACTCAAGTGATATTTTGCCCTGCGTCTTGTCTAGCCCTCACAACGCTGTTAACTAGATTTAGCCAAAGTTATGGTCTTGAATATGCGTTCATGATCATCTTCTGCTCGTCAGCGGAGAAAAAAAGAGGCTCTCTTTTTAAGTTTATTTACCGTTGTACCGTTAACAAATCATGGTTTCAGTGATCGACGCTTCCCCCTTTTGAAGTAGGACGGGCACGCGCAATCATCCTGATTACTGACGTCTGGTTCGAATTAACGAGACCGTTTGAGCACGGATCAGCCTTTGAGGAACTGAGTTAGCCTGATGTCAATCATCGGGTTGATTTAAGCTGGATAATAGGACATTTGGTCGACTTAGTTGAACCACGTAATAGGAACGGGGCCCTGATGACCATCGGTATCACAGATATGGAAATGTTTTAATATATGCATTTAGCCTGCCATGATATGGTTATGATTTTTGTTTTGTACAAAGAAATTTAACGGATTAATAAACAAACTGGACATTACACCTGGGCCCGTTTCAACTAAGTCGATCAAATATCCTATTATCCAGCTTAAATCAACCCAATGATTGACATCAGGCTAACTCGATTCCTCAAAGGCTGATCCGCGCTCAAACGGTCTCGTTAATTCGAACCAGACGTCAGTAATCAGGATGATTGCGCGTGCCCGTCCTACTTCAAAAGGGGGAAGCGTCAATCACTGAAACCATGATTTGTTAACAGTACAACGGTAAATAAACTTAAAAGGAGAGCCTCTTTTTTTCTCCGCTGACGAGCAGAAGATGATCATGAACGCATATGAGGAATTCAAGACCATAACTTTGGCGAAATCTAGTTTACAGCGCCACCGATGTGAGGGCTAGACAAGACGCAGGGCAAAATATCACTCAAGTTAAATGTGTAAGTGTTGGGAAAATGTATCGGCTAATTTTAATATCTCATCACTCCAATCAATCAGATTATATTTATTTAAATGTGCCTGCTGGCAATAGGCTTAATAATATGCATCATCAAATGAGATCTTATAGCGAAAATAATAATCTCAACTCTTTCAGAACAAGTAGATAAAAACGAGCCCAAAGAGGATCTAATTGATACGAATTAATATGAGGATATATGTACTGTATGCGCTGATGTAACATGTACTATATGTGTAAATTATATACAACTGGGAGTTTGAATACGTGTGTGCGAATCTGTTTATGGGCGGATCAGAATGTATGTATGTATTCATAATCAGAAATTCAATCAATTGAAGCAGTGAAAATAATTGGTGTGTGATTCTCTCTATTATTATCATGAGTCCATCTAAATAATTTTCTACAATAATGATATGCTGTGGTTTACTAACAACCCTGTCATATAATTATGAGCCTTCTTTGATTGCATGTACTCGGACATGGCCAGAAACATAATGAACACATCCAGAAGTTTCTTAAGCTCCAAATCAACTTTACGAGCAATCTCGGCATGCAGCGGCTTTCTGATGTTCTCTGCATCGCCGACACTGTACAAACATGTACCACAAGGCTATGTACATATACAATATATAAAGATATATATATAGCCTATATGCTATGTACTCAGTCTGTGAGACTCTATGCTCGGCTTCTCGTGTGGTGTTCAATGTACGGCTCGAGAAGGTCTCGTAAATAATCGATAGTGCTCGTACAGGAAGTCATGATGTGATAACGGATCTTAACGATCTCGTAGAACTCTCTCCTATAAAACGCTAATCTAACTAATATCGCTCCTTCAACGGGATCTCTGATGAAGGAGCTGCCATTAGTTTCCGGGGTAGTAGCAAACTTATCCAGCTTACTGAAGTAAGCCTGCGCTGGCAGGATCAAGTTTATGGATGTGTTGCTATGGTGATTTTTCCAAACTTGCTTCGTGGAACCGAAAAGCCTGGGTTATGTAATCTTATCATGAAAATGATCCTGCTTACTCAGTAAGCCAGGTACGAGGAACGGGGCCCAGGTGTACCATGGTCAAAAAGCTGTTTGCCTCTGCATAACAAGCCACAGCTGGCCCCAATGCCCCCATCCTGATTATGTAGCCTTGGCTCAGTTGAAGTCGGCCTTACGCCACCCAGTGGTGCTACAACATAATGAAATGGCTCTTACAGTTAGGTAAATAACATTTATTTTCACGTTGGAGTTTCATTTGGACCTCTTTACTTAAGGTTTCATTGAACAGTTTTTTCTTTCTTTTTACAAAATGTAGCAAAACACTGGCAACAAGAAAGAGCTTAGGTACAATTATCTGAATAAATATGAAACCACAGGTTAGGAAGAGGGCTTCCTTCCTCACCAGTGACCAGGGTACCTGTAAATGATACAGTAAATGCATCTCCTCTGCTGTTGTTGACTCCATTGGATTTCACGGATGACTTTTACACTGTTCACGTTATGCTTGTGTTTAGAACACAGAAGTTACACACACACACACACACACACACACACACACACACACTGGAGGGGGGTTTGGGATGAATATTGCTTGTTTTCTTTTGCAAACGCTCTTTGTCACACGCTCTGTCCAACATAAAAGAGGAGAGTCACAATAAATTCATGCAAAGTTTGATGCATGAAGAGGCCGATTATCGTTGAACAGTACTCCTTTGGTGGTATTAAGTATTTTTTCTGCTCCTTCTTATAGCCCTTAACTTAATGATGCATGTACTCTGAACAGCCCTTAATGAAGACATGCTCAGTTTTCCAGTTTCCAATTGCAGTTTAATTTACAACCAAAACATTCCATATTGATGTCACATATTATATAAGTATTATCAACACAAAACCTAATGTATTGAGGAAATGACAAACAAAACTGCAATGTCAAAATGTTGAGAAACGGCCACATGGACACTGCTGATTTGATCACGTCTGACTTGCTGTCCCTGAATGGCCCAGAAGAATGTGAGGAATGAGTTCAGGCTGTCACCTGCAGAGGAGGTTTTACGGGAAGTGAAATCTTTTCTGCTGAAACATCGGGGAGCTGGAATGTCCCTTGGTCGGAAATGGAAGAAGACTATTTTGGTGCCCTCTGATGTCCACACTGTTGATGTTTTTATTGAGCAAAGGGTTTGGTCTCGGGGAGCTTTCAATCTGTTCAACATAGGACACCCTAAGATAACCTCTTTAGCGCCTGGGGCCTGTACGAGGAGATGCAGAGTAAAGGTATTTCCCCCTTCTACCAGTAGATGGCAGTACAGTATGTAAACCACATTTAGTTCTATTTATCTGTCTTTGATAATTATCTAGGTTATTGATCAAAATATCAATAACCTAGATAATTATCCGGGTCACCTGCCTCGCTTTGGATCTCTACAAAAGAAAAACCAAAATTGGCTCATTATTTGAGTTTGGTTTTCTCTATTTAGTTATCATCAACTTTACCCTCAAATAATGCTGTGAGAGTTGTCCTTTAAAATACAGTACACTTGATAATAATTGCAATACTGTTCTACAATTGCAATACTTTAATACTACAACTAAATGTTATTTCTCTGTTTCCATAGTACACAGATAATCCACTTGGATTGTAATCCACACAAATGCAGTTTATGAGTCATCTTCAGAACAGTGCCCTGTCAGAAGAACCTGAAAGAACTGTTCATTACCATATTACTCCACTAGAGAGCTTATAGAACCATATTTCCCCACTAGAGAGTTTATATTACCCCACTAGAGAGTTTATAGTACCGTATTACCCCACTAGAGAGCTTATAGTACCATATTACCCCAATAGAGAGCTTTACCCCACTAGAGAGGAGCCTCGGGAGCCTCTGTGCTTCCTCTCCTCAAGCTTCCATGCATCATGGCTGGCTGGAGCCGGCCCCTCCTCTCTGCCTCATTCTGCTAACATGGATTGTGGTTATCTGGATCATGGTCCATGCCTACTACTCATTACATGAATCATTTCTGTCATATTCATTGAATGTGCTGTAACTCTGTTACGTTGATTCTATACACATCAGACATTTATTACTTCTGTCCATCCGAGAGGGATCCTCCTCTCTTGCTCTCCTGAAGGTTTCTTCCCACCTTTTCCCTGTAAAAGGGTTTTTACTATTTTTTGGGGTAGTTTTTCCTGATCCGATGTGAGGTCCTGGGACAGGGATGTCGCATGTGTACAGAGAGAGAAACAAATGCTTCTCTCAAGCAAGAAGTTAAGCAGCTGAAACTCAATCTTCAGACCAACCTGAGCAATGAAGCAAAAAGATGTCAGAGGAATGGAGGCCACAAAGGAAAAACGCCTCTGAGAAAGAGAAGACATTTTTTGGGGGAGTTTTTCCTGATTCGATGTGAGGTCCCGGGACAGGGATGTTGTATGTGTACAGATTGTAAAGCCCTCAGAGGCAAATTTTTATTTGTGATTTTGGGCTATACACAATAAATTGAATAGAGAGCTTATAGTACCATATTGTCCCACCAGAGAGCTACACTCACTGAATGCGGGGCTACTTGTGGTTCCTAGAGTCTTAAAAATTAGGATGGGGGCCAGAGTCTTCAGTTATCAAGCTCCTTTTCTGTGGAACCAGCTTTCAGTCCGGTGGGCAGACACAGTCACCTAATTTAAGAGTAGACTTAAGACTTTCCTTTTTAGTGCTTATGGTTAGGGCTGGCTCAAGTTAATAGTTAGGGCTGGCTCAGGTTTATAGTTAGGGCTGACTCAGGTTTATAGTTAGGGCTGGCTCAGGTTTATAGTTAGGGCTGGCTCAGGTTTATAGTTAGATCTGGCTCAGGTTTATAGTTACTGTGAAAGGGCTTTTACTATTTTTTGGGGGAGTTTTTCCTGATCCGATGTGAGGTCCCGGGACAGGGATGTCGTATGTGTACAGAGAGAGAAACAAATGCTTCTCTCAAGCAAGAAGTTAAGCAGCTGAAACTCAATCTTCAGACCAACCTGAGCAATGAAGCAGAAAGATGTCAGAGGAATGGAGGCCACAAAGGAAAAACGCCTCTGAGAAAGAGAAGGCATTTTTCAAAGACTTGGAGGACCTGAAAGCCTCAACCAACCAGGAGCTGGTCTCTAAGCTCCAGGCTGAGGAGGAGGCGTCCGAACAGATCTCAGCCACCTCAAAGAAGAGCAACACGACCAAGTCCGGGAGGTGGGAGAGCTCAAGGCGAAGCTGCAAAATGCTGAAACCATCAGCTGCTGCAGGAGGAGAAGGTGAAGCAGCTTGCCTCCGAACTGCAGAGACAGGTGACCGAAACAAACTCTCTCCAGAAACCAGTGAAGACAAATAAGTTTCTCCAGGAGAACCACAGCAAGAAAAGTCTGTAAGAGGAGATCAGGGCCCTGAAGGACATCACTTCTGAGAAACAGAAGACCAATGTCTTGGAGGACCTGAAATAAAAACAGGCCTCAACCAACCTGGAGATGGTCGCTAAGCCCAAGACCGCCGAGATGGTCCTTCAAAATGAATTTGACAATGTCAAAGAAGAGAGCCAAGACGAGACCAGGAAGCAGGAATTGTGCCTGCCCTGATTTACTTGAAATGCTCTGCCTGGAAAATATTCAAACGTTCCACTGATTCACCCTGGAGCCCCCCTTTTTGGGGCTTTAGGGTTCAGAGGCAATGGGATTTGGGGGTTCAGAGCATATCAATAAAAACCAGCCCTAAAAAAAGAAGAAAAAAAAAGAAATGGCTCAGCCTGGCTTCACAAATCAATTTAATCAAGTTAATTTGTCATGTCTATAACACTGTTACACAATAAATATGAACATAAACCATAAGCGTGACTCAAAGTGACCTCCAAACTGACTCAGAATGCTCCCCAAGTTTTGAAAAAATGCAGATTAAAAAAGCTCAACGGTTTTGGAATCCTCTCAGACAAAGCATTGCAAAGATAAGCACAAGAATGTCCTTTCTTGTCCAGCAACAACATGTAAATTGACTTACTTATGGCTGAAATATGGATAATCCTGGAGTGCTTGACGACTAACTGTAGGTTTGCCTGGCCTGAACCCGGATGCGGTGGAACGAGACGCATAAGTTATGGTGCTTTCAAAAAAATCTGTGTTGCCGAATTTCTCGAAATGTCTGAACTAAAATAATTATTAAAAATACTTAACTTCACTCAAACAAAGCCAAACCTCGCACAGATACTCCTTCAATATTGAGCAATTTTATATATCAATAAAAAGTGTTTGTTAATATAGTTAAGATAAAAGAAATTAACTTTTAATATTTTCTTTCGAGAAATAGATTTTCTTTCTTTTCTTTTCTGTGTATATCATAAACCAATATACCACTAATATAATATCTATCTTCATAAGGGTTTTCTGTATATTATACCTTTTGAAATCTTTCAAATAGACCTTGTGAATGAGGAGATAATCAGGATTTAGTATGAGATGCAAACCATTCGCAATTTTCGCCAAAAAATGTCTAGCTTGCAAGAACCCTGTAACGTAATGTAATGTATTGTAATGAATTGTAATGTATTGTAACATTATGTGATAAAATCTATATTTTATATAATATAATATGATAAAACCAAAATGTCATATATAATATATAAAATATAGATTTTATATAATATAATAAAATATAATATATATTTTATAAAATAAAATATATTTCAATTATTTGATCTATTCTTTTTTTCCAATATTGTAATGCAAAAATGTAAATTAGGAACAGAAGAAGACATTTAAAAAAAATGGTATTATGGACTCAGTCGTCCGGTCATCTTTTCATTGTCACTTTCAGCTGGAGGGTTTTGTGTTCTAGGAGATACTGCAACACTTTATGTGATACTTCTGAGTTTTTCTTTTAAAATAGATATTTTATAAAAGTGCTGTGAAAAAGTATTTACCCGCTTCCTGATTTGTATTTGTCACACTTAAATGATTCACATCATCAAATACATTTTTATATTAGACAAAGATAACCCGACCAAATACAAAATGTAATGTATCAGAATCAGAATCAGAACCATTTATTGCCATGTATGCTTACACATACAAGGAATTTGTCCTGGCGGGAAGGTGCATACATTTAACATTTAACAATACACATTTAACAGTTAACGCAGTGCAATAAATGAGGATGAATGGATGAATGAGTATTTACATTGAAACAGCAGCATATCAAAATACCAAAAATACCAAAAATAAGATAAAGTGCATGGAATGTGCATGAGTGTAAGTGTTGTGTGAAAGTGGCAAGTGCAATGCCAAAGTGTTAAGTGTATTCAAGTATAAGGCTATGTGCAGGGGAGTGTCCGGTGGGAATTGTCTGGGGGTGACAGAGTCATTAGAGTCAGTGGGGGAACCGGGCTCTGTTGATGAGCCCGACTGCAGACGGGAAGAAACTGTTTTTGTGGCGTGAGGTCTTGGTCCTGATGGACCGCAGCCTCCTGCCAGAGGGGAGGGACACGAACAGTTTGTGTCCAGGGTGAGAGGGATCAGCTACAATCTTCCTCGCCCGCTTCAGGGTCCTTGAAGCAAACAAGTCCTGGAGGGACGGCAGATTGCGGCCAATCACCCTCTCGGCAGAGCGAATGATGCGTTGCAGCCTGGCCGTGGCAGTGGCTGCAGCGTACCAGACGGTGATGGAGGAACAGAGGATGGACTCGATGATGGCAGTGTAGAAGTGCACCATCATTGTCTTTGGCAGGTTGAATTTCCTCAGCTGCCTCAGGAAGAACATCCTCTGCTGCACCTTCTTGGTGATGGAGCTGATGTTTAGTTCCCACTTGAGGTCCTGGGTAATGATGGAGCCCAGGAAGCGGAAGGACTCCACAGCTTTGACGGGGGAGTCACACAGGGTGAGAGGGGCTGGTGGGGCTGCGATCTTTCTGAAGTCCACAACCATCTCCGCTGTCTTCAGAGCGTTGAGCTCCAGGTTGTTTTGGCTGCACCAGGTCACCAGGTGGTCAGTCTCCCACCTGTAGGCGGACTCATCCCCACCAGAGATGAGTCCAATGAGGGTGGTGTCATCCGCAAACTTCAGGAGCTTGACGGACTGGTGACTGGAGGTGCAGCTGTTGGTGTACAGGGAGAAGAGCAGAGGGGAAAGAACGCAGCCTTGGGGGGAACCGGTGCTGATGGACCGAGAGGCTGAGACGTGTTTCCCCAGCCTCACGTGCTGCTTCCTGTCAGACAGGAAGTCTGTGATCCACTTGCAGGTGGAGTCGGGCACGTGCAGCTGGGAGAGCTGAAGTCCACCAACAGTAGGCGAACTGCAGGGGATCCAGGAGTGGGTCGGTGAGGGTTTTGAGGTGGGACAGGACCAGGCGCTCAAAGGACTTCATGACCACAGAGGTCAGGGCGACGGGCCTGTAGTCATTGAGTCCTGTGATCCTAGGTTTTTTGGGGACGGGGATGATGGTGGAGGCCTTGAAGCAGGCTGGTACATGGCATTACATTACATTACATTTCATTTAGCTGACGCTTTTATCCAAAGCGACTTACATGATATATAGAGCATACATTAGACCGTAGACACAGCAACGGTGAGCAATGAGGGTTAAGTGTCTTGCTCAGGGACACAACGACATGGACTGGCTGAGGCGGGGTTTGAACCACCGACCCTCTGATTGAAAGACTGACTTGCTAACCACTGATCCACAGTCGCCCCGGCATGTCTCCAGAGAGGTGTTGAAGATGTCTGTAAACACCGGGGACAGCTGATCAGCACAATGCTTCAGGGTGGAGGGGGAGACAGAGTCCAGGCCGGCTGCTTTGCGGGGGTTCTGCTTTTTAAAAAGCCTGTTAACGTCTCTCTCTTGGATAATGAGGGTCGTCACTGTGGAGGGGGTAGGGGGCGCTGTGAACGATGGTTCAGATGCGTGAGCCCCTGATGGGCTGGGGGAGGGAGGGCTGGTGGTCTGTGGCTGGTTGGTGGGGCTGTTGATGGGGCTGTGGGGGATGGCGTCAGGACTATTCCATTGTCTTTCAAATCTGCAGTAGAACTCATTCAGCTCGTCTGCCAGGCGGAGGTCGTTCATGGAGTGGGGGGTCGTTCATGGAGTGGGGGGTTTTGTATGTAATGTATTTGCCTGAACAAGTTGTCAGACTTGACTGACAGACAGAGCCTGCTGGGTGAGAGTACACTGACGGGAGTTCAGATTGTAATTGTCCCCCTTCAGCAGGATGATGAATGACAACCACTTTGAAATGATCTCTGTGCATATATATCTTTATGGCAAACCTATGTATGGACGTGTGTGTTTATCGTTACCAAAGAGCTGCATCCCGGCCACATTCAGTCTGCTGAAGGGCGGGAGGGAGAGCAGTAGCCTGGAGGAAGCCAGCTGCCCCGTTCCAGCAAGTCCAGACACTGTAATGCTGCAGCATCTGCTCCATCTGCTCCGTCCACCACGCTATCGCTTCCATCTCACACACTTTGTCATGGAAACGTCTTCATTTTCTGCCCCTCCTGGAGCTATCAAAGTCCTGCACACACACCTTCTCCTTCTTTCCTTGGTTTTCTTGGTCTACTTTACCTTTTTACAAACAAAAAAAAAGTTTGTGATCATGGCTTGATCCATCCAATCAGGCAATATGTGGCATGTAATATGTAATCAGGCAATATGTAACATGTAATATGTAATCAGGCAATATGTAACCAGGCAATATGCAACATGTAATATGTAACCAGGCAAAATGTAACATGTAATATGTAACCAGGCAATATGATTGCAGTTAGGTTCATTTTAAATAAAAAAAATAAAAAAAGGTTTTAGTGTCTTACAATATTTCCAGTTTCAGTTTAATTAACTTTATAGCTCTGACTCACACCTGGGGGCAAATTAGAGCCACTAATTAACCATTTGAACCTACCTGCATATCTTTACACACAGTAAAATTGACAGTGCTATTGCAACACTTAAAGAGTAAATTTTAACACTGAGTCAGTGAACATATGGTCCCTATCCACAGAGAGTTAAAGTTACACTGAAGATAGTGTTAAAATTTCAGAGTCGATTTAACTCTGGTAAGAGTTAAAATTTTACACTACACTACACTGAGAAGTGTTTCTCAGATTTGACACTATGATGTAAATAACACTTGTAGTGTTATTTACATTTGACACTAAGACTCAAATATACTCTTCATGAGTGTTACAGTTTTTCTTGATTGCTTTGACCTGCTTAAAGAAACTGGGATCCACTCGGTTTTCATCGTCACTGTCTCAGCAGAGCACAAGACACCTCTTGCAAATGTGTTAACCCTTTCTCATTGGATTGACACATTTTCCCCACCCTTTTGCAGAACAGTTAACACGGATGTCATTCAAGCAGTCCAAACTCCATTGTTTTAGCTATGGTAACCAAAAAGAAACCATCTGTTCCTAACTATTAGAAACTACCCACATCAGTATGAAACCACTGAAGCACCTGTTTGACACTCCTTCACACAAATCTTCAATTAGCGATCAGTCTGCAGGCCTTAAAAGGTGCAGCGTCTGGGTTGCAAGAGAGGATATTGAATGTGACGTGGATGAGGCCATGTGGCCCCATTGTCATGACAGAAGAGACTGAGTATCAATAGTGGCTATTTCTTATACTTTACTGTAATAGATTTTATTTTGGTTTACATGTATTTTGTGTAATATTTAAAGTATTTCAGTTTTCAGCCACAGTTAGAAAAAAGAATCAATGGAATCAATAAAATTTGCATCAAAGCATTTCTGATTCTGGATCCAATTCTTTGCAAGAAGGCAAATTTGACAACAAATGGCACTGGCATGAAAGCTACGTACAGTAATTGGCTACAATGACAAGCAATGGTGCACTGATTCGCACTGAGTGCTGTATTTTGTATTTTGTTGTCCACTGTGTAATGGTTGATTGGAAGAGCTCATACACTTGTTTGCAAGTTGTGTTGTTTGAAGGCAACATTTGCTTTTGTTGCATATTTTAAATGTTTTGGCACGGTTAGAGCCTTTTGCAAACAAAATGTGTCATTTCGACCATGAGTGCCACTGTTTCGGCCTGTGTGTTAACTGTTTTGAAAATGTGGAGTTTGAGTTGACTGCTGCATCAAAGCAATCAAGAAAAACTGTAAACCTAGTTGACACTAAGTGTTGTTTCCACTGACACTTGCCATTGTTAAAACATATTTACTCTTGTATTTACTCCCTATTAGTGTACTTTTTATCCAACACTTACTTATTTTAAATTGACTCCTTTTTAACTCTTAAACAGAATAACTTTGAAGCTAACACTTAAAACAATAAAACAAAAAAATGTCTGCGGCGAAAAAAGAAAAAAAAAACACCAGTATATTCATGTCACAATAACAATTTATTAAAATAAAAACATTTTAGTTTAGTTTGCATACACTGTTCATTATCTTTAAGTGTAACTCCTGTTCGTCAGACCTTTCGTCCAGTTGAAGTCCAGGCAACACGTCTCCATCAGGTTTCTGAGCCAACAGATTAGCTGTGAAACGATAGAGTAGAGGACAAGACAATATTCATTAAATATAAAATGATTTTGAAGAAATAACCGTAAATACAAAGATTGACATAGTTTTGTTAAATGAGGCAATCCCCAAAGGAAGCTCACATTAAACATGTTACACATCAACTCACCTGTTGGGCCTCTTGATGCTCCTCTGCCTTCTGGAGGGTTGCAGTTTCCTCAGGCCGCAGCCTGAGAGGTGCAGCCTGCAGCTGTAAACACACATTAGAGGACTGAATGTCAGTAGACAGCAATATGACGCTCACGTTACTTTGATAACTGATAATTCAGTTGAACTGGACAAAAAAGAAACGATTGTATGCAGTAACTGATTTCTATGGTATGGAAGCCCATACCCGCCAGCAAAAAAAAAAACAATCACGTAACAACGTTTTTTAAATTAGATTTTCCGGCAGAAAAAAAAAAAGAGCCAATCAGCGTTGAGAATCTCTGCGCGTCATCATTGCCGTTCTGCTGGTGCTGAATCAAACTGCTGCTGGTCCGCCTGAAGTAGCGCTGGCAGCGGCCGTCATTCAGACGCTGTTGTGCGGCTACGGATGATAGTCAGACATTATAGGGACTTCCACAAGAAGTTTAAAGCAGAACTAGTGGTTAGTTCAATGGTGGATGGGGGAAACGGTACTGTGTTTAAGCCACGGAGATAAGCCCCGCCCCGTTTTTATTTTTTATTTTCCGCCAGAAAAAAAATAAAAATAAAAAACGGGATGGAAATGGGCTTCCATAGGGGTGCTCATGCGCTTCAGTGACGATTCCTCACAGGTCCCTTCATCCACTCGCCGGTCTTACAATGAGAACCACACGCAATTTATGCGTTTTCATGGTAATGGTGTGAACACGCCATTACTTGCGTGAGTTTACTCGCTACTGGCTTTACTCGTGCCTAAAAGGGGGCGGGGCTTATCTCCGTGGCTTATCTCCGTAAACACAGTACCGTTTCCCCCATCCACCATTGAACTAACCACTAGTTCTGCTTTAAACTGCTTGTGAAAGTCCCTATAATGTCTGACCATCAAACGCCCCCGTGTCCGGGTTCATAATATCATCCGTAGCCGCACAACAGCGTCTGAATGACGGCCGCTGCCACCGCTACTTCAGGCGGACCAGCAGCAGTTTGATTCAGCACCAGCAGGACGCCAGTGATGAAGCGCGGAGCTTCTCAACGCTGATTGGCTTAAGTGATTATTTTATTTTTTTGCTGGCGGGAATGGGCTTCCATAACTTCCTGACTGACTAACTAGCTTTAAAGTTAATCCCATGAAGTCATGCAGTCAAAGGAACATTTGCAGTATTTATTATATTTCCTCCATGTACATTAAAACAATAAAACACTGTCAATCCTCCACATTGAGCTCTCGTGCCCACATTGTCCAGTTTGATGTTAGCTAGCTAGCGTAATGTTAGCTTAACTGTGCCACACATTTAAGCTAACCTTCAACTCAAGTTAGCCCTCTGCTATTCAGTAAGTAAAGACAAAAAAACAACTGCAGTGTATGTTTAACAACAATATACCGGTGTTATAATAATTATCTTCTGCTTAAATGACAACATTTGGTTTCATAAGTGATTTAGAGAAACTTACCACGGTCTTTCGAGAGGTGCAAGATGGCGCGGTGAGGAAACTCATGATCCTTTGGAGAGGAGAAGGAGGTGGGCGGAGCCTCAGAGTACAGAGTAATTTCCAGAGTACACTACGTCTTGTAGCAGTGTACAAGTACATCAACACTGGGGGGCGTTTTACTCTTGAAATAGTCAATGAACTTTGACAGCTTTTTTACACGGAAAAGTTTAACTCAGATTTTTTACACTGACACTGGGCAATACATTGGTAGTAGTTACTCTTGCCGTTGTTGTAAGAACTCTGGAAGAGTTAATATATTTGACAACTGGGGAATTTACTGTGCACCCACGGAGACACAGAAGGCCATGGTGCTCCTCATGTAATCATTATTTTTCCAAAAATATATAAAACATTGATTAGCGCAGCTTGAAGTTAGTTAACACCTTTTTTAAAATGTACTGTTTTTATGCGTAAACATATTTAAATATGACAAGTATTAGTTTTAGTTCAGAACGATGGAAAAGCTTTAAATTTAATTCTCGTGGGAAACTAACGCTTTTAAGTGAAATTCTTTGAGTGAGTCAAGAGCTCCTTTGGCAGAACGAGACACGTTTCTAGCAGCTTTTACAAACAGACGGCCGTGAAACTGTCAAATAAAATGATCCTGTTGGTAGGTTCCTGCTGACTGGACACTGTGCTGACCTTAAAAAAGCAATTATCTACTAATTCATCACCCCACTCATATATCAGCGTAGGCTTGAGTCTGTTTGCTTTGGTCCCATCGTGTAAGTCATCATCAGTCATATTAATGTAAATTCCCCTCTCAGGGTGAGTCCCTTAGAAGACTTTTTTTTCTTTTTGGAGGCTGGATGTTTATGGGGCCATTCTGTTCTGCTCGTTAACCGTGACATGACCACAATAACTGCTGGACTGAGCTGTGCATCTTGTAAAACTAACCCATCACCATAACGCCCTAGGTTATTAGTTCATATTCTGCATACCCAGGTGGACACCGTGATTCCTTTTATTCTGTAGTTGTCCCTGAATGCAGCATCTCCTCGTGATGCAATGTGAGCCAACATGTCTGAGACAACCTCTGCATATCTATCACATGCCTATCAGGGCCCCTGATCGGACAGCATGAAGCTGTCAGCCTGCCGAAGTGCCACAGGGAGCTTCAACAAATGTTCCGAGCACGGCAAGTTCAGGAAGTCTCCATACTTGAGAGTTCCTCGTGTAAGCATTCATATAGGCTCCAAAACTGTCGTTGTGGCTTGGTGCACACTGTAAAAAACTTAAAAAGAAGGTCAAATGACTGGCAGCTGCGGCTACCAAACAAAAACCTTAAAATGAAGGTCAAATATCTTAATTCAAATAAAGGCCGAAAACCATAAATTAACAGGAATTTCCATTAAAGGTTTTGCAGTGAAACACTGTTATTTTACAGATTTTTCCTGTATTATTACAATCAAACACCTTCAACAAAGTGATATCACTCAAAGTTCTGCAGAGAAATACTGTTATTTAACAGATTATTCCTGTACTATTACAATGAATCACCTTCAACAAAGTGATATCACTCAATGTTATGCAGAGAAATACTGTTATTTTACAGAATTTTCCTGAATCATTACAATCAAACACCTTCAAATAAGTAGGGCTGGGCAGTATACTGGTGTCAAATTTACACTCGGTATGTATTTTTTGCATACCGTCACACCAGTGCCCAGACATCGTTACTCCCCAACAAGTAATGTTTTTACTGTTCACCAGTGAATGCTGAGGGTGCAGCTGTCGGCGCTACTTGTGTTACGTGCATTGAGTTAGAGTCATGGTTTTAACTTTATAACAACAATTAATAACCCACAACTCTCTAACGCTCTAACAGGGTAAAACACCACAAGACAACAGTTTATGACACATAAACAATTATAATACAATAATACATAACACTAATAATTGTACATTTATGAAATTTACACCGCCGAACTGCATGCTGGGTACATCCCGCCCACTATCACAACTATAAGAAACTTTGTCGCTACATTAAAAAACGGAAAGGAGCGTTGCAGGCGGAACAAGAGAGAGCAGAGATGCACCAGCACAACGTGTTGCCCAGAGAGGAGCTGTGTCTGCTGGCTGGAGGGTTTGAAAAGTCCAACCAGAAACATAAAAGCTGGGAATTAAACCACCAACCCTGCGGTTACCAGAGGACCTTCTCTACTCACTGGGCCACAATTAACCTATGTTGCTCCTCCTAAAGGACTAAAAATTTATCATTCTTGCTACTACTTTGTACTCTTTAAAAAAAAGACTGCATTATGTTTGATGTAATGGAAAAAGTTTGCTAAATTAAAATCCGGAATTACAGAGTTTGAATGTAAAAGTACACGTTAATATAAAACTAATATGATTTACCTTACAATTACAAAGAAAATCGTTAAATTGTTAGTATGGACATAAACGTTTATATAATGAGCTAGATATTTAATTACAGGTAATTACTGTTATTTTACATGAATTTGTAAGTAATCTAAGAAAGCAGTAAAAATACTGTATAAATAATACAGACATTTTTCTATAAAAAAATGAGATTTTTTTTATTTGTTATTATTAGCATAATACGTAAATTAAAAGTTGGGTTGTTGATTTACAGATAATGTCTGTACTTTTACAGAGTTTTGTACATACTTTTAAAAAACAGAAAAACTACTGTAAAAATGTAGAGTTATTTCCTGTAAAATTAGGATTTTTTTTGCTATGTGGCACCTTGAAGTTACAAACAATGAGCACCTCTGAGAGCTATACTATTCAAACAGTGAGACATTTAACCTCATCAAAGACACCAAAATTGCATGCCCAAAAGTAGTTAGTGTGTGCCTCATACTTCCCATTGGTTTTGGGAAGCGAAGAAAAGTTCTGTTCGTTAATAATCAGCCCTGTCCCCAAGGGAGCATTGTGGTGCGTTTATGCAAACCGGGGAAGTGTTTAACCTCATTGTTTTATTTAAGGGACGAAGAACATCGAGCGACCAGTATTGAAAGTTAAGTGGTAGGACAAAGAAATGGTCAAACAAAGACTTCAGAGGCCCCTGCTTGTGCCAGAAGTAAACACTGACTTTACGCTTCTTCTTTGTTACGAAACCTTACATAAGGAAGTCCGCTAAGACCAGTTGTTATTCATTTGTGCTAGTTGCGTTTCTTTCGCTACCAGAGTCGTATACAGCCTCTACGTCACTCCTCCACATTCCAAATATGGTCACTTTCATGCATTGGTTGCAGTGCCAGAATTGAAGATGAAGACGGCTGAAATGCTGAACCCAAGACTTCATAACATCAGTCCACAACCCAACGGGGGACATCCCGACGACTACGTCCACTTCTTACATACAGCCCAGTTCATCTTATGGCCTTCATCAGGCGACATGCCTGTGACATGCCTCTGAAAAGGTAATGCTCTCTTTAGTATCTGAATTAATTCCTTCAGTCATGTTTTTAGATTGCTCGTTACATGTAGGAGCTACAAGGCTGTAGCAAATTCCCTTCCCACCGTTAGCATCACATGTTTGATCACATTCAACGTGATTTGCCGGCGCCCCCAGCAGAAAGTAATAATCATAAACAATGAACTCTCTGAGCAGAAGACTTTTTTTATAAACATGTGGTTCAGACCTGATACACTTTTGTTTTAGGATGTCAAAAAAAAATCCCATTTTGTTTTCATTATGAGCTGCAGGATCTAGCTCATCTTATGGCCTCCATCAGGCTGTGACATGCAGCTGAAAAGATTCCGCTCCCATGCTCAGTATTAGGCAATTCAGGCAAATGCCAAGTAGGTTGGCCCACAAGGCCGCCACCACCAGCACGAATGATGGGAATACCAACGTACCTGCCGGTGGTAAACCACTTTGTGTTGGAACAGCCCATGTGATTAAGGTACCCAAAATTGTCAAATTGCCAGAGACGAATTTGGTTCCCACTCCACCCCTGGCGGCATTCCACTGGACCATACTTGTGTCCAGAAAGCATCTGGCCGTGCAGCCGTGTGCTGTAGAAAGCCTGTTGGCCTTATGAAAATATGTTGGACTGCGGCAGGAAACTCCAGCCCGGTGTTGTTGCTGCCCGGCTGTGTTGTCTTAACGCAGAGCTGTCTGCAGACAGTGTGCCACAGCCGGCGTTACCGGCCGTCTCTTCCCAGGCAGCCACACCATTGGGCACCCGGGCCTGCTGTCTTCACACACATCCACATCCAGTGCATCACACAAACCGTACACACATTTAACACACTTTAAAAATATTTAATTTGCTCCTCTGTGTGATAAGATTTCATTTGAGATTAAAACTATGACACAATGATTTTATATTAGTCACAGTGAAGGCCTGTTTGGCTTCATGCCGTTAGGAATGAGGTGTGCTTGAACACAAAAATAAAACACCATAGAAGTATTATAAAATGTTATAAAAGTGGAGGATCTGGAATGTTTTCTCAGAGGTTGCAGCTAACACTCATCGAACGATTGGTAACTTTTTGCAGCAAGAGCAGTGACACGTCTCAGACACATTTGTGATTTATGTCAGGAATTGGGCATGAGGCCTCATCTGAGCCTGTCTGTATGAATTATGAGGTTTCTCATACCGACATCCTCCAGGTAAGTCTCTCACAGGTAAGTCTCTCACGCTTAACCTTCTCAGGTTGCCACTCAGCATACAACTCCATAAAGATTAGACTCAAAACATCCAAAATGTCCCCTTTTCTCTGCCCCACCCTGATAGAACCATGTTTCAGTCCAACCCCAGACTCCATGTTCTGTCTTCCTCACCCTATAAGTCATTTTTAGTATACGCTTGTATTGTTTTTGTCTGACGCTAGTTTTTTTCCCGCAGTGAACGATGGTTGCCAGTTGCAATAACCTTTACACAGATCAACACCAGAACTTAGTTTCCCCGTGTGTAGAGAGCATTTTGCAGAGGATGACTTTTCAAGTTTGCACATAAAAAACACACCACCAAAAGCAAGTTGCGTTTCAAAACATTTCATCCAACTGAATTCTATCTCTGTACAGCACATAACGCTCAACACAGGGGACCCAAATAGCTTTACATCACACACAGGGGAAACAATCAAGAGAAAGAAAATAAAGCAAAAGTGAAGAAAAAGAAAAGATTCAAAAATAGAGAAGAGTAATAATATAAAGGCACAGTTAAGGAACACAAACATCTCAATAGATTGGAGTCACACAGCGGAGGGAGAGAATCACCGTTGTGGGGCAGCCGGAGAGAAGGGCACTGAGGCCTGGATCTCTGGATGCAGAGCAATCAGAAACACATCAGACAGCTTATCAAGCTACAACAATATGCCGCGTGCACGTTTATGGAGTTAAATCTCTATATGTTTTGTTCATTAAAAAAAAAGATTTTAACCTGAAAAATCAAGTTTTGTTGTTGAACTTTGAAAAATTCAACAATGTATTCAAAATAAAAACAAGTGTATCAAATGTTTTTTTCGGTTAAATATCATTTTGATTCAGTTCTGTTTTATTTATTTTTTCAGTTTTCAGTAACAGATTTTACATTTTCAACTTTCACTCCTTTTATTTTACAGTTTCAAATATTTATTTTCGGGTTCAAGTCTTTTTTTCAGGTTTAAATATTTTTTTCAGGTTTCAGACTTTTGGCCTGGATGTGGCGTGGGGGCGTGGTTTCTACTGCAGAGGCGTGGTCTCATGAGTGACAAAGAAGTCGGAGGACAGGCCTCAACCACGTTGTCTTCAGGTAACGTGGTAATTATGACTTACTTCCTTTATACAGCATATTCACGGGATTGACAGTAAACTAAATTGACGCCAGTGACCCAGTTATGTTTAGCAAGCTGTTGTAGACCGTACTTGGCATGAATGGCAGTATAAAAGCAATAAAATATGCCAGGTTGTGTCGTTTAAAAACTACACTATAATATCTGACGTGTCGCACCACTGTGAACACATGCAGCGTAATGCCGTCCGTTGTGTGAGATGAACTGGTTTTAAATTAACTGGTTTATTATTTTAGCGTGAGGCAGATGATCCCTGAGCCTCTCTGTCACATTCTTATAAAGACTATAAACAGATCAGTTTGCTGTAAACGTCACTACCCGTTCGTGAGGCTGTGGTTGAGACGCCGAGTACAAGAGTGAAAGTTAAGGTTGGTGCCTAAAACACTCACGTCAATAAATACTTTACAAAACGTTGTTGTCCGTCATATGTGTATTATATATGTATTTATTAATCTGATGTCAAGTTGATGCCTATCTATGCATTCATACACCTGTCAGAGAAATATACTGAAACACTGCGTAGACGGTCAACTGTGGAAACTGTGATCTGCACAGAATAACTTGTGATCCAACACTGTGCGGTTTCACATCACTAATGTTTTATATTAAAGACTACGGACTTTCATCTCTATCATCATAACGATATTCTACCCTGTGATATTCATCCAGATTAAACATGATTTAACTCTCATTGTGTCGCTATAAGGACATGCAGTGAATCACACGCAGGAGTTAATGTGTCTTTTGAAACAACACGATGGAGTGGCTTGCTGCAGCGTTCATTTAGGATTTTTTACATTTCATTTAGCTGACACTTTTATCCAAAGCGACTTACAATAAGTGCATTTCACCATACACCGTGAGGATTTTGACAGCATCATCACAGCATCATCACGAAAAGTCCATCTTCATGACGAAGATATCACTTGTTGGACATAAAACCGCAGTGTTGGATCACAAGTTATTCTGTGCAAATAGAAAGAAAAAAAAAATTTCATAAAAAAACGAAAATGAATAAAAAATATTTTTAACCCTAAAAAACTTTTCATACACTTATTTTTATGTCGAATACATTGTTGAATTTTTCAAAGTTCAACAACAAAACTTGATCTTTCAGGTTCAAATCTGTTTTTTCGAATGAACATAACATATGGCCTGGATTTAGCTCCATACACGTTAACCATTCACAGATAATCATTAAATAATACAAATTGTACAATTTTAGTACTGCTTTTCTTTTCCAGTTATCTGATAATTCTTCTGAGCATTGTAGCTGCACGGCTTCCACTTGTAAATGAGTCATTTCATATTTACGAACACTGGTGCTTTTCATTGTGTAAACTTTACACAACCTTTGTGCAACCTTTACACTGTAAAGGTTGCAGGTGATGGTGTCGCATGCCAGTCCCTTCATCAGAATCCGGGACTTGAGAGAAGTGGCTGCAGCTGCGTCAGTTTGCCTTCAAAATAAAAGCAGCTGGCGCTACGCAGAACTACGAGCATCATTTTGAAATATATCTAATTGCATGTTAAACACATGGCATTAATATGATATGTACAACTCTAGGTGTAAAATACCTCGGTGTTGCTTCGTTTCTCAAGTAAACGTTGTATTGTGAAGGGGTCCGACAGGAAGTCTTAGTTGTAGTAATGTGGGTGACTTGTCACCGGTGTGCTGGGACCGTCAGGAGGGCTGCAGGTTGGAGTCCAGAACTCAAAGCGCCTGTTGGGCTCACTGATGGATTAACCCGGAGCTCTACTCTACAGCACACAGGTAGGTCCGACTTCCACATGCTTTAGAGAAACCTTTTGCATTCAATATTATTATTATTATTATTATTATTATTATTATTAATGTTAGTATTATTAGCATTATTATGCAGTAGTCATATTACAATAAAGTTAAATATATATAATATAGAGATAAATAAAAACAATAATAGCAGTAGGCTATACTATTAATTGTAATAGTAATTTGTAGAAGTAGAGTATTATCTGTAATTGCAGTATACGGTGTTGATAGTGAAGGATGATATGACTCAAATCCTGTATTGCATCTATGTATTGCACAAACTCAATAGAGATATTGTCAATGTCAGACGAAAGTAACCATACAGGAATTTTTGAAAACGCAAAAATCCCATAGAATAAAATAGTGACATAAATAAGTCCTTCCCTTTGCTTGATGACTACACACAAGCATAAATATTAAATGAATAGTTACCAATAGCTAGCGGTGGTATCAGTATTGTTGCCAGCAGCACTGGAATGTAGTTTTGGCGGTAGATGCATGAGAAGCATTCACGATACCAGCACTAGTACTACATATGGTACGTGCAGCAGTAGTGGTGATTGGTAAAAGCAGATGTGGAGGTAATAGTGATGATGTTAAACAGCAGCTGCAGAGAGCAGAGAACCATGAAGCCGGCCCATAGGATGCTGAGGGGATCCACCTGGGGGCGGTCCTGTCTCCCTCTTGTGCCCATGAGAAATCACAGTAGTAACATTGACACTGACGATGCTCTAATCGTCGCTATACCTTCTTTCCAGGCTGAGCAGCCGGACTGAACGATGACTACGCGGTGGCTCCTCCAGCTTCTGATCATTACTTTGGCCCTGCCAAGTCCAACCACATGCCAAAAGAGAAGGAGGAAAGGACAGAGATACGACAACCAGGTCATCATTAATGAGGCCAAAAGTAAGTGTTGGAAACTGCCATGAACTGTATCAATGCTGTGTGTCACCTCGTCCAAAGATGCAATGCATAGGGCGATGACGTCTGGAGAATGGCTTACATTATCTGAACCCAAAGCTGATTACACATGAGTGTGTTCAATGACTTAAAGTGGACATGTGCATTTTGTTCAGGTGTATTTGTATTTGCTTTCTATTAGAATATGCCTGCATGCTTTAATGTTCATAAAATACATTATTTGTTCTCATTCTGTCTGAATATACCGCTGGCTTTAACCGCTGTCTCTTTTAGACACCCTTCAAAATAAATCCCAGTCTGCTTTGATTGGGTTGTGAAAACAAAGCATGTGACATATACATGTGGTGACGATTTCAGCGTTGCCATCTTGGATTGTTATTTTGCCACCGATGAACAGTAGTTACTATATTTGGAATGTGGAGTGATGTAGAGACGCATTTAAGGCTCTGGTAGCGGCAGCAACCTGTCAATCATAGTAAGCCCTGAAGCATCCCCTGCTTTATGGTCTGTTTGACTATAAATTACCATAATTTACTAAATGAACATCATGCTGTATTGAAGAAAACTAGAGATTGAGACATAAACTTGTGTTTACAATGTTTACTGAGGGAATAAATCAAGAGAGAAGTAGAGTCATTTATATAGACTTCTATACAACCAGGAGTTGCCCCCTGGTGGTCAGTAGAGAGAATGCAGCTTCAACAAATGAAGCATAGACTTCTAGTCATTATATTACGACTATAACTAATATCATTGGCTTTACTGCAACTCTGCTTCCCGGTCTAAACTCTGGGTTTTCACGGATACGAGTTTGAACCTGAAATTCAATATGTCCCCTTTGACAGTAAAATACTAAATACGTATTGGGTAGGTTCTATTGAAAATCCACTCATGAGTTATAGAGATGTCTTGTCATTGGCTGGAAGGGTTTGTACAGGAAAGACGTGTTGGATGAGTGAAGGTACCATTGTTGGTGGAACAAGGGAGCCTACCGCTCTGTGAAACATGCAGGTAGAACTGTAGAAATGTGAATGTGTAGCTGCACCAGCTGCTTGACACTGTAAGGCTCTGTTTTGGCTCCACCTAGCCCTGATCTGCCCGGTGGAGATCATGTTCATCGTGGACAGTTCAGAGAGAGCCAAATCTCTGCTGTTCGGGCGACAGAAAGACTTCGTCCTGCGCTTCAGCACGAAGCTCCTGCAGCTGCAGTCGGCTGGCTGGCGTCTGCGTCTGCGCCTGGCCGCCCTGCAGTACAGCAGCACCGTGTCGGTGGAGCACAACTTCAGGGACTGGCAGGACCTAGACGTCTTCCAAAGCCGCGTGGCCTCCATGACCTTCATCGGTCACGGAACATACTCCGCCTATGCAATCACCAACGCCACCCAGGTGTTTGACCGCGAGACGTCCTCCAGCAGCCTGAGGGTGGCGCTGTTGATGACGGACGGAGCGGACCACCCACGCAGCCCCAGCGCGGTGACAGCTGCCTCTGAGGCCAAGCAGCACAACATCAGGGTGTTCGCCATCAGGCTGTCGGGCCCACCGAAGGACGGCTCCATGGGTGCGAGACTGAGATCCATCGCCAGCGCCCCCCCGCAGCAGCACGTGCTCAGCCTCACTGACAGCCAGCTGGATGACAGACTCTTCAATGAACTGGTCAGTCATGTCCGTGTCAGGGTGCATCAGGGTCATTAGTCCCAAAGGTCCAGCGTAGTCTTGACGCCGTTGCACTTCCATATCTATTGGCATACATAAGGAGAGTGTAGACACTCAGAAAGACCATGAAATAAGCAATTAAACAGATTATATATATATATATATATATATAGATGAAGCAAAAATGCATAATGTAGGATTATATATGCAGTGCCCGTTGAAAACATGCTTGTTTCAGGTTTCTTCCCCTTTTTTTCCCTGTGAAAAGGGTTTTCACTACTATTTTTAGGGGGAGTTTTTCCGGATCCGATGTGAGGTCCCGGGACAGGGATGTCGTATCTGTACAGATTGTAAAGCCCTCAGAGGCAAATTTGTATTTGTGATTTTGGGCTATACAAAATAAACTGAAAATTGAATTGTTCGGACCGGGCCCAACGCTCGGCCAACACTGCGCTTCCTTTTGTACCAAACAGCCGTGACTTCGTTGCGTCACAGACCTGAGGAGCTTCTCCGCTGCACCATGCAGGCAATGCACTCTGTTCACAGGGAAAAGAAAAAACTCTCGCAACCTGGGTCCAAATAAAAGGGCTATTTTATTAGGATGTTTAGATATAAAACATAAGTAGTCATACTATTCCAATTGATTGCACTTTTACTGAGTGGTACTAATAGTTTTACAATAATAGTTAATAGGTTTACTTTATAAAAAAGGTTGTGAGTAGGCCTTCTTATTCTACTGCTGCCATATGCCAATACCAACAGAGAAGGGGTAGAAGCCTGGAGTTATTTGCACGCTTGCTTTAAGTGTTTTGCTGGTAGTAATGCTATTAGTGTTAGAAGTTAGTATCAAGTCATACATCTGGGAAAACATAGCCAAGTCTCCACCAGCTGTGCTTCAGTTGGCTGTCCGCCCGTTAACTCCAGCGAAGTAAAGAAGAGTTGGACAGGTTGTGGGTCGCTTCCTGGGTCCAAGTTTAGGATTTCCGCAGGATTGGACTTTGAGTGACTGTCGTTCTTTTTTGTTCTTCCAGAACACAATTGTCAAAACTGGGGTAAGTACTAATATCTTCCCAGTTATTATTCACTCACATGATCATTTTGACAACAGTGGTGTCCTTTGATACTGTTCTTACACGTGCATGAAACTAACTCAAGAGGAGATGAACCGTAAAAAAGCTAAATATCTTTTTTGCTTTGTATCTTAAACACATTGTTCATTTAGTTTATATCGTAACTTTTCCCCCATGTCTTTATTTCAGTGCCCACAGCCAAAGAGCTGTCTGTGTGAGCGGGGGGAGAGGGGTCACCCTGGAAGCCCGGTGAGTGGATGACAGTGTGCTGCTTTAATGTAAATCGTCCATATGTGATATCTTCTGTATAACATATTACATTACATTACATTTCATTTAGCTGACGCTTTTATCCAAAGCGACTTACATGATATACAGTAGACCGTAGACACAGCAACGGTGAGCAATGAGGGTTAAGTGTCTTGCTCAAGGACACAACGACGCAGACTGCCGGAGCCGGGGATCGAACCACCGACCTTCTGATTGAAAGACCGACTTGCTAACCACTGAGCCACAGTCGCCCCCACATATAGTGTGTTCTATCTATCTATCTATCTATATCTATATCTATATATATATATATAGCAATTCCTAATACGTGTTTATAAACAACCAAAAAACAAACTGTAACTGTCCGTAATGTAATTTAACAGGACAAACAACTATGAGATGTGTGCCACCATTAAAAAGGAAATGCACATACATATTAAAATATAAATCTGATAATTTATCTCGATAGGCTTAGAAGTGTATTTGTGACATTGGAAACAGCCATTTCACAAACAATCGCAACTAAAAGTTACCCCGCTTTTCAAAATGTTTTCAAGATACAAAATAGGAGGTAATGCGATGTAATACTGTATGTATATCATCACAGTTTTACAAAACAATCCCAACTCAAAGTCCACTAACTAGCCTTTTCTGGATCTCAACCACATGGTGTTCATGAGTGAATGGAGATGGGGCTGTGGACATGCGAGCATGATGACGACGCACCTTTCATCTATACTGGCCATGCTAGAGAATAAGCTCTACGTGGACCTTGAGTTGGGTTTGTTTAGTCCAACTATGTGGACATTGTCACGGGTTAGGGTAAAAAGAGGCCCCAAACGTCTGAGCAACGGTGCAACATGAATGTATTCTAGTGGGCACAAGGCACAAGGCACAAGGCACAAGGCACAAGGCACAAGGCACAAGGCACAAGGCACAAGGCACAAGGCACAAGGCACAAGGCACAAGGCACAAGGCACAAGGCACAAGGCACAAGGCACAAGGCACAAGGCACAAGGCACAAGGCACAAGGCACAAGGCACAAGGCACAAGGCACAAGGCACAAGGCACAAGGCACAAGGCACAAGGCACACTCATAGCCAAATAATGATCCGAAAAGGGGATGCGACAAACAGGGCTTAAATACAAGGGGAAGGTGATTGGACACAGCAGGGAATAATCAACACACAGGGTAGACAATCAGACAATCACAGGGGCAGGAAGTGCAGGGACACAGAGGAAACACAAGACAGGACTTCACAATAAAACACATAACAGCCACATCATGACAGACATAGATTTAGATCATATTGTCGAGCCTCAATGGACTGAATTCCATTGAGGATTTTCCTGGTAATTGTTTTGCATCAGAGTGTTGGACCGGGTGGACCCGGGCCAGTCTGACCCTGAGCCGTGCCACCAGCTGATCCAGCTGATCAACTTTTCTCCACTCAAGGGAGGCATGGGTATGAGCTACTGCCCTGGCCGGACATTATGCAGACTTTTGAATATTGTGACACGCCTTCCAGCCAAGTCACCCCAAAACATGTTTGGCATTGTACATTTCTGCAAATCACAAATATGATGAATGTCTATTTCTTGCATGGAGTCAGATCTGAGTGATGTGGTTCATTGAGCGACCGCTATTGAAAATTAAAGAATATAATAATGAGTAGGCCACAACAAGTAATGAAGTCCACCTAGGGCGTGTGGGAGGGTCAAACAAACACAGGACCGTCACCCTGGAGACCCTCTATGTGTCCGTTTTTTTCTGCCGCCTGGGTTACTATTTCTGCACCAGTGTACCAGCTGCTGCTGGCCTCAGGTTGACCCAGTTGGCCTCACACAGTGGCTTGATAACCATGCATAGAGGGGAGGGAGGGTTCTCCCAGCCTCAGTACCCGGGACTGGGGGGCCTCCTCCAGCAGGTGCGTCTGGCACTACAGGGAAAAGATGTGAAATGTTTCCCACAATGAAAGTGTAGCAGGTGATGCAGGGGCCCAGCTGAATGGGTTGTTTTCACTGGTAGTGAGGCCCTTGGAAAGAAGCAAAGGTCAACGATGGAAGATTAAATGTGAGCAAACACACCATGCATGGAGGATCTGAGAACCTGCTTCACTGAGGTGGAGGTTTATGTTGGGCAGGGGTCACAGACAGGTCACACTGAGTATGCCCCGTCTCACCTTGGCCTATACATACACAGTGTACAAACTAAAAAGGGGGCCCAAACATTCTCATTCTGCACAATCTCTCCCTTTTCTTTCATCTAGGGGAAACCAGGCGAGCCGGGGTTTGATGGCGCTCCGGGTCAAAAGGGATCTCGTGTAAGTCCCTTTTGTCACCCATAATCCAGCGCTGGTAACAGAGAGAGTCCATGAAGTGTCGTTTGATGTGCTGTTTTGTCTGGGCTCGGTCACTGTAGGGGGAACCCGGCATTAACGGACGTCCAGGAATGGATGGCCTGGAGGTAATCATCAAATGTCTTTCTCGACCTTCTCCTGTCTGGGTCAGGCTGTAGATCTGAGTATGGTATTGTTATTTTGAGAGGCGTGGAGGGAGCTCCAAAGGGATTCTATCAACCGTCTCTTCCGTGGTTTACCATGAAAACACTGTGATGGTAAGTAATGCAGTCTTAGAAGAAGTGATGGACCATTTTACTGGGCAAAAGTCCTTCGGACTGATTTGACCTCTTCTCTGGTTTTAGGTCATTTCTCTTGGTGTAACACTTTGGGAAAAACACTCCTTTATTCTACACACACATATAATATATACTCAATTTAGAATAGAATAAAATGACATACACAATTACATAAAATACAGAATACAAACCAAAAAACATAATCATAATCATCCTAGTATTTCTGGCTAGATGCAGAAAAGGTTAATGGTAACGTCTGCTGTGACCTCATTGTGATAACAGACTGTAGAAGGTTACTGGACCCAACTGTTTTCGCCCAAGAAATTCCTTTTTCGACCACTCCCCCCGTGTTTCCAGTCTTTATGCTAAGCTAGGCTAATCCCGCCCTGATAACTAGAGGAATCTGAGCCTCACGCTATAAGAATAGGTGTCTTTCCTGAATCATTCTACACCAGAAGCATGGTGGTTGATGGACAGATGTTGGTGTCTGATATATAAGTTAAAACATCCTTTTCTACAGGGTCGACCTGGCAGCAGAGGGGAAAAGGTATGTATCATTCTAATTTTTTATATCGCTTTTAAAATAAATGTTTTATTCATAAGGTATCTCCATTGACAAATCCAGGTATGAAATAGTTATGTCTTAACTATTTTCCATGCATGTTTAAAGGGCTCTGTGATTTGGACATCCCATACATACAGACATTACCATTGTCATAGTGTCACACTAAAGCACAGCTTGTGAGCTGTCAGATCACAGCAGGCTTCACTAGCTGAGTCTTCACTGCTTATGTCCTAGGGCGAGCTGGGGGAATGTGGCGTCCCCGGTAAAATGGGAGAACAAGTAGGTTTCAATATTTATTTGCTTTTAATCAACACAATGACTTTTCTATTGAGGAAAATATATGTATGTACATATGGTGATACTGTGCTGGTGTCTTTCCTCAGGGTACAGGTGGACCTCTAGGCCCCAGAGGCCCCAGAGGAGAGCAGGTGAAGTGTTGGTTATTGTACTTTTCATTCCAATAAACAATACTCTTTGTATTTATGTATGGCTAGGCAGTATACATTATATAGTCTGGGTTAATGGTTTCACAGCACAACAGAGTGTTTCTTCCTTCACATTGGACAATGATCTAATGCTCTGTGATCTTTATGAACTCACTAAATATTCAAGCAGTTTATTTTGGTAACCAATTGTAATAACCACAATGTTTGACAAATATGGATCCAAAGAGTGTTATGGAAAGCAATTTAAATAATAATTAAAAAAATATATATATTTATTTATATAAATTATATACAGATTAAAGCGGGTGTTCTTACCACCAGAATATTGGCAGTTTGATCCCAGGCTCCTCCAGTCTATTTCAATGTGTTCTTGGGAAAGACATATATGAATATATGAATATATATACTACTAAATTGACTCATTTATATATTTACATTTATTCCCTTATTTATTTATTTCAGGGTATATTTCATGGTCGTATTTCCTTTTTTATTTTATGTAATACTGACTTAAATGGCATTCTATAGTATACGATTTAAACAATAAATTAAAACTATTAAGTACATTGTCATAATATCTCTCATAACTCTCACAGAAGTGGTTAACCTTTACATGGAGGGCACTGAAATGTAGAGATATGCACTGTCACCATTATGTTGCTTTTTATTGTTACTCTATTGTTGAGACTCCATACCGTTATCATGCAGTGAGTTGGTTCCATATTTCAAAAGATATGACAATTGATGTCTCATTTAAAAGCTGGATATTACCCCACACAGTACACCCAACTGAGACGAGTTATCATTTAAGAGGTGAAGTATGAGCTCTCGTCCTCATACCTCAATGGCTGTGTGGTCACACGCTGAAACAGTAAGCACTGCAGTGAACGCCACACACTGCGACCCATCTCCTGCCTCTGCACTTGTGGAATGTGAGCTGTGGATTAGGTCTTATCCCCCTCCGAATGTAGCCTTTCCAAAGCGGGGAATCCAAGCTTGCAATGTTTGGTTGTAGTCTTTGAGCAGACGTTGTCCCAGAGGATTAGGATTTGGGCACATGTTATCCATTCCCTCTCTCCTTAGATGCGTGTTGACCCCTTCAGCGTCGGTAGAACAATAGAAGCCAATCGTTAGGTTTTATTTGGTCCTTCTGGTTCCCATGGAATCTACCTCACACGGTCAGAAGTGTACTCACAGACCTGGTGCTCCAAAGCATACGCCGTCACAGCATCAGCACCCAGCCGTGCTTCAGCAGCTTGAACAGTCTCAGGCTCGTTTATGTCATCTATCAGATCACGGCACCTTTATCTCAATCCAAAGGACCAGCTGGGGGTTTGGCCTTTTTTTGCTCATTTTACTTCAAATCTTATCTCTTTTTCATTTAATTTCCCAAAGCATGTTTCTGCATGGATCTCTGTGTAGCCCCTGAGAACAGAATCTGAGAAGAACAGATGCTGAGGCAGGACCTCCAAGGCCATAGAAATGCCACATCCAGCTCCCACACAAATGTTATCTTAGTTTACCTTTAAGACTTTCCCTCAAGCTAACCAAATCATCCATCCATCCATCCATTTTCACCCGCTTATCTGGGGTCAGGTCGCGGAGGCAGCAGGTCAAGCAGGCTGACCCAGGCTCCTCTCTCACCCGCAACATCTACCAGCTCATTCTGGGTGATCCCGAGGCGTTCCCAGGCCAGCTGGGAGATATAATCCCTCCAGCGTGTCCTGGGTCTTCCTCGGGGCCTCCTACCAGTTGCCTGGAAAACCTCTAAAGGGAGGCGTCCTGGAGGCATCCTAATTAGATGCCCGAACCACCTCAGCTGACTCCATTCGACATGAAGGAGTAGCGGCTCAACTCCAAGCTCCCGCCTGATGTCGAGCTCCTTACCCTATCTCTAAGGCTGAGCCCTGCCACTCTACGGAGGAAACTCATTTTGGCCGCTTGTATCCGAGCTAACCAAATTAGCTTTATTCTTTTTTTTATTTGTAACTGCGTCATTAACGGTTTCAGTAACACCTGTGTGTTTCCTACTATAGCCATTCATGTCTTGTTTTCAGTGGGAAAAGTTACAATCAGCATTCATTCAAATGGATGGATCAGTGATGGATTTGTTGTGCTCGAAACATGTGGAGATGCATAAACTCAGGTGGTAGAATCAATAAAAAAAGATATGACCATGAACCAATGGCTACACGCCCGCTCAACCATTATCACTCACATACAGTTACAGGAGTAAATACAATATAATGTAATAATATAATACGTTATATATATATATATATATATATATATATGGTGGGGATCAGTGAGCATGAGGGGTCGACAGCAGCATGGAGCAGAACTTGATGCTCCATGCTGCTTCCTGCACGTCTTTGCTCTGAAAAGCAAGGAGTTGATGAATATAAAATAAACAGAGCAGCATGTGATCCAAGCCGGCTGGGTTTCCTGAAGGTTCTTGGTGGTGGTGTGTGATGAATGCAATCACACCACCTCTCTTTCACAAATATATTGTCATTTACCTTAAGCTTATCCTAATCCTCATTTAATGTAATGCCATGTTGTGTGTAAGACTCATATTTGATTATATTTGTGTTAAATACAAGACTAATCTTAACTAATATTAAGACTAATTGATGATATTAGATGTGCTTATCGTGTGCCATTTGGGAGGTAGCAGGCCAACTGGTTCACAGTAACATTTGGTTGTGTGAGGATATGTTGCATGATAATGCATTTGAAAGCTCTGAGTGTCTTGAAGGATTAATGTTTGAACTTTGACAAATCGTTTGACAAACGTTTGACATCATCAGAATTATGACTTTCACAAAATGTCCACAGTGTATGATAAATACTTGGCTTAAAATATCTTTGACCTTCTGATAACATACCTGACAATTTGATAGTTTAGTGACATGAATCAAAGGCATGCGTTCTTGTTGTTGTTTTCATGATACAGAGTTGAACTTCTGTGTATGTCTAACATTGAGGACACGGAGAGCTTCATGTGGAGCAGATGTCCATATAGTCCTGGCACATTGCTCGTTCCCTCCAGCAGAGGGCAGTCATAGCTCCCAGGGCACTGCCATGCTCTGTTCCCAATGTTTGAGGTGTGGAACATGGCCGACATGTTGCATTTAAACATGCTCAGCCCTAAATTGCCTTAGCTGATGTTACTTCAGCTGAAGTTGAAGACTACAAGTTTAAAACCGGTAGGAGGCCCCGGGGAAGACCCAGGACACGCTGGAGGGATTATATCTCCCAGCTGGCCTGGGAACGCCTCGGGATCCCCCAGAATGAGCTGGTAGATGTTGCGGGTGAGAGAGAAGTCTGGGTCAGCCTGCTTGACCTGCTGCCTCCGCGACCCGACCCCGGATAAGCGGTGGAAAATGGATGGATGGATGGAAGTTTAAAAACGTACTAGAGTTCAAAAGAAGCGAGTCTACAGGCGACATGAGCCGTGAGCAATGGGCCCAACTCTTTGACCGAACTGTCGTTGCCAAGTTGTATCATGGGTTTTTGCAAGGATGGGAAATGTGTGGAATAAAGAAGATCCCTGGTTCTGCTCTTTTTGTTTTCAAACAGTCTCACATTTAATATCCCAAAGTTAATAACCCATGTGTAACACATGACTATGTACACGTAGGCGTTGCAGTTGAAGATGCTCTCAGAAACCACCACAGGGACCTGGGCTCAATCTCCCCACTGCTGTATTAGTCTGTGAAGCCGGTGAGGGATCAGAGAAGACGTGCAGAGAGCGGTGAAAATAATGCAGAGCTGAAAAAGAAACCCTTGTTACATTATGTTTAATTAACTCTAAAATAGTGACTGCTTCATGTTAAAGATGGTAGAGTTTAGTATTTTTTATTTTTAATTGCTTCAATGTTATTTATGGTTTATACAAATTGACTTGCCCTTCCTGTTTTGTTCCTGTCTCAGGGAGCCAGGGGAGGACCTGGAGACCAGGGTCCAGAAGGGACATCTGGATCTAAAGTAAGAGCATTGGCAGTGAAATTTAAATATATCAACTAATATATCGATCAGTTTGTTCACAGGTTGAAGCTCTGTTATGGTGGTTAATTCCTCTCTCCCCTAACAGGGTGAGCGAGGACTGAGGGGTGCAGCTGGACCTCCAGGTGATAACGGCATTGGGTTCCCCGGTCCCAAGGTACATTTGGGTTTGTTTCAAATTTGATTGACTGAGGAACATCGTCCAACTTGCCTATCTGCAGAAAGACCAATGTGGGTCCTGTTAACATCACAGTTTATCTCCAATCTGTAAACTTCATTGTTCAGGGTGACAAGGGGAACCAAGGAAGACCAGGTCCTCCTGGACCAATGGGTATGGGTGAACCAGGAACACCGGTGAGTTCACAAACTAAGTAAAACTATCGAAATATATTGTCCTCTCATTCCTGTGGGCAATGCTATTTTAGATATTGTCAATGGATTTCCTATCAATGTGTGCATTGGTGATTCATTCTTTCTATTTGGGACGGAGACATGTTAGCCTCCCTGCTGCCAGTGACAAAGGCTAAATCAGGTGTGCTCATAGAGTGTGTGCGTGTGTGTGTGTTTGTGTGTGTGTGTGTGTGTGTGTAAAAAACATATGATCAACCTCAAAGTAAAGCCCTAATAAGACATGATATGATATGTTACCTGCTAACCTATCTGCATGTGTCTGTTGCTTTAAATTAATGAATGTGTATCGCACTCTGGAGGTAACAATTAATCTTTAATTTACAATAAATATGAAGTAAATATTTTACTTTGGAAACCATTTGACCTGATCTCTTGACTTTCAAAGTAAAATATGTGAATGGTATATATTCAATGGTGTTCCAATTTCAACATTATGTATTCGGTATAGGTTATATTTCAGTAACTATTATGGCCTTCCTTTGCTTTTAAAGGGCCCGCCCACTGAAATCCCTTTAGTCACTAACCGGAAGGAATCGTTTCACTCATACAGTTTTCTTTTTATCGATGAGATCCACTCTAGGATTTTTGCCACCCAGTCGATCCATCATTGGATAATTTAATAAACACATCAAAAACAAACTGCAACATGTTCATTCCATAAATGGCCTAAATAAATGGCCTCATTTCTGCCTCCGTCTGCTGGCGTGGATCATGGTTGTCTGGATCGTGGTCCATGCCTACTACTCATTACTTGAATAATTTCTGTGATATTCATTGAATGTGCTGTAACTCTGTTACGTTACACATTACATCTATTGCTTCTGTCCATTCGGGGAGAGGGATCCTCTGTTGCTCCCCTGAAGGTTTCTTCCTTTTTTCCCTGTGAGGGTTTTTACTATTTTTTGGGGGTTAGGGTTAACCTGATCCAATGTAAGGTCCCAGAACAGGGATGTCGTATATGCACAGATTGTAAAGTCCTCAGAGGCAAATTTGTATTTGTGATTTTGTGCTATACAAAATAAACTGAATTGAATTGAATTAAATACTCCTGATGAACAAGCTGAGTTACAGAGTATTTTGTCACTGCTTTAAGTAGCACAAGCTCATTAATATGTAACTCCTTTGTATTGTGGTGCATCTTAAAAACTCAACATGATAAAATCAGCTCTCTGCATGGCTTTACTATAGGCAGTGCAGCGGCTCAGCAACCGGCTTGTACCATTGTTGTGCTTCTAGTATTTGATTATTAATATAATGTCACATCTGTTCAGTCAGTACTTAGTGTCTTTGTGCTGATGTGTTTAGGGTCCAGCAGGGCCACCAGGGATGCAAGGATCGCCAGGGTTTCCAGGTGAGGGTCTTCCAGGGTCCAAGGTAAGATACAGGACCATCTGGTTCACTACAGCGTGTGTCATTTTATTGATCCTTTATTTAGCACAGTCTGCAATGGACACGGAGAAAACAAGGAGTTTTCAAATATAAGAGAAGACATATTGTTGTTTTAAAACTATAGAGGGAAGAAAGACCGGTTTTAAAAATGAAGTTTTATTCATGAATTGCACATGGTTGTATGATTTGAGTCTATAGATAGAACCAAGGTCTCATGTGCTTTTCTTCTCTGCCTTCCTGTTCTCTTAACTCTCCCATTGTTTTGTCTTGCAGGGTGACAGGGGGTATGAGGGTCCCAAAGGGGGCCGTGGACCTCCAGGAGTCGGCTACAAAGGTGATAAGGTACAGGTGACTGTTAAACATGGTTGGGATTGCAAACACACGTCTTGTGAAAACCTGTGATCCTGTAAAGGACGACCTGTCTGACCTCTCACCTGTCTGACCCTCAGGGAAACACAGGAGCCCCCGGGCTCCCAGGCTTGGTGGGGTTTCCCGGGGCAGGCATGCAAGGAGAAAAGGCAAGGCCAATGAAAATGTTTCCTCCACCTGTTTATCCTTTATTTGTGGAGCTATACTTTAAATTCTGGTGTTTCCCTTTGACCGTAGGGGGACCTAGGCCCAGCTGGGCCTTCTGGTCCCAGAGGACCTCGTGGACTGGGTATCGTTGGACCAAAGGTCAGTAGCAGTTGTGGTTAAAGAGGGTGGTGTTTATTTTATTGATTAAAATGAGTAAAGTTAAACAGACATTATGTAAGTTGTACATTTATCTGACGTTCATGATGAAGGAGAATACCCAGTATAATAAAGTAAGACTGGGCCTCAAAACTGTACTACAGATCAGCATCTAAAACAATTTCCACCACTGCTCCTGTCACTTACATCGGCAAAATTACTGTAATCTTTCTTTCGTCACAAAGCATTGAGTACAGGCCTAGCCCTCGTTCAATTATTTACAATTTGGTGGCAACTGTTAGAGCAGGTTTTCCTTTAAATCATGCTATTAAATCCCCAGCTCTGCTAGTCCATTGCCCCTGTAAGCTGTTCCTGCAGTATAAGAATGTTATAAATGATCAGCTAGAGCCCCTCCAATCAGTGCACGAATGGGCGTGATTGATGACAAGTAGTGTTAAAGCACTTTGAGTGCTATACAAGTACAGTTCATGTACCATTTATCCCGATACAGAAACACTTAATAAATTACTTTGTTGTGAGGTAGTAATTTGGGATTTCAGACATTCATCATCTCAGAGAGAGTCAGATATTAAAGGCCTCTTCAGTATAATAGATTACAATACAAAATACAGTTATGATAATACTGTATTTACCAGTGACATTACTAAAAATCAATCTAATGGGGCAAGAAACAAGCAATCATATGATCGAACAGGTTAGAGGCCATACATACAAACCAGCAGCCAGATTCCTATTGAGATGAAACTAAAACCATAAGTGCAGACAAAACGTAATAGTCTCTCAATGCACCCTAAAACTGTCAGTTCCCTCGACTGAGTGTGTGGAAGTTTAAACCAGGCAGACAGTCTGCAAACTGTGATGGATCTGTACACGTGTACAGCATAGAATTTGGGTAGCCTTCACGTGATATTTCCTCCCAGTTTTGTACCTGGATTCCCTCACTGTCTGTGGCTATTTGACTTACCATGAAATCAAAAAATGTGAGAAATATGAGATTTACAGTGGAGCGCTACAAACACCTTTTTGAATCTTTCAGTTGTTCATGTGATTTGTGTTGTGTCCCAGGGCGACCAAGGTTTCCCCGGAGAGCCCGGACCTCAGGGAGAGAGAGGTGTCGGTGAAGCAGGACCGAAGGTAAGGCATCCAGAGTCCCCATTGAATAAAACATGTTCAGGAGAAGGCCCAGTGCGACCCAGAAGGGTTGAATTTATGTGTGGCGTTCCAGGGGGAGCCAGGGCCTGATGGGGTGGCTGGGATACCTGGCATTCCTGGTGAGGACGGAGCTGTTGGGCCAAAGGTGAGTCACGGTCACAATTTGTCAAATGGCATGGTCCCAGTTGAATTATGTCCAGATCAGATGTTGAACCAATTACCAAAAAGTTACTTTCTATATTTTTAATCTTTTAAATCTTTAATCTTTTAATATTGATACAGGATTTATTGCAGGTATTGTTTGACTGGAGAAGTTTTGATACGCCTCGATACTGGGTTATCTCGGGCGTAACCTTCAAGGTAGCAAAGTAAAGAAGCAATTTTATGGTGCCTCTAAAGAGTAACTACACCCCTGCTCTGCCTTCACTCTCATTTAGAAATGTCTTTTTAATGCCGTGACGCAGTTTGATCTGCTGTCTGATCTAGGGAGAGATGGGGTTGCCAGGTCTGCGAGGCCTAGAGGGAGCGCCGGGGAAAGGCATCCCTGGAGAAAAGGTAATCCTTAATCAGCCACTGGGCAGATGCTCTTCAAGTAAACTTTTAATATCTTGGAGGATATCCCAATTTCTGTTGTTTTAGCATGAACAGATGTTACTTCTTTTGAGTTATTTTAAATGTGACAATTGTAAAAACTAATTATTGTACATATTTACATACCTGTACCATTAAGGTCTTCATTCACTCAGTCATATACAAATCAACGTGTGTCTGGATTATTGTATTAAATCGTATTTAACTTTCAGGACCTTCTTTATTTCAGTTTCCTACACCTTCCTCACATCATGTGTATGTGTTTCTCCTCAGGGAGACAGAGGTGACCGTGGACCTAGGGGACTTTCAGGGTCTCAAGGCCCTGTTGGACCTGCTGGAGCTAAGGTATGTTATATAGGTTACCCCTAAATACTATCACAAGAAGGTTGACTTTAGTAATCCATGTAGGGACATGAAATTCTTATTTTACAAATACACACCGGCGACTGTGGCTCAGTGGTTAGCAAGTCGGTCTTTCAATCAGAAGGTCGGTGGTTCGATCCCCGGCTCCGGCAGTCTGCGTCGTTGTGTCCTTGAGCAAGACACTTAACCCTCATTGCTCACCGTTGCTGTGTCTACGGTCTACTGTATAGCATGTAAGTCGCTTTGGATAAAAGCGTCAGCTAAATGTAATGTAATGTAATGTAACACACCGGCTGCCCAGTGAGCAGTTAGGTATGTTGCTCGAGCAGGTGAACTGGCTACCAGTAGACCCTTTGTTCTTGGTCGACAGACTGGTACGGCCAGGTAGTCCCACATGACTGCTGGAAACTTCCACAATCAAGTTGAAGCGCATAGACCAAACATTTTAGAATTGACAACCATATATAGAAATATCTATTATGCATGCAGGACTATTTGTAGTACAATGCATAGTTTTCAACCAGTTGCAAGAATAACAATGTTTCTTGACCAGAAAACCCCAAATGTAATAAAAAAATGATTTCACATGACTAGTTTATGATATATTACAAAAAGTACTGCTGTATCTACTATGTTTAAATTTAATTAAATGTATTCAATACTTTTAAACTCTAATACCCACGTGCCTCCTTAAAATACGATTATGTAATGTTTTAATCTGTAAATAAGTTAAAACGTCAGACATTGGCAAATATTATTTTTTGTTAATGGTCTAAGATTACGATGCAAATGTGTGAATCAATAAATATAATATTAAGACATATTGAACAGAATTTTGATAATAAACTCTGGCCAAAAGGATCACCTGTCAGCAGTTATAATGCAAAATATTGCTGAAGTGAAGTTAATCCGTACTGATGAAAGCCTCCTTATTTAAGCTCCAGAGACAACAGTCACGTGATGAATATTTGCTTTGCTTTTTTTATTTGCTTTTTTGTTCAGGGAGAGCCGGGGAGTCCGGGACTCGTTGGCCTACCTGGAACTGCTGGGCGTGGCTTACCGGGATCAAAGGTAATGAAACTTAGTACATCCGTAACGCAAACACACACATATGAAACAGACATGCTGACTCCATCATGGAGTGACGTGAAACCCAAGCCGTCAGAGAGTAAAAATAAACCCAGTTCAACCAAACTCATTTAGAAGAGAAATTGAGGACAAATGTTAAAATGATTATGCTATGTCACAGAACAGCACACTGCACCGACTTCCGGTTTCAACCTTGTGTGCTCACCGTCATTGTGTGTACACACTTAGAAAGTAACGTTCCTGATCTTTCTCTGTTGAGCATGTCAACGGTTATGATGTAGAGAAAAAGTAATCATAAGTGCAACTACAATAAGAACTGTATGTTAAAAATGCATTGCACGTACACAGTTAAACATGCACGGTGCACCTGTACAATGGTGGACCATGAGCCTGAGCCAAAGCTGCTTTCAGTTTCATCAGCAGGTGACTGGTGAATTAAGGTCTTTTAATGAAGGCATAATATAGTGCTGCAGGAATGCATTCTAAAACTCAGAAATGAGTCAGCATTTTTCCACTCTGGTTCCTTTTGTCTCAAATTCAATGCTTTTTGGTTCGATGCCTGAAGTAAGATCTTAACACAAGCTGAACAGATATTAACGTTTTTTTGTTCTACGAAAGAAAATACATCAGTAAATCCCTTCTGTTAAAACATGTCAAAGCTTCAAAATTCACCAAAGGCGGTTTCTAAAAAGTGTCTGAAAGAGACAACAAAACATCATCACCTTGATGGTGATGGTTATAGTTTGTTTATAAACTTAGCATTTTACTTTTGGAGATTGCTTTAACGTTTAAAAAAAATCATAACGGTGATGATCATTTATGAAGATTGTCTTGCTAAATAAAACGTGTACGTATCATAAACATTTGTTTGTCACAGAGCTTATTTTCTGCAATAATCCAAAATGCAATGTAAAAAAAAACATCAGCTTTTTGCCAATGGAATGCTAATTTCCGGATTGGTCTACAAATCCCTTCAGCTCTCTTTTTACCAATGCTTGGGCCCGGCAGGCTGGAAATACACTGGTGGAAATCCTAACTACGATAGCACAAAGCTCATTTGGGGATAAAAAAGAAAACAACATCAAATCCGTCTCCCAGTCATTGTCTATGGAGCCGCTCCGTATTACAAGCTTGAGATTAACTTCACAGTTTTCTGTCGTTGAGAGTGAGCTGCTCATGTTGTTCCCCTTCAGTGCTGTCGTTGGTCTGTCTGCCTGTCTATCTTCTTGTTGAACAGTTTATTCTCTTTTATAAGTCCACCGTATGTATTTGTGTGTCTGTAAAGAATCTATTGGAGTAAAGTAAATGTAACATAACCTATTTACATCAATGTCTTATCTGTTTACAACTTTGTTTGTCTGCTGATGCATAACACAAAAGACAATTTGTCAGGGGTAAATTAATTTCAATTGTATTGTGCATGTATGATGAGCTTTAATCATTCGTCCAAAATAACAGGGAGATCCTGGTCCTGTGGGACCAGCTGGGCCTGTTGGAGAACCTGGAGTAGGAATCATTGGGCCAAGGGTAACACGAGCACACAATATATTCACCCTATCAATATATCACACTTCACTGCTATTCACAATATTTTTGATAAAGTGGTGTTTGACGTCTTATCACATGACGGTATGTTTGCAATATGTATTGTGTATTGATGCGGATATGTAGATACACACAGTACTTCCTTACTGTTTGTGCCTCTCAGTATTTGAGCTGTTCCTCTTTGTCCATCAGGGTAACAAAGGCAATACTGGACCTGTGGGGCCCCCGGGAATGAAGGGAGATGGCTTCCCAGGACCACAGGTGAGAGGAAACATGTGGATACAATCAAATTATGTATACATATTTAATGTAAGAAATTAGGCTGTTCTGATGCAATAGAAAAAGTAGTTTTTATTGTGCAGGGTGGCGAAGTAGTTCAACACATTCAGCACAGTGAGGTGGAGGGGTGGGTGGACCTTACCTTTGTTACGTAACTGTAAAGTGAGATTATGTATGTGATGTTAGTTAACATACTTATTTGTCCGAATTATTTTAACCCAAATCCCGATCTTCTCAAAAGTCATGTTGTTGCCTGAACACTGCAGGGGCTTGTGCAGGCACAAAGGTCACTATTTTTGCTTGATTATCCAGGATAACTCAAAAAGGAAAAATTTTGCGGAAGTTATCATAAAAACTGTTGTATGAGGATACGTAGAAGAAAGGTTTGTAAGTTCACCTTTTTCCATGATCGCTAGGGGCTGCCTGGCTTACCAGGAGTGCAAGGAGAGATGGGACCTGAAGGGAAAGGACTACCTGGACATAAGGTGAGGCAGAAGTATTACTTTATAAATTCATGAAATGGGGGTAAGTCGTCAGAGGGACATGATAAATGGACCTGTATTTGTAAAGCGCTTTTCTAGTCTTCTGACCACTCAAAGCGCTTTCACACCACATGTCATCATTCACTCATTCACACCGATTCATACACTGAGGGGCTACGGTTCCACCTGCCCATCAGGACTACGGTAGCTAACATTCATACACACATCCATACACCTGGAATTTGGGGTTAAGTCTCTTGCCCTAGGACACATTGACATGGGTTAGTGGAGCCGGGGATCGAACTGCTGATCCTCTGATTGAAGGACGATTGCTCACCACTGAGCCCCAGTCATTCACTGAGGCTCATGGGAACTGTAGTGCCGTTAAACATATCAGAGTGAGAACATAGTTAATCTTTACGAACAATTTTGATATATTTCTACACAATAACCATAGCCTGAAAATGATTCATGCCAATTTGAATGGCTGAATATCAGCTTTAACACAAAAGAAGCAAAAATCAACATAAATGTGGTTATGAAGTTTTTCCACAGTCCATGTGGTTCCCGGTAGAGACTGTTGACCTGTGTGTAGTGTGGTTGGTGATATCTAAAAGAACAATACTGAAATTGGAACAAAATAATTGTTGTATAAGGTGCTGTATACGATGGATACGCAGTGGAAAGTAGTTTTAGTCCAAGTTTGTTTTGTCTTTGTGTCAGGGTGACAGAGGTCTATCAGGCATGCCGGGGCCATCAGGTCCTCCTGGACTTGGACTTTATGGACCAAAGGTCAGTGTGTGTATCTACAGTATAAAGGGGGAGTTAACCAAGTCAAGTTATATTGTTCTTATTAACCATTTCCTTTATATATCATGATATTAACCCAATAACTTGACACATGCTGTGATGCATTGTTTTCCCAGGGCTCTACAGGGCAGCCTGGTCCACCAGGCCTGCTAGGGCCTCCTGGAGAGGGTATCCAGGGACCAAAGGTAGGCAATAAACACACTTCACAAGACTGGTATGGTGTACGTCAAGACAGTGAGATCACCAATGTGCCCCAACTGTATCATGTTGTTCCCCAAGAATAGGTTAGATACTTTCTTCAAAGATTCAACAACCAGCCACGATGGAGCTGAGCATGTTGATCCATTATCTTGTCTTGCAAAGATAACCATGTCTCATCTTAAGTTACATCAAATACAGCCGTCTGTGGTGTTTCACTCAATGGACAGGGCTTGAAGACACGTCTATATGCGGATGATACTCTTGTCGTGCTTACCAATTCATCCATCTATATTCTTAGGGAGAACCTGGGTTTCAGGGGCTAATGGGCCCTCGGGGACCATCAGGGGATGGCTTTCCAGGGGAGAAGGTACTTTTAGCCAATGCATGGCCTGTGACATATTGCCTCTGATTACCAGTGTCCAGATTTTGCTGTATTAAACAGTGCTTTCACAAACTCACTCACCACAGGGTCACAGAGGCAATGCTGGAGACCGAGGAAAGAAAGGAGACAGTGGAGATTATGGAGAACCTGGATCTACTGGACCGATGGTAACAAAGCATGTCCCATCTTGTTTCATGGTTTATATAACAATCTCAAGTAGTTCCTAAAAAGGTCGGTGATAATCACAGTTCTGTGTGAATCCTTTGTTTCAAGTTTTAATTTGCTCTGGGTCACAGTTTGTTTTGTGTTAATTACCATTTTGAGAAACATGTTTGATACATGTTTCCCAAAATGGTAATTAACACAGACTCCAATGCATGTTTTTCAGACAAGATCAATTTATTATCATAAGGATCAACTTGTCCTAACTTGATTGTCAATTAGGTCCCGTTGTTAACGTCCCTATTGGTTGGATTTGAACATGATGTGCTCGTGTTAAAAAAAAACTAGCCAACTCCCAATGGCAAAAAGTAACACAACAAAACGGAGATACAATCACAGTTACTGTTATAATTGTGCTGTATCAACCCCCCTCTCAGGGACATTCCTGAGCACGTCCTCCTTATCTATCTGCTCCAATCTTCAGGCTGCGTAACTGTTTGTGGGCTCCTGATGTTTTCAGGATTCCTTCCACAATCACTTAATACATTCCATCATTCTAATTAATATATTTTTACATTTGTGTAATACATACAGTGTCATCCATTCAATATCTGATAATCCATACAGAGTTATTTATTTGTCTTGACCCTCCAATGTAAACTCTCTAGCTCTCACTAGGAGCACTATAAAGCATTATTTTCTAACAATCCCCCCTTACTCACTATTTATAGTGAGTATACAAAAGTCATGCAAGACTGTGGCAGGGTTCCCTTCTCCCCCTGCGTCCATGGTTCCGGACAGACCGTACAGACACGTTGGCTTCGGGTTTAACGGGCTTTATTGCACATACAAGCGTCAACACTCCACTCATGCTCTGAGCCTTCTCACCCCCCTCTATCTGTCCCTGCCGGGCTCAAATAGCCTCACTCCTACGCGCTCATTGGTTTCAGCCGCAGCCCGCTAACGAGCTGCAGCTGATCCCAATGAGCGCGTTTCTCCCTCTCTTCTGCCGCAGGTGTGCTAACCACGCCCGCAGCCCCACATACCCCCACCGCCCGACTTAGGCCGGGGAGCCACCGGTCTAACCAACTCCCCCTCCCCTCCCCCCCAGGGAGCGGGCGGGGAAGTCGGCCCCGACCATCTGCATCCCCGACCTATGGACCACCATGGAGGTCACGGCTTCTTCGCCCGATGCCAACGGGTGGCCCGGGCGTTGGCATCCCTCATCTGGTGGGTCAGTGGAGCGGGACGTGGTCCGACGCGCCAACCTGCAACACAAGAGAGAGAGAAGAGAGTTAGGGGTGCAGATACCAGGACGTGGACAACTTCTCTCGCCGCTCCTCGGCCAGCTGGCCCTCTGCGCGGGCCCGCGGCGCCTGTTCGGCCTTGAGCCGCCGGCCCAGCTGGGCGATGGTCCGTTTGTCCCTCAGCCGGTCCTCCGCGGCGTAGCGGAGCTGGCTCCGCAGCCTCTCGACCTCCCGGCTCATCTCCCCGTCTTCCTCCCGTCTTACGAGGGCGACCGGCCGGCTCCACGTCCGACGCCTCCTCCACCACCTCCGGGCCCGTCCTGGTGTCCTCCCGGAGCCCGCAGGGGAGATGATCCGGACCGCCTGGTCCACCTCCATCACGGGACAGTCCAGCCGGACGTGCCCCGGCTGGCCGCACGTCCAGCACACCGGTCCCGTGGTCCGCGGGGGCCCCCCTGAGCCCGTCGTCGGCCACGGCGGGGCCCAGTCCTCGGGCCCCGGTATCGGTAGCCGCTGCCTTCCCCGCCGCGCTGGCGTTCGCCCCGGTCCCGGCGCGGTGGTCGGCGGGGACGGTCTCTCCCGGGCCGCAGGGACCCGCTCCGGCGGGTCCGCCCGGATCGCCGCCCCCCGGGTCCGCGGTGCCGGCTCCCTCCGCGGCGTCGGGGCCGGCGGCTCAGTTTGCTGCGCCGCCTCGCTCCGCGAAGTCGGGGCCGGCCGCTCGGGTGCACCGGCGGTCTGCAGTCCCGCATCCCGTTGCTGGGCCCTGCCGGTCTGCACCGCCATCTCCCTCCGGGTGGCCTTGGCGGTTTGCACCGCCGTCTCCCTCTGGATTACCTTGGCCGTCTGCGCCGCCGTCTCCCTCCGCGAGGTCGGGGCCGGCCGGGCCCGGATCGCCGGCTCCTCGGGCGGCTCCTTGGGCAGGCCCATGGCCAGGTAGTCCTCGGCCAGGGTGACTGCGGCCGGCAGCGCCGCCGGCTGGCGGCCACGGACCCAGGCGGCCATCTCGGGCGGCAGTCCCTCCAGGAACTGCTCCGTGGCCACCAGCTCCAGCGCCGCCTCGATCCCTCCGACGCCCGCCGGCCGCAGCCACCGTTCCGCCCTACGCCGCACCTCCTGCGCGAACCGGTAGGGCAGGTCCCCGGGCCTCCGCCGAAGGGCGCGGAACTCCCGGCGGGCGTCCTCCGGCGTCTGGCTCTGTCGGTTCCCCGCCTGCTCCTGCTGTCCCTACGGGACGCCGGCCCCCCCGTGCTTCAGCGCCGCCTCTGCCGGTGCCGCTGTTGCCGCCGCTGCCCCGGCGCCGCGCTGCTTCCGGGCTTTGGTCCGCCGTCCCGGCTGGACCTCCTCCCGCCCGAGCACCCTCGCGGCGGCCACCACCCGGCTGTCGCTCGGTTTCTTTGGCGTGCGCTCCGCCGCCCGCTGCTCCAGCCACTCCCTCCACTCGTCAACCGTGCGGTACGGCCGCCCCACGTTGGGCTCAACTGTGGCATGGTTCCCTTCTCCCCCTGCGTCCATGGTTCCGGACAGACCGTACAGACACGTTGGCTTCGGGTTTAACGGGCTTTATTGCACATACAAGCGTCAACACTCCACTCTGAGCCTTCTCACCCCCCTCTATCTGTCCCTGCCGGGCTCAAATAGCCTCACTCCTACGCGCTCATTGGTTTCAGCCGCAGCCCGCTAACGAGCTGCAGCTGATCCCAATGAGCGCGTTTCTCCCTCTCTTCTGCCGCAGGTGTGCTAACCACACCCGCAGCCCCACAAAGACACTCTCTGATTATCATAAACTTAACTTGCTCCCATAATCATCATTCACTTACAGACTAAATCATGTCCCCCCTTGATAAACAGATGCATTAATCAAAAGCTTATTTCTTCATCTTCAACTCTTAATTGATTCCCTTGAATGTTTATTTACTAAATGCAGCGTCAATCAATCTCTGCAGTAGTCCATGCAGCATCCTCAGGAGATCACGACTGTAGTGGCAAGACAAAGTGTGGACAGAAATGCATCTTCCAAACATACTGTCCAACCAGCTTGTGATGGGATCATCAATCCCAGCATTCTCTGCAAGGTTCTGACTCAATGCCGTAAGACCAGTCAGCGCTTTGGTCACTGATCCATCAGGAGCTGTGTTGGTTAGGATGAAAATAAAACAGGCAAATCCAAACATTGTATCAGCATCACAGTAAAATTAACAATTCCTTTTGGCTATTGTCAATAGTTGTAGTTGTTAACCAGTTTCTCCTTCTAAAATCAACACTGAGCTCCTCTTGATAAACAGACACTGTTTGATGATTTCTTCACTGGGTTGAGACAAGTGTCCATATTGGTTTCACCTCCCTATGTAACCAGACTTCACCACAGAGGAGATGGGTGTCCACTTAGGAGTCCTCAGTACTGCAGTTTTCTGCAGACAACCGGTGCACCTCCTTGCAGTAGGTGTGATGAATCCAGGATGCTCTCTATTTGATATGCGGACAGCAGTTGATGTGCTAATGATAGTTGAATGGCTCTTCCCCCCTTGGTGCATTCCAAGTCTTTCTCTTTACGACCCAAGTGGTCCAAATGGTCGGGGGATAACAGAAGAAGTCATCTCAATTCTTCTTACAGTCCTGATATCATGCTGCTTTGTTCTGTCCCTTGTACTCATCCTGCCAACAAACATCCCAAACTTTGTCACCAATATGCTCTCTCTCTGCTTAAGATTTACTGGACAGTTTCTTAGATACTTGAACTGTTGTTCTTTTGTTTATAGTCTACAATAAAATCCTGCAAGTCAAAACTCATGGTTACATTCAACACAGCTACAAATGACTTTTCACCCTGGACTGACCTTTCTTTTTTTCAAGGGAAAGATCCCGGACGAGCCCCCAATTGTGTTACGTCCCATTTTCCGTCTAGGGGATAAGGGAGGGGACGAACACGTGACAGCCAAATAATAAGTGAAAGAAAGTCAAAAGTAGTTGTAACGTTTATCAAATAAGATTTATTCAAACCAGATGAGGCAAACAAAAACACAAAAAGGTTCTCTACGAAGTGGGAGAGATTTGGACAGTGGTGGTTGTGCCAAACAAACAGAACCAAGGATAACAAAACTAGGCCTGACTGACTACCTCTAAAACCAGCCTCCACTGGTGCATGGCCAGACAGAAGGAAACGCACCCGACTCTTCTGGCTTCCTCCTTTTAACATGGCCGCCGCTCTGCTGATTGGCCTTCGCAGGTGGTTACCAATCAACAGATTGGGATCTGTGGGGAAAAATAAGAGGGGAAGGGATACACAACTCTGACACGTAACAATGATGAACAGCATTTCAAAATAAATCACACTAATAACTACACAATATATACAAAATATATCCCATGGGAGAGAGATATCCCATGAGACAGAGATCCATTTGTCTTGACCCTCCAATGTAAACACTCTAGCTCTCACTAGGAGCACTATAAAGCATTATTTTCTAACATTATGAATCCCATTATTCCTGAAACTCTTAGTTGGTTCGACTAAAAATCATAAAATAACTCTCGCCCCGTATGAATCAATTGTCTCAGAGTAAGAAATTGGTCCTAACTGGTCAAGATATATGTAGACTACATGTTAAAATATTATATCAAATTATTGTTGTATCCTTACAAATGGCTTGCCATTGTTTTCTTGCAGCCTAATGCAAATAGTTTATTGGTAAATATCACTTTGAGATTTGTGCTATTTATACCTTTTAGTATCCAATTATTGCATATAAATAGGACCATTCACCCGTGATCTATATTAAAAGTTCAACTTGACTTAAATGAGAAGTTACTTTTTTTTCAAGTTTCTATGCTTGGCTGAATTGAAAGAGTTTGTGTAACAACAACTAGCAACAACAACAACTGGCTCAGTGGTGTGTGCTCCCTGACAGTAATGTAGTGAAGCCAGGAGACCGAGCTATCCATGCCAGGCCCTGGAAACGAGGATTTGCTCTGTTTTTGTTTGACTGCATTTGATTAGTAACAGTTAGCGACATGTTAGACTTGTCCCTCTGTGTAGAGGAGACTTCAGGCTTTCTAACGACATATTGCATATGCAAATGAACTTTCCTGGGGCCGTATACGGTCATGCGTACCGGAGCCAGCTGCATCCTTGCATGTGCGCTATTGCGCTCAGCCTACTTACAGATACCACAAATTTAATTCAATTGATTTTTGATATTACCACAAACATATACAAATGTGTACAACTGTGTAATAACCAATGATAACAATGACAAAATATATCTGTCTCCAAGTGGAGCAGGTGCCTCAAATATCCTTGTTGAAGCTCCATCAGGTTCTTTTCATGAAAAAAACACTGTAGAATGGTCATACATTGTCCTATCTTCTTTAAATGTTACTGATAGTGTAGTTAGAGCCCGATACTGTCATTTACCTGTACAGATACTGTAGTTATTTATACTGAAAGATACTTTTTTATTCTAGGCGGACATAAATCTTACATTTTTACTGACGTCAAAGGCCACTTTATGAGACTTCCACAATAAACTTTAGGGGGTTTTCTTTCTGGCTAGACCTCATTGATGCATATAGTCAGAATAGTTCAGAAGCTATAGCCATTTTAATTTGGGTTTGTCATTTTATGTGTTTTTGCTCCAAAATAGGGGGAGAGTGGAAGAGGTTTACAGCACGTCACTGAAGAAGTGAAAAACTCCTAATATTCACATAACAGTTGTGGATAGCAACGCACACCATTTAGCATTTCATTTTTCAGATTTTCTTGAGATTCAGTTAGTATTTGTGTTAAATTGGGTCAGAGCTTGCAACTTTATTGCTGATTCATTAGGAGCAATTCTGAGACACTTCAGGGAATACCAGCCTGGTCTCATAAAAATGACATTCCCTGACAACAAAACTACATCTAAGGGAAATGCATTTCCTCTCAGTATCACAATAACATTTGGTGGATAGGTCAATCAAACCCCAAACTTTGACCTATTTTTTTTTTTTTTACATTTTTTATTTTTGTTTTTGGACAGTAGCATAATTAACAAAGTATACATCAGCACAAGTGTAGTATTCAATAAATACCATCCAGTTTTTCGAATTCAGTAACATTGAACATTTTGGGAGAGTGTATATGTAAACAGAAAAATACATCAGACAAGGGGGGGACTAGCAAGAGAGAGAGGGAAAGGGGTCAGAGAGGTTTCTTAATCTAGAGCAGCGTTACAGGGTCATTCATTCATCACCCCAGAATCTGTCCGTATTGGTTTTGCATATCTCACCCACTTGTCCCAGAGTTGAATAAACATACTTCTCTGAAGGCGGAGGGAGAAGGTGATCCTTTCCATAACATAGATGTCATTTACTATGTCTATCCACTCCTGTATCGTGGGGGGCTCAGGAAGCAACCAGCGCTTTTTTACAAGCGGTTATTAAAATGCCAAACATGTATTTATCTCGACGCCCTGCTTGAAAATCAAATTTTCCTAAGAATAAAGTTGAAAACTCCAGGGGCAGGTCGGTGTTAAATATGACTTTTAGTGTTTTATGAAATTCTGCCCAGAAAGGCTTTATCACAGGGCACTCCCAAAATATGTGCCAGTGATCCACTTCATGAGCCCTTCATGAGCCCCACACCGTCTCCAGCATGTGGCATCCCCTTCCGCGAAGCGTGCCTTCTGCTTCGGTGCAATAAAGAAACGAATAACACACTTCCATGCAAATTCCCGCCATATATGAGAATTAGTGCATTTCCATTGGAATTTACACACATCTAACCAGTCCTCGTTTGATATCAAGAGGTTACCATCTCTTTCCCATTTTTCTTTTACATATACTGCAGTGTGGGATTTTTTCGTCATAAGGCCCTTGTAGGATTTAGAGATAATACCCTTATTTGGTTCGTTTTGGTAGGCACCGAGAAATAATCTCAGTATTGGTTCTTCAAGGTCTATTGTATTTCTGATGTTATGTTCAAAATGGTTGCATATCTGGAGATATCTGTAAAAATCAGATTTTTCGAGACAATATCTTTTCCTTAGGTGTTCAAAGTCCTTTAGTTGTCCTTTTTCTGTCAGAGAATAGAATGTTGTTATACCTTTTGGGATCCAAGATTTAAATCTATGATCCATTTTATTTGGTTTAAACCCTGGGTCATAGGCACACCATTGAAGTATTTGTAGTTTATGATCTAGTTTATATTCTCCTCTAATCATGTTCCAGACTTTTAAATTAAATTTGATCCATGGGTTTTGTAAATTGTCTATAGGTTTTCCCAGGTTTTTGTGGGCCAATACTGCTTGAATTGGGGGGTCAATCATAATAGAGAGTTCAATATCTTTCCACCTGGCGCAATAAGATGAGGTACACATGTTAATTAGGGGTTTAATCTGGACAGCATAGAAGTAGTCCTTTAAATTGGGTAGAGCCATTCCTCCTTCTTCTCTTGGAAGTTGTAGAGTTTTAAATTTAATTCTTGGTTTTTTCCCTTGCCAGATAAATCTTGAAATGATTTTATCCAATTCAGAGAACTGTTTCGCGGGGATTTCAACGGGGAGTGCTTGAAATAGGAACAGATATCGTGGGAGAATGTTCATTTTTAGAGTCAATTCTGTGGCTTAATCCGAGGAAAGAAATAGAGTTCCATCGATGTATGTCCTCTTTAATTTTTGTTGAGAGGGGAGTATAGTTTATCTCCGCCAACATTGAGATATCTCTTGGTAGGTGTATTCCTAGATATTTCAAGGATTTTTGATCCCAGTTAAGGTGGAATTTATCTTTAATGTTTTTAGGTGTACAATTAAAAGTCAGGATTTGTGTTTTTTGCAGGTTTAATTTATATCCTGCATGTCTACCAAATGTTTTTAACAGGTTCATTAATTCACAAAAGGAGCTTGAAGGGGTACTTAAATAAATCAGGATATCATCAGCATACAGGGCCACTTTGTGGTCTGATCCATTTATATAAATGCCTTTGATGCTTTCTGTCTGTCTTATCCATTGCGCGAGCGGCTCTATATAAAGTGCAAAAAGCAGTGGAGAAATTGGGCATCCCTGTCTTGTTCCACGCTTTAAAATAATGGTGTCTGAGAGATGTCCATTTATTTTTATCCAAGCTAAAGGTTTAGCATATAGTGTACGAATGCCTTTAATAAAAGTGTCGTGCATGCCAAATCGTTCAAGGACTTTAAGAAAGGCCAGCTCACTGAATCAAAGGCCTTCTCAGCATCCAGGCTGATTAGGTAGACTTCAAGATTGTTCTGTTGGATGTGGTTAAGTATGTGCAGCGATCGCCTGATGTTATCGTGGGTTTGTCTTTGTGAGATAAAGCCAGTCTGGTCATTATGTATAATTTGAGGAAGTATCTGTTCCAGTCTTTTGGCCAGGATGGCTGTATATAATTTGTAGTCAACATTCAACACTGAGATTGGTCTATAAGATCCACATTCTAGTTTGTCTTTTCCTTCCTTATGAATAACAGAGATCACTGCCTCGCTCCAGGATGGAGGCATCTTGGCATCTTTCAGAGTTATATTGCAAGCCCTAAGGAGGCTTGGTATTAACTCAGATCGAAATGCCTTGTACCACTCTGAAGGGAGGCCATCCGAACCAGGTGATTTATTGGCTTTAAGTCTGGAGATGGCGCTGTTTAGTTCTGTCTCAGTTACCGCTGCTGTTAATATCCGATTTTGTTCTTCTGATAGTACAGGGAGATTGAGAGAATTGAGGAGTTCGCTAATTTGTTGCTCGCTCTCTAGTTGTGGTTGTGTATATAGAGACTTGTAGTATTTTTTAAAGGCATTCTGTAATTCATCTTGTTTATAGTGTATAGTTTTAGAAACCGGATCTCTTATTTTGTATATTGTGTTATCCGCCCGTTGTTTTTGCAGTTTTCTTGCCAGGAGCTTTGTTGATTTTGAGCCTGACTCATAAAATTTTTGTTTTGTGAATATCATCTTTTTTTCAATTTCTTGCGAGTATAATAGATTTATTTCATTCCTAACTTTCTTAATTTCTGTAAACAAATTTGTTTTTTGTTCCCTTTTATGTTGTGTCTCCAGATCCTTTAATTCTTTATTAAGGTTTAATAGTCGTAAGTGTTTCTCTTTCTTTTCATGAGCACAGAAAGATATAATTCTCCCTCTGATGACTGCCTTTAAGGCATCCCATACTATAGCTGAGTCAACTTCCCCGTTATTATTTTCTTCCAGAAACGTTTTTATTTCCTTTCTCATTTGGGTCTTAAATTTCGGGTTATTTAAGACACTTGTATTCAACCTCCACAATGTTTTCCTTATTTTATCACTAATATGCACAGTGCAGGACAAAGGTGCATGGTCAGATAAGTCAATACTACCAATATCACAACTATGCATTCTATGGCGATCTCTCTTTAGCACAAAGAAATAGTCTATCCTTGAGTATGTATCATGGGGGCATGAGTAAAATGTATAGTCACGGCCTGATGGGTAAATATCTCTCCATAGATCTAATATGCCCAGTTCTGTCATTAGGACGTTAATTTTCCTATGCAACGATGTAGCGGTCATGTTTTTTGAAGAATCTAGTTTTGGGTTAAGACATCCGTCTTAACCCAAAACTAGATTCTTCAAAAAACATTCCAATCTCCACCACATATGACAATACCTGGGGCCTCTATCATTAAATCAAATATCTTTCTGTAGAAACCAAAATCGCTTCCAGGGGGGGGCATAAATGTTACATAAAGTTATTGTAACACCATCTATTTTTCCAGAGACTATTATATATCTCCCCTCTTTGTCTATTACTTTCGAAAGTAGTTCAAATGATACTGTTTGTGATATTAAAATTGCTACTCCTCTCCTACGGCCTGATTTATACGATGAACAATATACCCTTGAAAACCCCATTCTCTTTAATTTTTCATGCTCTAATGGGGTGAGGTGTGTCTCTTGTAAGAGCACAACATTAGCCTTTTCCTTTTTCCTTTTTGACAATATTTTACTTCTCTTAGCTGGGTTTAAGATCCCCTTCACATTAAATGAAATAACCTTAAGGGCGTTCCTATTCATAGCTTCAACCATTGATAATCACAGGTGGAACCTCTCCCAATATCCCCGATAAATATAAAAGTTGTACACTGAAAACATCTCTCCCAAAGAACAAACATAAAAAGAAAAAGGAGAACGTGAAACAGTTTTTAACGGAAAATCACCAAGACGGTTTAGAACAACTGTTTCAGATGTAGAGGCTCGTTTCAAATGAACCCTAGAGGACCTTGGAAAGCCAAAGCCCCCATCTGGGAAAGTCCCACATCGCGTCAGTGGTGGGGCCCTGAAGTGTGGGCACATGTTTGCCAAAATCCAACAAAATGAATTATGGATAGCAACTTAATTAGCAAGCCCCGACTGTTTAAATTGACCAAAAATATATCTGTAGGAGCAGTTTTTTAGAGTGCCAAGACATTCCTCCGAGTTTATAACTCAAATAAGTATCACTCTGGGGTCCATTACAACTTATCTGCATCCCTGTGAAGAATCATCATTGTCCTGTGGGGTATCATCTTCTGAATCCCTGGAGTTTATCCTTGTATCGGGACTGGTGGGGTTTGTTAGATTGCGTGCTGTCGTCCGCTGCACCGGGTTCCTGATCGTCGCTCCGGTCTTGCCGTCTCCCGACCACCTGCCAGGTAGACAGGCGCTGGATCTCCTCTTGGTCCGGGGCAGCGGAGGATTTCACCACTGTAACTGGAAATCCTTGTGAGGCCATATCTCTCGTCGCTTCTGCAGCATCTTGGAACAGCCGGGTGCCATTATCGTAGAAAACTTGCATCTTTGCGGGGTATGGCGTCTGGAACTTGCTTTGTTTTTCTTTCAAGACTTTCTTGGCTTCGGCGTATTCACCGCGTTTCTTCAGCACTTCGGGGGGGAAGTCATGGTCAACGTAGAAGCGAGTATTGTCGTAGGAGACTTCTTTTTTCTGCCACGCTCTCCGAAGCACCTCTTCCTTCGTCCTGTAACTCCCGAATTTGACCACTATCGACCGGGGCTTTGCCTGCGGGCTGTTGGGCTTTGGAGCCAGTGCTCGGTGTGCCCGTTCTATTTTGAGATCTCTGTCACTGGGGAGGTCAAGTGCGTTTTTTAGCAGGTTATCCAGAAAGCCAGCCATGTCGGTGCCCTCTTTATCTTTGGGTATTCCGTAAATCCTTAAATTATCTCTACGCGCTCGGCCCTCCTGGTCTATTAGCCTGGCTTCCAGGTTAGCTTGGCGCTGCATTAGTCGCTTAATCAGCGTTGACGTTGCTTGGAGCACGGTTTCAGTCCCATCTATCCTTCCCTCTGCTTCATCCAGTCTGTCATTTGTTCTCTTCAGTTCTTGTTTGATGTCAGTTAGTTGTTCTCTGTTGTCTTTTCTGAAGTCCCGGAGTTCATTGAGGATGCTTCGTAGGCTAGCCTCGGAGCTATCCTCGTCATGAGGGCTCGGGGAGCTGCCTCGGCTGTCTCGTCTCATTTCAGGATCATATTCCATCATATTTGTGGTCGTCCTACTTCTAGTAGTAACCCCTTTCTTCATTACTAAACATAAATTGCACTGGAATTGACAATACTGCCATTTTTATGGGGTTATTTTACAAACCGTCGGGGAGCTCGAAAATTAAGCTGTCATGCTTTCAGTGGCGGAACCGGAACCCCCAACTTTGACTTATTTTATTGATAAAAAGCAAATAGTCTAGTTGTGTTTTTGTTTGGATTTAGCCTAAAATGTTAAACACGTTTAAAACTTCGCCCGTACACTTCCTCATGTGAGTTTAATCTTACAGGGGAGACCTGGAGGAAAGGGAGAACCAGGACTCTCGGTGAGTAAGGCGACTGGCACAAATAACACTGAGTTTTAATTCTTAACATTAAAATGTAAAGTCAGATTTTCTTTGTTCTTATTTGTTTTATGTACACAGAGAGAAGAGGTCATCAGGATAATAAGGGAAATATGTGGTAAATTACACATTTTATTACATTTTGCATGAGTTCAATCCTCAGTCAATATTAATATGTTTGTGTTGCATAGTTGGCTCATGTGTCCAGTAAATGTGTGTGTGGGATTTAGGGGCATTTAGCGGAATAAACTTTGCCCACTTCAGCGTGAAAACGTAAAGGCTCTCTTTAGAGCCGGTATTTGTCCCATTGAGATTAAATAGCTCTTTTCCTAGGGAGACCTGGCCAAGACAGACCTATATAGATATGAAGGGCTCTTTCAAAACTAACCAAAACAAAATTCCTACTTTCAAGTGATTATACATCAATAAAAACACAATAATGAATATTAGATTACTTTTTTCTAAGAAATCCCCCTAAATCCAACACACTGGACCTTAAGTAGAAAACATATTCGATAAAATGATGTAATGCCATCCCACTAAGTGCTTAAAACATACCAGAGTTAAGTGAAAACCAAAGAAATTTAGTAGAAACAAGGCTGAACTGACGTATTGAAGTATTTCTCTGTTCCATCATGTATCTTACATGATGGAACAGAGAAAGTACATATTGCAAAGTTGTCCTGCAAAGGTTCATGTTTTTGTATCCACAATCCGTTTTTTTTGTTTTTTTTACAAATCTTATTTATCAATGACATTTGTTGTCCAGGCTGTGGTCTCAAGTGCAGAGAAAGCCCTCTGGAGCTGGTGTTTGTGATAGACAGCTCTGAGAGTGTGGGACCAGAAAACTTTGAGTTGGTGAAGGACTTTGTGAATGCTCTTATTGACCGTGTGTCGGTGAGCCGAGAAGCCAGTCGGATCGGCGTGGTGCTCTTCAGCCATGTGGACATGGTGGTGGTCAATCTGCAGCAGCAGTCCAGCCAGGACAACATCAAGGCTGCCGTCCGGAAGATGCCCTACCTCGGCGAGGGCACCTTCACGGGCAGCGCCATCCATCGAGCCAATCAGCTCTTCCGGGCATCGCGGCCCGGTGTAAGGAAGGTGGCTGTGGTTTTGACAGACGGGCAGGCCGACCCCCGTGACGTCATGCAGTTTGAAGAAACGGCAATGGACGCCCACGCGGAGGGGATCGAGATGTTTGTAATAGGAGTTGTGAACCAGACCGACCATCTATATGCAGAGTTCCTGGCTCAGATGGACGTCATTGCCTCTGATCCTGAGGAAGAGCATGTCTACCTCATAGATGACTTCAGGGAACTTCCCAGTAAGCAATCAACGTCCTCTCAAACAACAACCACACTGTTTACGATTGGCAATATGAGCATGCTGACACATTTATCCAAGAATTCATCCCTACAGCATTGGTTTTACATAACATGCTGTTAACATAATCAAGGTGATTTGCGCCAAAACTTGCACCTCTTCTCAGATTCAGAACTCAGTGAACTCAGATCACACAGACATCACCCACATGTCTGTAATCTGCTATTTAATCTTTGGACAGCTTTTAGTTACCTCAAAACTTAAGATATTGCATCATTTCTGTTGAATTCCAATGGAAAAGTATCCATGGTTGCTGTGCAAATAGGAATTGGTAGGAGCTAATGCAGCACGACTTTCATGGTGTAGTTTCTCCAAAATTAAAAAAAAATATAAGCTACGCAAAACAGGGATATGGTAAAGATAACTGCTCTCGCTGACAGGATAGTATGATGGAAACTGTACCAGAAACTCAGAACATGTTAAATGCCAGACAGAACAAAAAAGTAAGAATGACATACTCCTTGTAGTGCTGTGTAGTGTGCAGACATAGTGTGCTTGTAGGGTGTGTGTGTACAATGTGTATGAATAGTGTGTATGCAATGCATGTGTGAATGGTTAGATATATGTATAGAATGCAAGTTTACAGTATACTGTAAACATACTTCTGTAGACATGAATACTATACATACATAGTACTGTAGACATGAATACTATACGTAGACGTAGTATGTATAGTATGCTATAGTATGCTATATAGTATGTATAGAAGGCCTTCTGCATATATAGTATGCAGAAGGTCGAAGGCAGGAAGTCGGCCAGGATGCCGACGGGACACGGGATGCTGGAATTGGCCGGGGCGCCGACAGTTCACAGGGAGCTGGGAGCTGCAGCCCGCAGGCGGCAGCCGGGACAGGGGCTGGCTGCGGCACAGGGACAGCAGCGGGATGCCGAGAAGGCCCTGAGGTTCGGGCCTCCGGATCAGGGACCTTGGAGGCAAGAACCTTGCCCATCAGGCTACCTGGGTCGGGCTCATGGTCCATGTAGCAGCCGACGTGCCTCCTCATTATTGGTCAAAAGGGAGGACCCAAACGCAGACAACTGTGTAAAGAATATTTATTTCACCAACGAAAAACAAGGCAAGGCAGAACAAAAAAAGGCACGGAAACGAACAGGGAACACGCCGACTAACACACAGTATGATCCGACCAGGGGACAAGAGACAAACAGGGCTTAAATACATGGGGAAGGTGATTGGACACAGCGAGGAACCATCAACAGACAAGGCAGACAATCAATAGACAATTGCAAGAAGTGCAGGAACACAGAGGACACATGAAACAAGGGCTTCAAACTAACAGGAAACAAGAAAAACATCCACATCATGACATCTACAATAGTATATGTATAGTGTACATGCCTAGTATGTAGTGTACATGTCTACAGTAGTATATATGTATAGTGTAAAAAGATATCTTTCATATCCTGTGATGAGTGCAACTTGTAACGGTTCCTTTTGTAATTGCATTGTTGTTTGTTTTGGTACAGATCTGGAAAGCAAAATACTCAATCATATTTGTGAGCCGAATGACAGAATGGCATTTCTACCAAACTCCGCCTTCCCACTTGTGGAAATCCACCCACAGTCTCCAGAAGATGGCCGCTCCAAAGAGTTCCCAGTTGAGGAAAACATACAAGTAATGCATCTTTTAACTGTAAAAATTATACTTGAAAACACTGTTAACCTCAGCCTTCAGGTGATGAATATTCAATTAAAATCATAACACAAGTTATCTCGAGACACTTTTCATGTAGAGCAGGTCTACACTGTACTCTGGCTTTTGGTTGGCAGCCGTCTGATACCGTCTGATACCGTATGGAGAGAGCGAGAGAGAGAGAGAGAGAGGGGTATAGGGAGAGATAAAGGGAGAGAGAGGGAGGAGACGGGAAGAGAGAGAGGGAGAGAGATGGAGGGAGAGAGAGGTAGTGGGAGAGAGGGCGGGGAAGGGAGAGAGAGGGAGGAGAGGGAGGAGAGGGGGAGAGAGAGGGAGAGAGGGAGGGAAAGAGAGGGAGACGGGGAGGGAGAGGGGAGAGAGAGGGAGGGAGGGAGAGAGAGAGAGAAAATAAGAAGAGTAAAAATAATAATACTCCCAGCACATTAAAGTCATGGCAGACATGGAAGACTTTCACCATCCGCATTAACCTATCTCAGAATCAGAACCATTTATTGCCATGTATGTTTACACATACAAGGAATTTGTCCTGGCGGGAAGGTGCACACATTTAACAGTTAACGCAGTGCAATAAATGAGGATGAATGGATGAATGAATATTTACATTGAAACAGTAGCATATCAAAATACAAAAAAATAAGGTAAAGTGCATGGAATGTGCATGAGTGTAAGTGTTGTGTGAAAGTGTCAAGTGTATTTAAGTATAAGGCTATGTGCAGGGGAGTGTCCGGTGGGAATTGTCTGGGGGTGACAGAGTCATTAGAGTCAGTGGGGGACCCGGGCTCTGTTGATGAGCCCGACTGCAGACGGGAAGAAACTGTTTTTGCGGCGTGAGGTCTTGGTCCTGATGGACCGCAGCCTCCTGCCAGAGGGGAGGGACACGAACAGTTTGTGTCCAGGGTGAGAGGGATCAGCTACAATCTTCCTCGCCCGCTTCAGGGTCCTTGAAGCAAACAAGTCCTGGAGGGACGGCAGATTGCGGCCAATCACCCTCTCGGCAGAGCGAATGATGCGTTGCAGCCTGGCCTTGTCCTTGGCAGTGGCTGCAGCGTACCAGACGATGATGGAGGAACAGAGGATGGACTCGATGATGGCAGTGTAGAAGTGCACCATCATTGTCTTTGGCAGGTTGAATTTCCTCAGCTGCCTCAGGAAGAACATCCTCTGCTGCGCCTTCTTGGTGATGGAGCTGATGTTTAGTTCCCACTTGAGGTCCTGGGTAATGATGGAGCCCAGGAAGCGGAAGGACTCCACAGCTTTGACGGGGGAGTCACACAGGGTGAGAGGGGCTGGTGGGGCTGCGATCTTTCTGAAGTCCACAACCATCTCCACTGTCTTCAGAGCGTTGAGCTCCAGGTTGTTTTGGCTGCACCAGGTCACCAGGTGGTCAGTCTCCCACCTGTAGGCGGACTCGTCCCCACCAGAGATGAGTCCAATGAGGGTGGTGTCATCCGCAAACTTCAGGAGCTTGACGGACTGGTGACTGGAGGTGCAGCTGTTGGTGTACAGGGAGAAGAGCAGAGGGGAAAGAACGCAGCCTTGGGGGGAACCGGTGCTGATGGACCGAGAGGCTGAGACGTGTTTCCCCAGCCTCACGTGCTGCTTCCTGTCAGACAGGAAGTCTGTGATCCACTTGCAGGTGGAGTCGGGCACGTGCAGCTGGGAGAGCTGAAGTCCACAAACAGGATCCTGGCGTAGGTTCCTGGGGTGTCCAGATGCTGGAGGATGGAGTGGAGGGCCATGTTGACTGCATCGTCCACAGACCTGTTGGCTCTGTAGGCGAACTGCAGGGGATCCAGGAGTGGGTCGGTAAGGGGTTTTAGGTGGGACAGGACCAGGCGCTCAAAGGACTTCATGACCACAGAGGTCACGGCGACGGGCCTGTAGTCATTGAGTCCTGTGATCCTAGGTTTTTTGGGTACGGGGATGATGGTGGAGGCTTTGAAGCAGGCTGGTACCAGATAGTCTCCAGAGATGTCTCCAGAGAGGTGTTGAAGATGTCTGTAAACACCGGGGACAGCTGGTCAGCACAATGCTTCAGGGTGGAGGGGGAGACAGAGTCCGGGCCGGCTGCTTTGCGGGGGTTCTGCTTTTTAAAAAGCCCGTTAACGTCTCTCTCTTGGATAATGAGGGTCTTCACTGTGGAGGGGGTAGGGGGCGCTGTGAACGATGGTTCAGAGGCGTGAGCCCCTGATGGGCTGGGGGAGGGAGGGCTGGTGGTCTGTGGCTGGTTGGTGGGGCTGTTGGTGGGGCTGTTGGTGGGGCTGTTGATGGAGCTGTTGATGGAGCTGTTGATGGGGCTGGCGTCAGGACTATTGCATTGTCTTTCAAATCTGCAGTAGAACTCATTCAGCTCGTCTGCCAGGCGGAGGTCGTTCATGGAGTGGGGGGTTTTGGGCTTGTAGTTGGTGATCTGTTTGAGCCCTCTCCAGACCGACGCAGAATCACTTGCTGAGAGCTGGTGTTGCAGTTTCTCAGAGTACAGTCGTTTAGCGTCCCTCACCGCCCTGCTAAACCTGTATTTTGACTCTGTGTACAAGTCCTTGTCCCCACTCCTGAACGCCTGGTCCTTTTGCAGCCGTAGTTTTCTGAGTTCCGCTGTAAACCAGGGTTTGTCGTTGTTGTAGCTCACCCTGGTGCTGGTTGGAACACAGCTATCCTCACAGAAGCTGATGTAGGAAGTCACAGCCTCTGTGTACTCATCCAGACTGTTGGTAGCAGTCCTGAAGACATCCCAGTCAGTACAGTCCAAGCACGCCCGAAGATCCTCCAGAGCCTCACTGGTCCACTTCTTGAACTTCCTCACCACAGGTTTGCAGAGCTTTAGTTTCTGCCTGTATGCAGGAATCAGATGGACCATGGTGGTCAGAGTGACCCAGTGCAGCTCGAGGGACGGCGTGATAGGCCCCGCTGATGGTGGTGTAGCAGTGGTCCAGAATGCTCTCCTCTCTCGTCGGGCATTTAATAAACTGTTTGTATTTAGGGAGTTCATGTCTGAGGTTTCCTTTGTTAAAGTCACCAAGAACAATAACTAAGGAGTCCGGGTAGGTCCGCTCCACACCCCGTATCTGCTCGGCGAGGGTCCGCTGTGCCTCCTGCACGTTGCCCTGCGGTGGCATGTAAACTCCGGCCAGGATGAATGAAGCGAACTCACGGGGGGAATAGAAGGGTTTGCAGTGGATGATGGATGATTCCAGGTCCGGCGAACAGTGCTGCAGAATCACTGTCACGTCGTTGCACCAGCTGTTGTTGACGTAGAAGCAGATTCCTCCACCCTTCGCTTTGCCGGAGAGCTCCGTGTCGCGGTCCGCTCTGAACAGCTGGAAGCCCGCCAGCTGGAACGCAGAGTCCGGTATCGATCCGCTGAGCCAGGTCTCCGTGAAGCACAAAACGGAGGATGAAGAAAAGTCTCTGTCTCTCCCCACCAACAGCTGGAGCTCGTCCAGTTTGTTGCACAGTGAGCGGACGTTGTAGAGAAATATGCCCGGCAGCGATGTGCGAGATCCGCGTTTGCGGAGTCGCACGAGCGCGCCGGCCCGTTTCCCTCTCCTGCGGCGTCTCACCGCGTGAGTTAAGGTGAGCACACCTTTTACGAAAATGTCCAGAAGTTCCACGGAAGTTAGAAAAGTTGGAAGTAAGTCCGCTGGAGTTGTTCCCCTGATGTTCATGAGCTCATCTCTGGTGAAAGAGCTCCGGGAATCGCAGCAGAAGACCGAATTAAAAACAAAAACAATACAAAACAACGAGCACCGACACACCGAGGCAGCCATCAGCATCTTTGTCTGCATTTCTTACCTGTGATCTGTCTTATCCTCCCTCTGCACCATGAGATAGATATTCTTAGTTTTAAGTGAAACGTCTCAAAGAGGAGGAAACGGCATAATCACCCCCAAGCCTCCTAAGGTCAATCACATGACTTGTTGATATAAAGTGTGGAGGATGGCATCATTCAAGTTGGCATTCACCAAATCATTCTTTGGGGATTATGAACACTAGAAGATGTCACAGCAATTGAGACGTTGTGTCTTTCAAATAAGTCTCTGCAAATTGCTTTTCATTATTTTCTACCAGTGGCTTTAGGGGAGAAAGAAAATACTGCATTGAAAAAAGAAAATTCAACTGTAATGTAAAAGTGTGTCTGATCTGAGCTCCTCTACTTCACAGCTTGAATTCCCAGTGGAGCTAGTAACGGCCCTGACTCCTCAGACCCATGAGTCAGGTCGGGTCAACGAGAACCTAGTCGATACTAAACTGATGGTGGAGTCCTGGGACGAGCTGCATCGAGCCGACATCGCCTTCGCCTCTCCCGGGGGCAGGGGGCCTCAGGGCCCCTTCGTGACCTCCGTGGTGGGTCCTCAGACTCCGACTGGCCGGATGCATGAAGCTGAGATCAAACCGGCTCCGATCCGCCCTCCTCCTCCTCCTCCCCTGACGACCTCATCGCAGCCAGGTAAACAAGCAGAGCGTTGACAGATGGACTACGCCTTCGATACATGTCTATTATATCACTTTGATATCTTTATTGTTTACTAAAGGCACAAGACAAAAATGGATGGTGTCACGAGAAATTAAACGTGGTTTGTTTGTTTTTGGTGGGGAAGTATTGCCACCTCCCTTTCTCAAATACCTTCCCTTCGTTGGTGTTTTGTTAGATAAGATAATTATGTTGAGACCAAACATACAGTCTTTATTCTCTGTTTTCATTTTATTGTGTCTGAGGGTTAGTGAATCCATATCCATATAGTCTTTCAATTATTATTTGTAAATTATGAGAACAGATTCAGTGGTGGAATGTACTTAAGTGTGTTACATTGAGCTGGATTTATTGGCAAATATTGATTTTTAATATTCATTTAATCAGTGTATATTCCTGAAAGGTGACCTTCTAGTACACTTTGACAAGGGCAAACTAATAAATTGGCCAACTGGAAGTGTGCGTTTAGCACAGCAAACCTTTGATTTGCATTGCTGCCTTCGGCCCACTGCAAATAACAATCTGGTCTTTGCAGAGAGGGGAACTGAGATCCGATCACAAGTGGTCACGAGACAGGCTTTCTCATGCCAGTTCCACTTGTGGTCGGATCCCACAAATGGCCAGAGAATGCCAGGTCCAAACGGGGCCTCAGTCAGCACGGGGGTGTCAGCATGTAGCAGCTTACACAGATGAGCTGCTCCATGTACGTGAAGCTGTGCCATGCAGCGAGTCAGCACAAGACCAAACCATTCATTTATGGCACCCTTCGTGTCCTTTCAGGTGAGGGGTGCAGTCAGCCTCTGGACCCGGGTCCCTGTCGACAGTACGTGGTCAAGTGGTACTACGACCCAGAGGCCAACGCCTGTGCTCAGTTCTGGTACGGAGGTTGTCAGGGCAACGCAAACAACTTTGAGTCCAAAGCCCGCTGCAGGAGTTCCTGCGTCTACACGTAGCAAACTGTGCTCGGAGAAAAGCGCGACGCGAACATGCTCCATCACCGGAACAGACTGACTCTCTGTGGACCGCTGCAGGCGGGGAGGTGATGGAGAGCAGGCTCGGACCTCCTTTCCGTCACTCAGGCTACGTTCACATTGCAGGTGCTGCTGCTCAATTCAGAACTGCTGCACAGGTACTAGCTCTCTGTTCATTTCGGAAAACTGCTTCTATCTGCACTAAGATTCAAACGCAAGTATAAAACTACAAGGAGAATCAATCAAATTGGGTTAAACATGGCATCCCTGATCCAAACCATTGTATTGTCACTTTCCTCCTGTTGTTGTCACTCAGCCTAACTCCTCTTTACACTGGACTGGAAAAAACTTTCCAGCTCTGAGCATGCTCACCTGAAAGTTCTCAAAACCACAATCAGAAAACTATAATAACTACAATATGAAATGAACCAAAGGCGAAATACACAAAATTCAATCCAATTAAATGTATTTTGTATAACCCTAAATCACAAATGACACATTAGCCACAGAGAGCTTTACAATCTGTACATATACAACATCTCTGTCCAGGGAACTTACATCGGATCAGGAAAAACTCCCCAAAAAACCTTTAACAGGGAGAAAAAGAGAAGAAACCTTTTGGGAGAGCAACAGCGGAGGATCCTCTATCAGGATGGACAGAAGCAATAGATGTCATGTGTACAGGGTCGGTGGTTCGATCCCCGGCTCCGGCAGTCTGCGTCGTTGTGTACTTGAGCAAGACACTTAACCCCTAATTGCTCACCGTTGCTGTGTCTACGGTCTACTGTATAGCATGTAAGTCACTTTGGATAAAAGCGTCAGCTAAATGAAATGTAATGTAATGTAATGTAATACAGAATGAACAACAGACTTACAGATTTATATAACAACCCCAAAAATACGCAACATGACCCATATGTATTCTCAATGTTTTTGAAAGAAGCGAGTGAGTGCAAACTTGTTATGTTTGTCCATAATGCGATAACAACAAAGTTAGCTTTGACTGTTAAGTTTAGAGTTTTTTTTTTCTTTTCTTTTTTTCTTAGTATTGTCCACGACAGTCTTATGGTAATGACAATTTTGTGGCAAACTCAGACTGTCTGTCAGGGGCAAAACAATTTAAAATAAAAATGGCACAGGGCAAAGGGTTCACAGAGAGTTACAGTGACTGCAAAACGTTGCATCCCAATCATCGCATGCCATGCAGTGAGACGGCACTCACAGCTGTGGACAAATGGAGTAAAGCGGGTCGTCACAGTAACAATTCAGTCATGACAATATGACTACATGAAAAGAGCCCAGGGCAAACATCAGAATTGAGGAACCTTCACCTGCAATGTGAATATAGTTACCATGTATATTGTTGTTACAGATGTAGTTTATGGACTAACAGTGTATAAAACACATCATTTAGGGCATTTAATGCTGGGATTTGTCTTGTGGGTCACTGTTTGTAGACGTTTCTCTAAGAGTTGTCCACAAAGCAGCAGTGCCTTGAAGGGCATGTTGATACTTCAGCACACTGTATTCTTTCAGGGATAGATTGGGTGTGTTGAATTGAGGTGCTTCTCCATTATCAGTGTATTACCTACAGTGGACGCCGATCAGCACGCCCCTATTTTAGAGAAACAGCAGCAAAATGGATTTTGGACACCAAAAAAAAAGACTCACCTAAAACAAAAAACTCAATATACATATGTTGTATTACAAATATTGTCACCGCTTTCCCCCCCCGTCAGAAAGGGCAGCTGAACTGAAAAAGTTATCTATGCTCTTTTTACATTACATTTAGCTGACGCTTTTATCCAAAGCGACTTACATGATATACAGTAGACTGTAGACACAGCAACGGTGAGCAATTAGGGTTAAGTGTCTTGCTCAAGGACACAACGACATGGACTGGCTGAGCCGGGGTTTGAACCACCGACCCTCTGATTGAAAGACTGACTTGCTAACCACTGAGCCACAGCTAAGCTTGCCGGTATTCCTGTCTGGTTCTCCATCCTGGGGGCGTGGCTTATGTGAGCATGGATAAGTACTTTATACAACCCCACTGAAAAACACCCAAACTATCCCTGTAACCTATTTAAGCTATATCCGCACCATGTTTGTAGCTACTTCAATATTGATTTCTAAAGCTGTAGTTGCTTTAGTTCATCTTAAGAAATATCTTCTCACCTCTATTATGATAAATGTTGTATGGAAAGAGAGACACACTGTCAAATATTTTTGTTTTATTGTTTATCAACATTAAAATCCCAGAAGGAATAGTAAACTTAGAACATGGAAGTTCGAAAAAATGAACTTTTTTCTCAATTAACCTGTCTGCCCTACCAGATAATACCAGGCAGAGGGGATCATAACTGCTGTCAAATGCACATATCAGTAGTAAACTATTTATTCTGGTGGCCAAACAGAACACCATATTAATGATTGATTTCCATTGGCCTTCATCCCATCTTTTCTTTATCAATACAACTTGTAGTATTTTTAGTATTTTGATCAGTAGGTTTTTTGAGTGCATTGCTAGATATACCCCACACCCCACGGCTCTGAAACCTGCCGAGACCCTCAAGCCCTTCTTTAATTAGGGCAGAGGGAGTTGTGCACACTAACATTTTATGTGGATTTCGTTTTGGTGTTGAATTCACTTTTTTCATCAGGATTAAATCTGTATTTGTATCCATAAGGCCGCAGGTGGTGCGTCAGGTACTCCAAAGCATACATCTCGACAGGGTAAATGTAGTGAAAGGACACAACAAAATCTGAGCAGCAGCCTGGACCCTGGAGAGAAAAGAGAGAGAACCGCAATACATTACATTACATTTAGCTGACGCTTTTATCCAAAGCAACTTACATGATATACATTAAACCGTAGACACAGCAACGGTGAGCAATTAGGGTTAAGTGTCTTGCTCAAGGACACAACGACATGGACTGGCTGAGGCGGGGTTTGAACCACCGACCCTTTGATTGAAAGACTAACTTGCTAACCACTGAGCCACAGTCACAATAGAGGTTAGCAGTTATGATTCAGACTGTGTGCTCCACAGCAGGAAGCCAACGACGACTCCGCAGGTGTGGATGTTAAATACCATGAACTTCCATCTATCACACACAAGGACATTTACATCCCAGTAATAATCATGGACAGTGATATATTCACTCTACTGCTTTAGTTCAATGCCATTGGTCCCCAGACAGACTAGATAGTCTCACTTTGAGCCCAATAGTCGACATGTTTGTACTTTCTTCAGTGAGACAGACAGGGAAACGACTGCCACTCAAAGCTCAGCTTTGTTAAGAGAAGAGATGCAGGACAAGATGAGGAGAAAGAAGGAGAAGGTGATGGAGATGAGAAGAAGAAGAGCAGGTACCTTCCACTGATCCCAGGATAGGGTCAAACCACAGAAACATACATGTTGGTGGTTTATACAGTGGAACCTACAGGCTCAATTTAACAACACAAACACCATGCATAACTAAAGTGTAATAATAGCATGTATATTGTTGTAAAACACATGTTGCTTACATTGATGCCACTTAAAAACACATTTCTAGTAAACAAAGGTGTATATCATTTGTTTGATAAATTGGTTTTTAATACATGTTGGCAGGAGAGACAAGTGAGGTGTCACAGAGAATGGGACAGGCAGTGGGAAAAAAGGGTGAGAGAGCCATAATGTGAATTTGCTTTTATTGGAATACTTTTTATTAAACACTGTTAGCATTCAGCAGCCTGGGAACGCCTCGGGATCCCCCAGAATGAGCTGGTAGATGTTGCGGGTGAGAGAGAAGTCTGGGTCAGCCTGCTTGACCTGCTGCCTCCGCGACCCGACCCCGGATAAGCGGTGGAAAATGGATGGATGGATGGATGGATGGATGTTAGCATTCATTATCAGAGGGATTCTGATCATTTTAGCCTCTTCTGTCATTTCAGATTGTAGTGTGCATTCATTGTAAAATGTAACCCGATTCTCATGAAGCTTCAGCTGGAGTTCAGTCAGGAAGACTCTCTCTACACTGCTTTTCATTCAGAATCTTTGGGTGCATCCCAAGTCTCTTAATTGCATCCGTTTCCCTCACTTGCGTCTTTTCCTTGCGTCTTAGTCCCTTCCACCAGAGATGCATGAGACGCAAGGAAACCATGCGACGTCCTTTCCTCTGAAGCGCCACGTGAAGCGCCACGTGAAGCGACAACAATCGCCGATCACAGCTGATCAGTCGGTCAGTCGGCTTTAACAGCTGGAGAGACTTTAGACAGAGTTTTTTTCTTCTTCTACATTCCAATAAAAATTAATTTAAAATATTGATATAAAATTATCGTATGTTTTCAGATGAGTTAATGGTGGTAAACTACTACTTATATTAATAAATACACAGTTATCATCACTGTCAGAGTGGAGATGTTTTTTCTCTATAGTGTTAACTGTTAAACAAACTGTATTGAGTATGATTTACAGTTTATGGTATTTATTCTGTGCCCTGCTTATATGCACAATTCCTTTTACCAGCAGAATGCGTCTTATTAATTATTTACGTCTGTATGTTTTGAAATTCTGATTGTGACATCATTATAAAAAACAACAATATCATTGGTTCTCTTCAACGCTGGAATACAATTGTTTAGGCTCAATGTTCAGGCCAAACTTAAATTATATAACTCATCAAACCTGAATGATTAGCCTCACGTGACTGCATGGAACAATTACACAAAAGTGTTTACTCTCTCCAGCTCTCTCTGATTTTAATTATATACATAATCAAAGTTATTGAGGGAAATAACAGATAACGAAAATAATATTATTTTTATAAATGAAGAAAGTTGTTTGAGGTCCCTTTATTATTCAGACCTACAATGAACATATTTTAACCAGATGGTGATCAGAAAACAAATCTAATACAGTATAGAACTTGAGTTCACTCTGGTATGAAACTCCAGCAATCAGTCCGCTCAGCTGCAGCGTCCAATCAAATAACTGATGAACCATGAGGGGGCGTGTTGAGCCTTACAACACTTCCTGGAAGCTCACTCACGTGGCTCCTCGATCATGGCTCCTCTGAGATCCCTCCTCGCTCCTCAAAGTAGAATAAGAGCTTTGGGACGGCCATCAATATGGCGACGAAGAACAACTTCCGGTTCAATCGAGGAACGAGGAAACAACAGTCTCTCTCTCCCTGTGATTACTCTATCAGTTGATTGTGGGCGTTCACTTTAAATTAACCAACCAGAATCTTCAGTTTACATAAGCCAATCACATTGTTGCTGTCAAACTTTAAAAAGGTTCTCCTCTATGCTGCTGTTAGTTGTCCTTTCAGCATAATGGAATGTGACCCTCCTCCTCCAGTCAGCGTTCAGTCCTGCTGCTCATTCATCATCGGGTTATAGCAACTCGGTAGCACTTTATAATAAGTACGCATTAGTACACTATTTAACATTAGGAAAGCATTAATAAACACTGAATTCATAATTTATAAAGCATTATTCAAACATGAATCCTTATTAACAAATCATTAGTATGCAATTCATAAACACAGTTATAAATGTTTTATTCTTGATTAATAAGCTTGGGGTTTCATACTTTATAAATGTTGGATTCCCCATTAGTAAATTAAGTATTAACCTTATGGTCCCCACCAATTTTTCAGCCAAAATTGCGGATGCTTTTTATCTCATATTAAATCCTGATTATCTCCTCATTCACAAGGTCTATTTGAAAAGTTTAAAAAGCTATAATATACAGAAGACCCTTGTGAAGATAGATAATAAGGCCATATATGCGTTAGTGGTATATTGGTTTATGATAGTACACATACAAAAAAGAAAAAAAAATATATATTTTTCGAGAAAAATAAGTTAATTTGTATTACCTTACACATATAGATGAACACTTTTTATAATACTATAATTTAATACTATAAAATAGCTCAATATTGTAGGAGTATCTGTGCGAAGTTTGGCTTTGATTGAGTGAAGTTAAGTATTCTTAATAATTATTTTAGTTCAGACATGTCGAGAACTCATGTTAACTCCGCTCAAGCATGAAAGTTTCCACAGTCCTTGGTGGTCCCTGAACGGGGCTCGTTTCACTGCAGCAGGGTGCTCCGTGGCCTTAGCTGTGAGTAGGGAGCAGGAAGGCCTGGAATATTCATATTTCAGCCATAAGTAAGTCCATTTTTATATTTTTTTTGCTGGACACAAATGACATTCTTGTGCATATCTTTGCAATGCTTTGTGTGAGAGTGGAATGGTTGTATTGGCGGACTTTAGCCTTCTAGCTAGTTCCTAACTTTTTTAATCAGTGCATTTTTAGTCGGTTTTGAGTCACTTGAGTCATGCGTATGGTTTATGTTTATAATTATTGTGTAATAGTATTATAAACATGACACAATTAACTTATATTGACTTGTGAGGCAGGGATTTGACATTTTGGGGTTTTTTTGTTTTATTTATTTGATTTTTTTCTTATATTTTTTTGATATGCTCAGTTCCAGAGGCTGAACCCAATGTTCCGAGATCGGGCCTGATGGGGACTTTAAGAACTTATAGATGATTACTAAGATCATTGGTAAAGTGTGAGTAAATCATAAAAAAGCAGCAATTCATGATTAATTCAGGTAGTTACTACTCATTAGATATGACCCTAGATATGCGGCCATAGGCCTAGACTGCTGGGGGACATCTTTGGATACAATGAGCTCCTCTCTCCTCTTCTCTCTCTCATTTTCTCCTCTCTATCCTTCTGGATGAATTAATGTCTCTTTAATGCACATTACTGACTCTACTAGTTTTAGTTAAGCATCTGTGACCTAATCTAAAGTGAAGACTATTTATACTTTACAAAGCAGTTATAAGCAGTGCCTCAAAGCTAGCAGAAGTCTCAGTTATCTTCTCAACAGAAAAGGGAAATAGACACAACAAAAAGTGATAAAGAACATTAAAATGATGGTGCTGGGGGGCCATGCCCGTCAGTGGCACGAGTGTTCCATAGTTTGATGGCACATAGCTACATATTATTGATTATGCTAGCTATGGCTAGCCCGCTAGCTCACCAGCTAGCAAGCTTGTCACTGGTCCAGAGATAGGCACCCGCACGCGCCACTTCAGTTGTAAGTAGACCAATCCAGGTGATAGCGAGATACTCATAATCAATCATTTGTACCAGCAAGCTAAGAAACATGTCACTGCCGTGTATCAGCTAACATCAACTGTCCAGCGCGACGCGTGACACACGTTTGTGCTCTAGAAGGACCCATTATGCCAGATCATCCAGCGTTTACCCTCAGACTGCTCTCCCGTTGCCAACCCTGCCCGTTTGGACTTCCCCGCCTTGCCTCGGCCCCGGTTAAACCGCCAGAGCCTTCTGTCCCCGACCACGAGAACTGCCTCTGACTCCTCTGGGTTCTCTCTGCCTTTTCCCCGTAAGCAGATCCTGGACTGTGTTGGTATTGTGAGGTCTGCCTAGAATAAAGCTTTTCAAAACAATTCACTGACTCTGTCGTACTGTAACAGCACCCATTACAATAAATGATACATTATTTCTTAAAGTACGTAAAGTCATGATCCAGCACAACTTCTGCGTTGCGCTGGAGGAATTAGCTGCTGAGCTCTTGTTCTCAACTGGAGGAAATAAAAAAACAAAGCATCAGAAATGTTTCGCGTGGAGGTTTCACTTGGACTGCCGCCGAGAATATACCGGGATTCATGAATAGAGATAAGTCATTGCCCATCATTGGGGTAGAATACTTTGTGAATGGAATCTCCACTAAAGGGACATTAGACAGTAAAAACGTACCTGCTATGTGTCTGAGTTCCTGTTTTACAGCCAGAATAAAACTATTTACTGCAAACATTTACATGATTTTAACATGTCTTGTATTGTGACTGAGGGCAAAGCCTGGTTGCTAAGACATCGCTATGTTCTTACTACCTGCAGTAGTATCATTGGCCATACTAGTGTCATGCTGGAATGGTGAGTGATGAGATGTTTTACATTTTTAAACACAGCTGTCTTAATGCACAGGTTAAAGGCCTTTACACATGACCACTAAATGACACAGAATTGAGAAATATTTTTAACAAACGGTTTGAATAGATTTGCGCAGCCAGAGGACCAACTACCAGGATCCTAGTGACCCAGAGCAGTCTGTGGTCAATTGATTTATGGCCTTAGCTATTGTACGGTTTTTTACAATGTTCCTTCTTAGCAAAATGCTCTGAGCGAATTTAGGTTCCCTCTGGTAAACAGCTATGCAATGTATATGTCCAGGGCTTTTATTGTGGAAGGTAAGAATGGAAACAGAAGAGATCAGGTGGAATATATCGCCCCGTAGCTGTATATCTGACTGAGATCTGTTCCTCTTACTGACTTGCCTCTTAGCCTCTTTCCGGTTGTGTATGTAAAAGGACTTGTGTATCTCTTTTCTAGTCTTCCGATCACTCACAGGAACTACCATGCAACGTGCCACCTGCCCATCAGTGGATACTCATTCATACAGCATTTAGCTCAAAGCATCACCATGTGAAAGTACACCCTGACTGTAGACACACACACACACACAATATAAATTGTGATGAGCAGAATTGTGCAATATGAATGCATTCCCATTCAGGAATAGTGGCCATCATACTGCCATTTTGAGTCTAAATCCCAATTCTCAACAGTACTTTGTGTATTGTGTTGCATACCTCTACAGGAGGATAGTGGTCGTAAAGCAGATACCAAGGCCTCGACCTTGGGGACTGCCTGACCAGGTAGTGGTCTGGAGGATAAGCATGAAATGTTTGTCTCCCCTTAACGTCTCTGGAGTCGCCTGGCTCCACCTTCATCGTCTCCATACATTTGCCCAGAGCCATGTCCTCTAGGGTGGAGAAGTGGGTACACTTCCCAGTATCGAACCCTTCAACAAATCTCCTCAGTGCTTCCTTACTGAGGACATATCCTGCTCCTCCACTCATGTAGCCTTGACTGACGAAGGGGGTAAACCTTCGGCCCAGGTACAACGGCTTTAATGGATCATATCTGGACAAGGTGTAGCGTAGATTTTCTACGACCACAAACGTGTCGTCGTCTGCTTTCAGGAACCAGTCCGCTTCGTCCAGGTGGTGCTGGTGGATGTACTGAAAGGCTCGGATGGTCTTCCAGTACAGGTTTTCCCTCCCCTCACTCACATTCAGCTTCACAGTGGGGAAGTCCGTCTCCACCGAGCTCATGTATAGCACTTTGTTGCAGCGCTTGGCCCATGTTTCCCTGATGTGCTTGGTTCGGGATTCTAAGTTCTTGGGCCCAGTCATGATCCAGCACAAGATCCGCGTTGCGCTGGAGGAATTAGCTGCTGAGCTCTTGTTCTCAACTGGAGGAAATAAAGAACAAAGCATCAGAAATGTTGTGTGGAGGTTTCACTTGGACTGTCGCCGAGAATATACCGGGATTCATGAATAGAGATAAGCCGGTCCTTGTTGCCTGCCTTTATCACAATTCGGTGATTATCATGGCAGGGCTTAATATTAACCATGGCTCAATGGCCTGTGGCCACACCAACTAGTTAGACTAGTTATTTATACTATTCCTCCGCATTAAAAAAGGTGGCAGCTGGCTGGCGCAGCCTTATCAAAGAAAATGACCTTGCTTTATGCCATCTGCAGTTAAGAATATAAAACATCTGTTTTCTGTTTGAAAAGTTGAAACGTAGGTTACATCTCCAGCACACAGCTGATAGGTATGTGGCTTGTTTACAGCATGTATACCATGACACTGGCCTGTTGTTATCATGACTGATCAAGACCCAATGCTGGGACAGAGCTTTGGATAAGCCCCTATAAAGCACTGCCTTTTTAAAAAGGTGATAAAAACCTGTGTGGTCTAATGTCCCTTCTCTTCTGTGGTGGGTAGTCAACAAAGATGCTGGCATTCTAGATTGAGGAGAACCAGCTGGCATGCTCTTTAATATGGCATTTTGGCAGTTGGTAAGAATTCCGCTTCAAATACCTGACCTTAGACATACACAACTTGCTGCTTATGGAAATAGTGCCAATCAGTCACACACTCTTTTTTTGCATTTATAATAAACCCTGCACATGCCAGTTCACCTAAGAGTGTTTTATTACTGTAACCGTACTCTAAATAGTTTCTGCAAAACAGTGACTCCATGTGATTAAATTGAAATGAAACAGGACTTTCACTCAGGAGAACACTGTTTGTGTCCTATTTTAAATCATGTTGACGCAAAAAGTCAACATGATTAAAATGTTACGTACTAAATGTCCTTATTTTCAGCCAAACCGTGATGTTTTACTACACGTAACCAATTAGTTTTGTTGCAGTTTGGTTTCATTTCAATTCAAAACATTAACCTTTTGTTTAAAAGTGCGACCATCGACCGGGAGAAAACCTATTTTGGTTTAGTTGAATGGGAGCCGAATTTGATTTATCTTGTGACCCGATCCCCAGTTTGAGGACCACTGGGCAAAAGTTTGATAAAATAGTTCAAACTAGTCAAATACTGCCTGCACATTCAATAATGTGACTTAATAAGTCGTCATGGGGGGCTCAGTATTTTTGAAACTCAAAAGTACATTTTACTGATAATACTGCTGTACCTTTACACTCTTAAATGCAATACTTTTACTTGTGACAGCAGTTTTACTTTGTTGCATTGGTACATTTACTGTCAGACCTATAAAGCTCCCACATGAAGCCATCATGATCAGGGCCCTTAACCTTCATCAACCAACATATTAAAGTATCACTAACTATCAGAATATTAACTTGAGATCACTTGAGAGGACATTAATTACATAACTAATGTTTTGATAAGAAATGAGTTGCCATTTTGCTATGCTGGTTGTCTTACAGTCTTCTTTTCAGTAGTCTTTGATTGTTTAAGGAGGATCCATGGCAAACAAGAACTCAATAAATACTCAATAAATGGCACAAAGTCAGGAGGAACAAATGGATTGACCGAGTCATGAAAAATGTGAACGATAGGATAAATAAATTAAAACTGTGAATCGATAGTTGTGGCCCCTCTACCAATCATTAGATCTGTCAGCAACCTCCCCACTGTTCTGTGTGCCATCAACAGCAACGGAGCAGCGTTCAGCGCGCGACCAATTACGCATTGACTGGATATTTATAATGTCCATAACTAATTATTCTCATGTAGGCTATAACTGTCATCGTTATTATTATTAATAATAATAATAATAACGATAATAATAAATTGACACTAGTAGACCTACTTTTTCTTAAAGGAATAACAAAGACGAGACATGACACCTCTTATTGTGGCGCATCATAAAACGTGCATAAAAAGACACGTCAGAACGAAATATGGATTAAATCAGTGCCTACCTGTGTGTCCATGCGGTTTGAATTCATGCTTGGTATTCCAGTAAATGGCTGGTTCGTCCAACAGAAAACGACAGGAGAGGAATCCCATCATGAGTCCAGTGGTGAAGAATAAATGAGACATAAAGACCCTCATACTGCCGGTTGAAGCTAAACCATCGGAAATAAGGATGAGCCTCGAGTTGCAGCTTTGTCTCCTGCTCTCACGCGCTGGTGTTTCAACTGTGCGTGACTCCAGTAGGGCGAAGCTCAATTAAACACCTGACGTCACCAAACGCTGTAAACGCAGACGCTTCCCTTCATGAACAATACTTCATCATCTGAAGGCCTTTTTCTGCCTCTTTTTTGAATCCTCCATCTACTTTACCAAGTGGAAGCTGATCATCCTCAGACAGTTACTTCACAATATTTGTGAATACTTGACGAGCAGTAAATATTGTAGCTATACTATCAGAAAGAAGAATGAGCCCCGAGCTGCAGCTTCCTTTCTCCAGACGCGGCGCGCGCGCAGTCACCTGCTCTCACGCGCAGGTGTTTCCACTGTGCGTGATTTCACCGGTGTTCGGAGCTGACTGCTGTAACTCGACTCATCCCCGGAGACCCCGTTGCTGATCCGCGTTATCGCGGCGCACCGTCTGCTGCCCGCGCTGTTTGTGACCGAGACCAATGCGCTCGGAATGCGAGGACATCGAGCGTGGCTCGTCTTCGGGGGTTAGGGTGCTGTTCGTGGGAGTCCTGCACCTGTACAGAACGGAATACTTGCTGCTGCTTGTGGGGCGTGTTATGCTGACGCTGGCTGTTTCCTAGGATTGGACAATTCTGAACAAGATGAGTGAAATAATCAGGACAGAAGGGAGCAGAACAGACAAGAACATGACAGAACGTAACAGAACTGGACAAAGTCATTTCTCTGTGTTTTCGGTGTAGGCGAGATCACATCCAGGTTGTCGAAAGACACCACCTTGATGGGAAGAGCGGTCTGTCTAAACGTCAATGTGCTGAGGACGTTCATCATGACACTGGGCATGGTCGCCCTGATGATGAGTCTTTCATGGAAACTCACATTCCTCGTGTTGATGGAGATGCCCGTGACTGGCCTCATTCAGAACATCTATGACACCCACCACCAGGTGAAAGGCAGGTTCACAAGACATTTTTAATTGACTTTAAGATCCACAAAATCATGTTCAAGCATGATTCCCATCACCATAAAGCTATTGTTAGACATTTTAACTGATGAAAAAATTTCTTTCAAAAGACAAATATTGCTCAACAAACAATATTAAACCATTGGTTTGGTTGGGCCCATCTTCTGTCTCTCTGATGACAACATTTTCTTACAGATTAAAATATTTGTCTTCCTTTAGGTTTCTGGTTCACCCTCAATTATTAAACTTAAAGCTAATATGTGGAACTTTCATGTTGTGGATTTTGGTTGCTGTGGTGTGTCTGAGGGTCCCTTTAGAAAACCTCATTTTACTGCAGCAGGTCTGACACTGATTCTCTCAGACCTGGATCTGGTTCTCCCGTGCCATCAACCACGTCCTTCTTCTTACCTACAAAGCCGCACCATCTTATCTTAGGGAGCTTATAGTACCATATTGTCCCACCAGAGAGCTGCGCTCACTGAATGCGGGGCTACTTGTGGTTCCAAAAGTCATAAAAAGTAGGATGGGGCCAGAGTCTTCAGTTATCAAGCTCCTTTTCTGTGGAACCAGCTTCCACTTTCAGTCCGGGGGGCAGACGCAGTCACCTAATTTAAGAGTAGACTTTTCTCTTTGATAGTGCTTTCAGGAACCAGTCCGCCCCTCGATATGCTGCTATAGGCCTAGACTGCTGGGGGACACCTTAGGATACAATGAGCTCCTCTCTCCTCTTCTCTCTCTCGCCTCTTCTCTCTTGCCTTTTCGGTGCTCCTGGGGCACTCCTAGGCTTATATTGCTTGGGAACATCTTAGGATACACTGAGCTTCTCTCTCCTCTTCTCTCTCTCATTTTCTCCTCTATCCTTCTGGATGAATTAATGTCTCTTCAATGCACATTACTAACTCTACTTCTTCCCGGGAGCCTCTGTGCTTGCTCTCCTCAAGCTTCCATGGATCGTGGCTGTCTGGAGCCGGTCCTGCTCCCTGCCATGGCAGCCCTGCTGATGCCCCTCCTCTCTACCTCCTTCTGCTGACATGGATCGTGGTTATCTGGATCGTGGTCCATGCCTACTACTCATTACATGAATCATTTCTGTCATATTCATTGAATGTGCTGTAACTCTGTTACGTTGATTCTGTACACATGACATCTATTGCTTCTGTCCATCCGAGGAGAGGGCTGAATTGAATTGAATTGAATTGAATTGAATTGAATTGAACCACAAACATGGCTATGGAGTGCTGCCGGGCCAACCGGGTTAATAGTCTCATTTAGACACTAGTTAGCACCCACCTTTTTTAAAGTCATGTAAAAGTTTCAAAAGTCTGCTTGATGGACACACACGTCCTCACACAGCCAATAGTCTATGGGTTTGTATTTCAGATAAATTCAATACCATCAATGCATATGCAGTCAGTATTTAATACAGTATACAGGAAGTTCTGCACTCATCATTGATCAATTAATCGATAAGAATTCGATAAGTGATTCATAATGTTGCGGACTACTGGGAGGTCAGCTCATTGTGCAGTCTGACAGCAGCGGGAAGAAAGGACTTGCGGTACCTCTCCTTCACGCACCGGGGGTGAATCAGCCGGTGGCTGAAGGAGCTGTGCAGAGCTGCCAGGGTGTCCTGCATGGGGTGGGAGGCGTTGTTCATCAGGGATGAGAGCTTGGCCATGATCCTCCTGTCTCCCACCACCTCCACAGTATCCAGAGGACACCCCAGCACGCTGCTGGCCTTCCTTACCAGAGTCAAAGAAGAAAGGAGGGGAGAGGAGGCAGCTGAGGAAATTCAACCTGCCAAAGACAATGATGGTGCACTTCTACACTGCCATCATCGAGTCCATCCTCTGTTCCTCCATCACCGTCTGGTACGCTGCAGCCACTGCCAAGGACAAGGCCAGGCTGCAACGCATCATTCGCTCTACCGAGAGGGTGATTGGCCGCAATTTGCCGTCCCTCCAGGACTTGTTTGCCTCAAGGACCCTGAAGCGGGCGAGGAAGATTGTAGCTGATCCCTCTCACCCTGGACACAAACTGTTCATGTCCCTCCCCTCTGGCAGGAGGCTGCGGTCCATCAGGACCAAGACCTCACGCCACACCAACAGTTTCTTCCCGTCTGCAGTCGGGCTCATCAACAGAGCCCGGGTCCCCCACTGACTCTAATGACTCTATGACTCTGTCACCCCCAGACAATTTCCCACTGGACACTCCCCTGCACATAGCCTTATATTTAAATACACTCGACACTTTAACATTACACTTGCCACTTTCACACAACACTTACATTCATACACATTCCATGCACTTTATCTTATTTTTGATATTTTGATATGCTACTGTTTCAATTGTAAATATTAATTAATTCATCCATTCATCCTCATTTATTGCACTGCATTTACTGTTAAATATGTATTGTTAATTGTTAAATGTTAAATGTATGCACCTTCCTGCCAGGACAAATTCCTTGAATGTGAAAACAAACATGGCAATAAATGGTTCTGATTCTGATTCTGACAAGCTCAAATAGCACTGCTGGTTTGACTGCTTATGATAAAAAGCATATAAAAGTGAAAAGTAACGTGTGATATGAAGTGAAAATAAATGGTCAGAGTTATTGCAGTTGATCACATTCTCCCATCAGGTCTGTTTTTATTGATCACAACGTTTGTGTGGAAAGTGGCGTACGTCTCTTTCAGGTCTTTGATGTCCTGTCACTCCTCAGTCTGGTGAACTGTAAGCTGGCTGCCTTAAGTCTATTCCAGGAAGGACAGAGCTGGAGGACCGAGTGGGATGAAATGAAAACGTGAATGAAATGCATTGTAAGAGACAAGATAACACCAGATAACACAACGTGTGTGTGTGTGTGTGTCAACAACTGTGTCAAATCAACAACTGGATGTGCCAGAATTTTCTTCAATTAAATGAAGATAAAACAGAAGTACTTGTTTTTGGTTTCAAGGACGAACGATTGAAAGTGAGCACTCAGCTTCAATCACTGATGTTGAAAACCTCAAGTCAAGCCAGAAATCTAGGTGTAGTTATGGATTCAGACCTCAACCTGAACAGCCATATCAAGACAGTTACAAAATCAGCCTACTATCACCTGAAGGATATATCAAGGGTTAGAGGACTTATGTCTCAACAGGATTTGGAGAAACTTGCCCATGCATTTATCTTCAGTAGACTTGACTACTGTAACGGTGTGTTCACAGGTCTCAGTAAAAAGTCAATCAGAAAGCTGCAGCTGATTCAGAACGCTGCAGCTCGAGTCCTCACTAAGACCAGGAAAGTGGATCACATCACTCCGGTCCTGAGGTCCTTGCACTGGCTTCCTGTCCAACAAAGAATTTACTTTAAAATCCTGCTGCTGGTTTATAAAGCACTGAATGGTTTAGGACCTAAATACATTAGTGATCTGCTGCTACCTTACGAACCATCCCGACCCCTCAGGTCGTCTGGGACGGGTCTACTTTCTGTTCCAAGAGTCAGAACTAAACACGGAGAGGCAGCGTTCAGCTTTTTTGCACCACACATCTGGAACAAGGTCCCTGAAAGCTGCAGGTCTGCTGAGACCCTCAGCCTCTTTAAATCCAGACTGAAGACCTTTCTGTTTGCTGTTGCCTTTAATTAAACCAGATTCTGCATCTTACTACTGCATTTTATATCTTAAACTGCACTGCAACTTTTATTCAATTCTCTATCTATTTATTTTTAGCTTTTTAACAGTTTTTTAATGTTTTAATGAATGTTCTTAATTGTTTTTAAATCTTCTTTTATTTTGCATTGTGTTTTTATGCTTTTAACCTTTTTCCCCACACCAATGTTTTAGCCAAAATTCCGGATGCTTTTCTTTCTCATATTAAATCCTGATTATCTCCTCATTCACAAGGTCTATTTGAAAAATGTAAAAATCTATAAAATACAGAAGACCCTTGTGAAGATATATAATAAGGCCATATATGTGTTGGTGGTATATTGGTTTATGATAATACACATAAAAAAAGATGTAAAAAGATGTATTTTATGAAAAAAGAAGATGTTAAAAGTTAATATTTATTACCTTACACATCGATATGAAAATACTATAAGATAGCTCAATGTTGTCGGAGTATCTGTGCGAATTTTGGCTTTGATTGAGTGAAGTTAAGTATTTTTAATAATTATTTCAGTTAAATAAATGTCGAGAACTCATGTTAACTCCGCTCAAGCATGAAAGTTCCCACAGTCCTCGGGGGACCCTGAACGGGGCTCGTTTCACTGCAGCATGGTGCTCCTTGGCCTTAGCTGTCAGTAGGGAGCAGGAAGGCCTGGAATATTCATATTTCAGCCATAAGTAAGTCAATTTTCATATTTTTTGCTGGACACAAATGACATTCTTGTGCATATCTTTGCGATGCTTTGTGTGAGAGTGGAATGGTTGGTATTGGCGGACTCTGTAGGCTCTAAGGATTCTAAAACCGCTCAGCCTTCTAGCTAGTTCCTAATTTTTTTAATCAGCATTTTTCAAAACTCGGGGTCCATACTTAGTCGTTTTTGAGTCACTTTAAGTCATGCTTATGGTTTATGTTTATAATTATTGTGTAATAGTGTTATAAACATGACACAATTAACTTATATTGACTTGTGAGGCAGGGATTTGACATTTGTGGGGTTTTTTGTTTTATTTTTTTGTTTTTTTCTTATATTTTTTTGATATGCTCAATCCCAGAGGCTGAACCCAATGTTCCAAGATCGGGCCTGAATATTCACATATATTGTATGTGAAGCACTTTGAATCGCCTTGTGTTGAAATGTGCTATACAAATAAACTTGCCTTGCCTTGCCTTGCCTTGTGTGTGTGTGTGTGTGTGTGTGTGTGTGTGTGTGTGTGTGTGTGTGTGTGTGTGTGTGTGTGTGCGTGCGTGCGTGCGTGCGTGCGTGCGTGCGTGCGTGCGTGCGTGCGTGCGTGCGTGCGTGAGTGTGTGTGTGTGAGAGAGAATGGCACACTGTAAAGCACTTTGAATAAAACTGCTCCCTCCAAAATGTGGAATTTATTTAGAAATGTATTTTGTCTTTATATTTCCCTTAGCACTCAGTCATGCATGTATTGCATTTCTTCAGAACACTGGCGATGAAGGAGTGCTCAGAAGTCACCTCACCGTCATTGAAGATGATGACGCTGATTCATCACAGAATGTGTGCGACGTAGTGGTGGTGTTGGTAGGCCCCGCTGTGCTTCATGAGCTACCAGACCGCTCTACTGCCTTTACCTCTTACTGAAGGAACATGGATTATCCAAAGAAGATGAGGTACACCTTTAGATTCAGACTATCTTTTTTGAGCTTGCTCTCAATGCTCAAAGCCTTTGCTCTAAATCAATATTAATGTGGAAGCCAGGCAGGACCTAAAGCTTTGTTTTTCATGTGTTGGTTCTCATGTTCAAGCTCGTACATAAGTCACCTTTATATATGGAATAGAGATTCACAGAATTTGTGGAAATGTCAGTTGCCAGTTAGTGACATATCCAGTGTTTTAACTATTTAATTGTTAGTACTCAGGTACAAGTACAAGTTAATGTACACGCTTGCACTCACAGACATTTTAAGTTTGCATGTCCTCTTGGCCTGTGAATTGGAAGTTTGTGGAATTGTAAATTCCAGTTTACAAAATGTCTCATTATATTGATGACAATTCACAATTGGCTTATTTCTTTCTTTGCATTTAATTGTAGATGCCAGTGGAGCGGTGTACTACTGCCACGTCTTTGTTAAAGTATTTTACTGCAAGAAAGCTAAACAACTTGACCTCATTGTGTACTTCAAACACCAAGGCTAATAAATAAGGTCTTAGCTAACTTTGAGCTTTGTGCCCTTTTATTATATTTATTGAGAACTCCTTTAATACAAATCCAGCAACATACATTTTCTTTGAGTTATCAAGGATAAGTATTATCTCACTGAAGCAGGAATTATATGTGTATTCAACTCATATATATATATATATATGTGTGTGTGTGTGTGTGTGTGTTTGTGTGTGTTTGTTGAAGGCATTGAAATTCCTCACAGGAATGTCATAATTAGGTGAACAAGAACATTTTAGTTTTTAAGTTTAAGTAGTTAGTTAAGTCAACAGCGATAGTCAAAATCTTAAAACTTTCACATGTTTTTTTATTGACTGTGCAGTAAACGGTCTTCTTCCTCTTCGTCTCTATGGCCAGCGCGTTCGGCTTCTCACCTACAAACAACACAGACAGAAAGAAAGAAGGACGTCAGGAGATTGACACATTATTTTCAATAGACAGATAATAAAATGTCAAAGAAGTTCATTAAACTTATCATCATCATAGAGGACCTTACCGTCATCCAAGGGAACGGGGTCCCAGGCCGCTCGAATGACGACGCAAAGCGCATTCTGTCAAATGGACTCTCCTGAGGACAAAAGGAATGAGAATGACACAAGTCTTGGACTTTATTTTGTGTGTAAAAAGTAAAATAATGTTAAACAGCTAAAAGCTCTTGGGAAGTCTAACTCAACTATTTCCTCACTTGTCCGCACCGGCTATTTACATCAGAGACGGGGAATGATTACACAGACAGTATAGCAAAGTCTATCAGGTTTGGTTCAAAGTTAACGACAACATTTATTCTGAGGAAAAGAAACTTACATAAAAATCCAATTCAATGCAAATATTCTGAGGCTGTTTTGGACTGACAATGAGATAAGTGTCTACCTGGTTAGCGGCGTGGGAGACGGCCTTGGTAGTAGGGGTAGTACCAGCACTGGCTTTCTTATTTTTCCTCCAGATCTTGGGCACTGGAGCAGAGTCCAGAGCCACCTGGAACGATCCTGCAGTGAAGACCCAAGAGAGCAGTGAACATTACCTTCTCCATCATCTCCCTCACATGCATTTCAGTGGTGATCGTGTGTTTCAAACCTACGTTGTGCTGGAATGAGCTTGACTTTAATCTCTTTGGCAGAGTTACAGGGGGTGTTTAGAGGTCTATATTTCTTTCTCAGAGGTGGAGCATCTGGTGGATCAGCGCTGTTGGGGGAAAAGGAACACAAAAGGAAACATGTAAGCACTGTCATCAGCCACAAGAGGGCAGCCTGAGCACAGGATGGCGCTGTGCTGTCAGAGACAGTGAGGCTCCAGTACCTTAGCCTCTTGGGGACTGGAGGCTTGATGTTGTACTGTGGGGCGGTGGGCGTCTTCTTAGCAGGGGCCAGGCTGTGAGTGTCCATCTGCAATCACGCAACAGAACATATCCATTATTTACAATGTGCCAAACACCGGAGTCTCAAACAAATATGAATAGTGAATGTGAGACGACGTAAATGACAAGCAGCCAGAAACGAAACAGGGTGAATGACCAGTTGTGAACCTAAATGGACCTAATTTGGACTAATTTGACTCAGTTGCATTGGTGGGGACCTGGATTAAAGCAGGACATATATATATATATATTGTGTTTATATATTGTGTTTATAAATATACATGACCAACAACACCCGCTACGGAGAACAAAAAGATACCATGAGCACTTAAATCTCTGGAGCCCATGAGGCCCCTGTTTAAGGGGGCTCCAGAGAAAAGTGTACATGTTTATTCTTAAATCGTGATCAACAAGCAATAATACATAACGGATATAATGATATTACCTACCAGAATAAACAAAGCCTGGGCTACAAGAATATATTGTAAGTCGTTTGTACATGCTCCAAACTAACACAAAAGTTATGAATGACCAAATATCAATATTAATATCTCGCAAAAATTGTAGATTGTAAATAAATATGACTTACCTTCAACGAAAGCTCTTTAAGTTGTTTGTTTGCGTGTGTGAGGCAGATGTGTCGTATGAGTGGCTGTTCAGGACAATATATACAGTTCAAATTCAAATAATTCTATTTTTAAATGAAAATAAAAGAAAGGGTTGTCATATTTGGTTTGACTGACAAGAATGCATATTGACTGACAATCAACCTTTATGGTGCGACTAACCATATATGGTCATTTCCGCACCGCTGTACATATGGCGTCCATCCTGCGCCTCAGTGATTTCCCGAATCACATGGTCTTCCTCCAGCCAATCAGCAAACATCACCCGACGTCACAGAAGCCGCCTTTGTGGCAGTTGACCAATCAGCAGAGACCTGGTGCACATGTGCTCTCTGGTGCGTCTCTATCTACAATTAAGCATATATTCATAGGTGGCATGATTGCATGTAAAATCAAAAAACGAAGGAAGATGCTGAAGATGTTTGTACCTTACATGCTATATGGTAGACACAGCAACAGTGAGCAATTAGGGTTAGGACACAAGGACACAACGACATGGACTAGCAGAGCCGAGCCACCCACAGTTTCACCCTTTTGTTGCTTTAATACATGAAATCATGGTCAATATAATTTGGCTTTTTTGACAAGAATTTGAAAAAAAAAGCTTCTTTCATGTCAAACTGAAAACAGATTTTTACACACGCACACAATCAGTAAGTATCACTGAGTATATTTGTAGAGTTGATACATGCTGAGGCCAATAAATGTTGATTGCAAAAGCTATTTAGGGGCCAAATGTGTGTGGCTAAAAATGGAAATCCCCTTAGAACATGTACACACTTTTAGAGCTGAATTACACCGAAGTGTCTTAAAGCTGCTGTAGGTGTGAACATTTGTATTTCTGATACAAAAGAGTGGTACAAGGAGGCCAGTTATACAAATCAAACAGGAGGGAAATAGGATGGCCTTTCTTCTTTCCGGCTGCTCTCTGCACAATAAACCATGAACAGAACAACCATGTACTGATTCACTGTGTGTCACTAAACCAGTGCATGTAACACAGGCGGGTGTAAGGCTGGATAATACGATGCTCTTTATTGCACATGCATACATGCACGGAACTTAATCTTACAAACATTGAGATGAGGTATTAAGAACGGTTTCCTTAGCCAGACACCATACTGTATATTAGTGGTCTGGGATATATTCTAAAATCTATCTTCCTGAAAGAATTTGGTGTTTTTCTACAAATATTGAAAAGGTTTCAGCAAACAAAGATCTAACTGTAAATATGGCATACTGTATATGCAACAACAAGGGAAACACACGTATGTCAACCCCCAGAAGGAGCAGCAGCAGCTGGGCTTTCTGTGTAATTACGTGATGGACTTATTTAAATACTGTTCAACCACACGCTGTAGACATTGCTTCATGCCCCGATGAGGCCGGCCAGGCACTTCCCCCATGCTGCGATGCCGATCATCAGCAGGCTTGACATCTGCAGGACAGACACACAGACTTAGTGAATGTTACAATTTTTGTATGAAATAGTACCATAGGGTTTGTGAAAATCAAAATTGGGCCTGTCTCAAAAGAAAAATATAAACTTATCAAGTTCATCTGACCAATACCCCGCCCCACTCAAGCTTGCTGCTGTCACCCCTGTGCTAAAAAAACCTGGTCTTGACCCTGACATCCCCAACAACTACAGGCCCATCTCCAACCTCCCCTACCTGTCCAAAATCCTTGAGAGAGCTGTTGCATCACAACTCAAGTCCCACCTTAATCTCATAATCTCTACGAACCCTTCCAATCCGTCTTTCGTTCAAAACACAGCACAGAAACCGCCCTACTGAAAATCACAAATTACATTCTTCTCTCTGCTGACTCTGGCTTCCTCACCATCCTCATCCTTGTTGACCTCAGCGCCGCCTTCGACACTATCAACCACTCCATCCTCCTCTCACGTCTCCAGTACTCCCTTGGTATAACTGGCACTGCCCTCTCCTGGTTCACCTCCTATCTTTCAGATCGACATCAATTCATTAGCATAAATAACTGTAAATCCTCCACTTCCCCAGTTACCCATGGTGTCCCCCAAAGTTCTGTGCTTGGTCCCCTCCTCTTCATCATTTACATCCTTCCCCTTGGACAAATTATCCGTCGTCATGGTCTCGATTTCCACTGCTACGCTGATGACACCCAACTCTATTTCTCCTCCAAAACCATCACCTCAGTCACCCACTCCACTCTCACCACCTGTCTCACTGAAATAAAATCATGGATGCAACAGAACTTTCTCAAACTCAACTGCAATAAATCCAAATTACTCATCATCGGCCCAAACTCCCTTACCCGCTCAGACCTTCTCTCCATTACATTACATTACATTTAGCTGACGCTTTTATCCAAAGCGACTTACATGATATACAGTATACAGTAGACACAGCAATGGTGAGCAGTTAGGGTTAAGTGTCTTGCTCAAGGACACAACGACATGGACTGGCTGACCCTCTGATTGAAAGACTGACTTGTTAACCACTGAGCCACAGTCGCCCCCTCTCTAAACATTGATGGCTCCATCGTCACCCCCTCCACTCAGATCCACAACCTCAGTATCATTCTTGACCCCACCCTTTCTTTCCTACCCCATGCCAACCACATCACCAAAACTGCCTTCTTTCACCTCAGGAACATTGCACGCCTCCGACCCTCCCTATCCTCTGCCACCACCGAAATTCTCATCCATGGCCTCATAACCTCCAGACTGGATTACTGCAACAGCATCCTCTACGGCTCTCCCAACAAAATTATCAACAAACTCCAATATGTTCAGAACTCTGCTGCCCGCCTGCTCACCTCCACCCAGCGCTATGAACATATCACCCCGGTCCTACACAACCTCCATTGGCTCCCGGTCAAATATAGGATTGACTTTAAAATGTTGCTCACCACCTACAAAGCCCTTAACAATCTGGCCCCGCCCTACCTTTCAGACCTCCTCCCCCTTGATGCCCCAACCCGTTGCCTCAGGTCCACCGATGCGAACACTCTGAAGATCATCAGGACCAAGTCGGACCTGGGGTGACCGGGCCTTCTCAGCTGCTACCCCCCCCCCCTCCCCCCCCCCCCCCTCTGGAATGCCCTCCCCATCCACATCCGTCAGGCTCCCATCCTTTCATTATTTAAAAAAGCCCTAAAAACCCACCTCTTTAAACTTGCCTCCACCTGCTAACCCCTGCTCCCTACCCTTCACCTGCTAACCCCTCCTAACCCCTGCTCCCTACCCTTCACCTGCTAATCCCTCCACTCTACCCTTCACCTGCTAAACCCTGGACCCTGCCCTCTACTACAGGACTCGTTCCGCGTGGCTTCCCCGGTTTTCTTTTGTGCCAGGGATGTTGTTTGTTAGTTTTTGATCCATTTGTCTCAAATTTATGTGAAGCGTCTTTGAGTACTTAGAAAAGCGCTATACAAAATAAAAGTATTATTATTATTATTGTTCTGTGGAGCTACTGTTCCAGTCCAGTAGGTGGCGGTATTGCTCCCGTTATCGAGCTGGCTCACCAGAAGAAGGAGCTTCACTTCCGGTATAAACAAGGACATGTGTGTTGAATAACTACCCGCGTTAATCTCGTTTTCTGTCTCTATTCTTGAACTCCTTTTGGCCAGTCACTGTTTTTGAAACACACGACTACCGTGAGACGTGTTATTCACACAGACCCCGTGAGGAAGGGTTAGTTAGCGTCATGGCAGTCTCGGCTCACGTCTCCAGAGTCCGGTCTTTGTACAAGAGGATTCTGGTCCTGCATCGCTTCCTACCTATAGACCTGAGAGCCCTCGGGGACCAGTATGTGAAAGACGAGTTCCGAAAACACAAAGCTGCTGCAGCCGAGGAGGTGACGGGCTTTATGGCCGAGTGGAAGGTAAACCCACCGAACTAACCCATTCAGCAAGCCCTCCATTTAACACAAAGTCTCTGTGACCGCGATACACTCTCAGAATCTCATTTTCACAATGAACTTAAAGGCATCATCAAGATAATTATTCTTTAGAGTCATTATTTAACCGTGTCAATATCTGACCCATAATCACACCCCTAATCCTGTATAATTAAAGGCTTTTGCTAAATAAAGTGTTATTGTTTTGTTTCCCAAAGTCAAAGCGCGCTTTGGGAATAGTTCTGAAACGTTCTGGTGGAGGAATACTGAATAATGTACTATTTGTAGCTTAAAAGGTCCTCAGGGTGCAGTAAACAGATTTCCCTGTAAAGTGACTGCATGGCCCCGTGTTGTTAATGGGGCTGCTGTCTGCAAGGTCCTCTCTGACTTGACCTGTCCTCAGGGATGTTGTCTTTGCAGGCCAGTGCATTGCCGCTGTGATGTCACCACACGACCACATGGTGGCGGAGCAGCGCCGGTAACCACGAAGGGACAACAGTAGGTGGAAGTGTACTGAATATTTCTGGTTAGGTCATACATAGTCTTCACTTACACGGTCACAATGTAAATATTGTAACTGCTGAGCACCTGTTATTGTTGGGCCGAGGGTACTTAATGGGTTGGTATCACAAGACGGTGAAGGTCTGTGGGGCCGAGCCTGCCCCGTTATTAAATACATAAATGCATTTCATACACCATCTGATCATCTTGGCCAATACGTCCTATTATGGGAACAGAGAAATGTTGAGCTGGAAGGTCATCATTGTTGGAAAGGTAGCTTGGTAGTAAGAGGCACATTTATTTAGAATGTTCCAGAGCTTGTAGCCACCATAGAATAGCATGCATTGATTGATGTATGCACAATAAATACTTATTTTATAAATACGTATGCAAATAGCATAATATTATATTGAAAGATGTTGACTCCTCAAATAGTATAAAAAACATGAAGACAATATTCTTGAATCAGCAGATATGCATCTTCTTCACTAGTGGTATAGTCCAGTAGTGTCTTTTTCACCAGTATACCAGTGGTATAGTCCAGTAGTGTCTTTTTCACCAGTATACCAGTGGTATAGTCCAGTAGTGTCTTTTTCACCAGTATACCAGTGGTATAGCCCAGTAGTGTCTTCTTCACCAGTATACCAGTGGTATAGTCCAGTAGTGTCTTCTTCACCAGTATACCAGTGGTATAGTCCAGTAGTGTGTTTCCTTCGCCTTGTGTTTGTTTAAGATTATTGCAATAATTATGATAATAAACAAAAACTATACCAGTTGTATTTCCATGTGGAGAAATATAGCTCCAGTGAGTCCTGCTCATTGTAAACACCGCTGCTGATGCACATGAGAGCTGGATAGAGTGCTGAAGGCTAGAAGGCTCATTGCGATGAAAGTGTCTCATGAAGCAGAAAAAGTTTGTAAAAGTATAAAATTCATCTGCAGATCTTTCAGCAAGCACCCTGGTTTCCTTTATCCCTGCCTCCCAGCCCTTGACCCACACAAATAACCATTTTCATTGTCTCATTTTAATTGTTGATTTTATTTTTAATATAGTAATTAATGCAGGCCTGATCTGTTCTGTTGTAAAAGTGAGCTGAAGCTCGAAAGAAACCTTGGTTGTGTTGGAGTTTGACCAGTGGCTGTGAATACCAGCCTCAGACCTACCTGCATGTGCTGGTGGGGGATCAGTATGTTTGCAATTCGTCCTCCAGGTCCCAAAATAATCATGAGTGTGCCAGGTCCTCTTTTATGTCACCATGGGGGAGAGCCAATGTTTTCTAGAGATTTTCAGATTGTGAAGCCCTTAGAGGCAAATTTGTATTTGTGATTTTGGGCTATACAAAATAAACTGAATTGAATTGAAACTAGCACAATTACGCACTGCTGGGGAATGGTAAATCACCCATCTGCAGCCAATTTATCTAATGAAGTAGATGGTGATTGCAGATGGATTCCTGAGAGGTCTTTTTGTCATTGCCATAGCTGTGAAGCCACCGGGGAGGAGGTAACACTTTCATTAGGCCTCACTATATATCAGAACGTGTCGTTTTCAAACCCAGAGGCCATTTGCATTGTTCGCATCAGGGAATGACTGGCTTTTGTCATATTTATACACTCATTTGGCTGCATTTCAAATGGAAACCTTTCTAGGCAAAACTTAATTTGATTAAAACCACTGGGAGGCATTCCATTTGGAAATGCACTGAGAAATAAATAAGAAGAAGGTCTAAGTGGTGCAACATCTAGCCAAACCCAAACAACAAAAAGCCAAAGTTGTGAGCTGCACTGTCAGACACACATGATGCTGTTGACCTGCTCCAATGATGACTTTTTGTACGTGAGAGTATAAGATACATCAAGTAGCATATCAGAAAATAAATAATACGTTTTTTATACGAAAAAACCCATCCCTCCTGTTGCATTCGTCTGGCCTCCACCTTCCACCGCCTTCTTGTTCTGAAATAGTAGCAGGGTTCTCTCCTGGTCAGCTGATTGGCCAAAGGATAGGGCTGAATCGAATGTCCAAAAAAAAATCCAAAGCTTGCATTGAAGATCTCGGGTGAATCTTTAAATGTCTGTTGTGCTGTTATGCATCAATGATGGGGCGTAGGGAGAAAAACAGCAGTGAGTCACGTTAAGTTATAAACAAATCCGTCAGTTTGGAAATTATGTGTCAAGTCGTTTACCAAAGCACTGGACACCTCATGTCAACATTTAGCCCTTCACAGGCACACACTGATGGTAAAGCCTTTGGGAGCAATTTGGGGTCCAGTGTCTTGCCCAAGGACGATTGGGAGTGGTGAAGACGCATGGCGTCATGCTTGTTCATCGTGTTCATGTTATAGCCCATTTCCTCATGTCTTTATTCATTCCCCTATGTAAATCAGTCACTGTGTATGTGTTATGTTCATTCATGCAATAACAAAACTAACTTTAGTCCTTGTTGCAAAGGCAACACTCAAGGTGGGCTAATAACTCCCACAGCTTATTCAGACCTCTGTCATTATCAATACCAGAGGCCAGGATGGACATTAGCTTAGTTTAAGTTAGATGCTTCAACAAAACAGAGGTCTTCCTTTGTGGGGTCCACATTAGTAGGCAACACACACATCTAATGCCCACACGCCTTACCCATTGGCACCAATTGCTGTATTGACAGCTGTAGAGAACACACCAAATTGAATCAAGTAATGAGTGTAGCAGAGCCCCAAGAACACACACTTTCCTCTGACGGTCCCCTGCTCCTCTCCGTCCATTCTGTCAAAAGGAGGTGATGTTCCACTGCGTGACAGCTTCCTCAGAAAAATACAGACGGGTGGGAACAGACGTGGAGCAAGACTTAAAATGAGATTACAAGTACTGAGTGTTCAGCGTGTAATCCATTTATTTCAGAGGCACCCATGGGAGTTCTCTGTTACTAATAAATCTGCTCCCTTGAGCCAAACGAGCTTTCCCCAAAGAGACATTTTTAGAAAAAAGGAAGTGAAGAGTGATTTTTACCAGTGGTGGACAACTCCGTCTGATATTGTCTAGCTAGCTAGTTAGCGCCCCGACAACCACCGTAGGTATTGAACCAGTCCCCGGCTCAGCGCAAGCAGTAACAGTAGCAGCAGCAGCTTATAAACCACCATGGCTTGTTTATGATTAAATACACTGCAGATGTCCATCCGCCTCTTTGTTAACAAACGTGCCAGTACCAGTTCCTTCTCCATGGCCATGAACGCCAGTGACAGCCCAAGTTTCCATGTGTTTCAGGGGCTGAAAATATCTGTGTTGTCAGTAAATCCACCAGCAAGTCCGTTTCTCCTCCTCCTTCAGCCATTGAGTGTTAAAAAAACTACACCATGTAAAACATTAAAAATGTCATAACTTCGCTTATGTTTCAGCCTGAACTGTTCTTACTCCTCATGAGTTCTGCTAGCAGCTAGGTAGCTTTCTGTTGACTAAAGTCACGCTGGCCCACTGACCAATCACAGCGCATGTTAGTGCTGACGCCAGCTAGCCGGTCCTGGCATGTCAAAGAATACGCCCAGTATGTCAAACTAAAGATCTGATTTGTTGAAGTCTATGACAATCACAAGAACGTCCCCATGTATTTTAATCTGAAAAGTCTACCTAGACGGCCTTTGGCCGCTCTTCTTCCATAGAGACTGTAAGAAAAGTATGTTTTATAGTGCTCCTAGTGAAAGCTAGTGAGTTTATGTTGTCAAGACAAATAAATAACTCTGTATGGATTATCAAATGAATGACACTGTATGTACTACACAAATGTATCAATTAGAATTATGGAATGGATTAAGTCATTGTGGAAGGAATCCTGAAAACATCAGGACCCCAACAAACAGTTACGCAGCCTGAAGATTGGAGCAGATGGAGAGGACGTGCTCAGGAATGTGCCTGAGAGGGGGTTGATTGAAGGCCTGAGCACTGTTCTTTATGCGAGAGGGGGTTTGGGTTAACCAACACCTAACAGGACAAGGTCTTGTCCAATCAAGGGCTGGAAAATATGCTAGCCAGAAAAAGGGGGGCTGACCCAAACCTGGCAAGGCTGAGACATTCTGAGAAGATCAGCAGATCTCTGGGTGCCTACTGCCGGGCAGGTATGTAACGATCTGCTGCCCGTGGGGGGGGGAACACTGGGTCTCTGTCTCATGGGATATCTCTCTCCCATGGGATATATTTTGTATATTTTGTGTCGTTATTAGTGTGATTCAATTGAAATGCTGTTCATCTTTTATTAAATACATTTTTATTATAACTTTCAGCATCCGGGACTTCTCTTCGCACAATCGCCCAAAGATTTTTGAACTTAACAAGACATAGAGGTGAAATCTCATTGGATAAGAGCTCTCCTTAACATGCTGCACTGGAAACAGAGCAACCGAGGAAGACAATAAATATGTGTTTAAAGGATCTGTCCTGGATGTCAAACGGATTCAGCTGTAAAAACAGGTTAAAAGACATTCACTGGTGATCGAGACATAAGACAATGAAATTAAAGAACAACAATTGTCCTGTAAAGCCGAGTAGCTCTCTGTTCACGGTTACAATCATTAAAAAGCCGGGGGATCCTCCACCAGAAATACTTTTGATTTTTTTTTTATTCACTCTGGAATTACATGCAAAGTTACAGAAATGTCGTAATCAGTGAAACATCTAAATGTTTTCCAGATTAATCCTGAATTGTGATGTCATACAATATGTTCTCTCTGCCCCTTCTCTACTGATAGTGTCGCTCAGTGATGACCACCACACACACACACACACACACACACAGTTAGTTTAGAGACCTGCATTCATTTTGGCAGTTGGATTATGAAAAGCCAGCCTCACATTGATTTCCATCAGCTGTAAACATAATTGGTGGCCCCAGCACGTGAGTGCATTGATCAGGATTAAACTGTTACGAGCACATCGGCGCTACGCTGGGACTGAAGTGGGCTGAAGACTGAGTGGGTCAGATGTGTTTTGGCCCCCTCTGCTTAAGCGCTATGTATTGATGGAAGAAAAAGCAAATCCTGTCATTGGTCCTCTGTGGAGAGTGTGAGCTTCTCCAGACTATGACAGAGGGACACTAGTGGGCCGACCCAAAGCAAATCCAAAAAATGTTCTTCAATGAGTTTGTGGTTCAAACCAAAGAAAAGAATGACCTTTTAAAATTTTAAATTGTTTTAAAGTTTAAAACAACACTGACCGTACTGACGACAGCAGGCCTTTTACTATTCATCAGATTTGCTTTTATTAAAACCAGAGTGATGATGTTCCCGTCACATGGCTCAATGAGTGACGCGGCAGGACCCTGCCAATTTTACGGATCCAAGAGAGAACATTCCTTTACTCAGCCAGACTTTCTCAGTGAAGTCCTTTAGTCTAGAGTGGTTAAGTACCAGCACGAGTGTGCCACTCTTTTGGCATGTTCCTCTCAGCGGCCTCAGGTAGGATATTTCCCTTTTGGCAAATGTTCAACATAATTGCATTGTGTGCAGGAAGAAGCCTCTCAGATGAACGCCTCTTATTGCTCGCAGTGAGAGCGAGTGCTCTGGATGGGCAAACCTCAGACGCTCACTGTGTGACTGTTCAATCCACGGCCGGCTATTGAGAAGGAAGCAGATGGAGGCGGATGGAGATGATCTTTGTGTCCAGATCGGCCACAATGCTGTTCATTGAAGAACATAACCTTGAGTTTACTATGCATTAATGAACATGCATCTTTTTCCCATTCAAGGAGGATTAATTGTGTTAGACTAGGTGAGAATTAGAAATGTGCTGGTGTTTCTTACCAGAGGATGCATGATGTATGTTGGGGCTCTGCCACATCTGTCACGGAGCCACATCAGTCTGAGTCTGAATCACTTTGCTTTGAGTCTAACATCTGTTTGTTCTTGGAGGGGAAAGTAAAACGCTTGTTGTCCTTTAACCCTTGTGTATTACTTTAAAAAGATACCCCAAAAATGTCCCACTTGCCATATAGTCTAACAGCTGAAATAATAGAAAAATTAAAACGCCAAAAATGTTGCCGGTGAAGCACAAAGGTCGACTAAACTCACCTTTTTGTTGTGATGGTTATTTGTATAATTAATCTGAACGTGGAGTTGGGTGGAAGGCCAGGTGCTAAACACTGCTGCTATCCTGTCTCTGCTTCAACCCTCACAGAATTACAAGGACACCTTGCAGGCTCAGGTACTGCAGGCAGCGGAAGAACAAAGCGGCTCCGTCCAGTTCGGGGCCAACCTGTCAGAGGGGAACCTCGGCAGCTTCCAGGACGACCAGATAGGCCAGCTGTACGAACTCATGCTGGAGTCCACCAAATCCAGCAGACAGTTTGACATCCAGGAGGACAGCAAGTGAAGCAGCAGGCCACACAAACAGGGCCCGGGACAAAACAACAGATGGATTCATATTTTTAATATATTACCTCTGAATGCTTCAGATGAGAAGTGGTACTCAAAGGCAGAGTAGAGGCATTTCTATTAAAAGTGCTGTGTAATAGCTCTGTGTTCCTGTGCTCGTCTGTAAAGCCGTTCCTTATACTCCACAGGTGCATTAAGGTGACACTAATTAGTTTCCTGTGTGTGTTTTTTTTTTTTTGCATGAATACAAATATGATTTTGTTACTTCTGAAGGAAGGGCACCGAGACGCGTCTCCTCTCCGGATGCACCCACAGTCACATCAGCGATGCTTCTTTCAGTCTCAGGGCTGATGTCACCATTGTTGGGGTGAAGCCCTCGTTATCCATGTGGAAATATGGGGGGGGGGGGGAACTCTCTTCTCATCTACGTTGTTTTAGTTGTCGTTTCAAATCTCTGGAGGAGAACCCATGTCCGATATTTGGAAGGTGTGACCATTTATTGGTCTCTTAATAAAATTCAGAATTTGAAACCCCCACCTCTTCTCTAATGCTCGCTTACAGACAGGAACCAGGCGGCAACACCCAATTCTGACGAGTGAGGCTGATGCAGAAGTGTCTTAAAGCTGCTCTGGTTGTATAGAAGTCTATAGAAAATGACTCTACTTCTCTCTTGATTTATTCCCTCAGTAAACATTGTAAACACGAGTTTATGTCTCAATCTCTAGTTTCAAGTGTTCTACAATACAGCATGATGCTCATTTAGTAAATTATGGTAATTTAGTCTAACAGAACAAACTGAACCATTTCCACCCAGCATTTTTACTGAATGACTGGTAGATCTGCTTTTGCAGAACCTGAACATGTGCGTGCGTGCATTAATATTACCAATTACAGTGCCCTCGTCAGCTCGTCTGGTTGCTTTCCACGTGTATGCAGCGCCACAATGGCGTGAACATCAGTGTTCTGTCGGCCGAAGCAGCCACATCAGGAGAGCTCAGGCTTGAGGGGAAGGGAGGCTATAGTTCATTATAATGGACAGCCAGGATGCGGATATTCATGAATGAGATGAGTGGGGCATGAATATATTTGAATAATCTATATATATTTTTCATTTCCACTACAGTTAATCAACAGTACTATAGAAGGAAACACTTCCTGAGCCAATGCTTTTTGTTTTTGTCATTTATCTGTTGTTTTTCCCCACTCACTAAAGCCTCTTCCAGACATGCATCTTGTTACATAAATATGATGACACTTTTGAACCGGAGGACACACACGTACAGCTGATTGCCTTGTCTTCGGACTGTGGGAGAAATTCTACATCAAAGTGTTGTTAAAGTGGTCCTACACCTGCATCCATACCTCCATAGTTAACCAAAACCAGAGACCCAAGTGGACCAACGTGGAGTTTGGTATGTGTTATCTCATGTCACGGCTCACCGAGCAGGGCCAGTCCAATCTCATGATTAAATCAACGATTATTTTCAGCCGTGAAAGGCTGTAATTGATTGAGCGATAATAAGCGAGGGGGTTGCTTTCAGTAATTGTTTAACATGACCTCCCTCACTTCCACCTGGCACTTGGTAATAAGCAGAGCCATGCGTCACCAAGTGCCGACTTCAATTAAACACGAGAAAAAAAATTCAATTCAATTCAGTTTATTTTGTATAGCCCAAAATCACAAATACAAATTTGCCTCTGAGGGCTTTACAATCTGTACACATACGACATCCCTGTCCCGGGACCTCACATCAGATCAGGAAAAACTGTCAAAGTGAACACACCTGTATTGAATAGGTCGTTAATGATGAAACATCACAACATTATCTCCTGTTTAGCCTTAATGAATCATCTGTTCAGTCATTTCCTCAAAGATAAAGGACTGATTCTATCCACTTCATGAGAATGAAGCTGGATAGATAGATAGGATGGGAACTGGGATTCTGTTCCGGAATGACCAAAGCTGTAACTTGTTGACTCTCTTTATATCATGTACGGCGTATTATGAACATTATTAAGTATATTTATGCAGAAATAATGTTGTATTTTTACTCAAGTAGTTATTTTGTTTAGTATGTTTACTTTATTTTGCAAAGTTAGTTAGTTTTGAAAAGTTTTTTTTGCCGCTCTACCCACCGCCACATATGCAACCTGTGATGAAGAGGTCGTGAGTAGACAATTTATTTTAGTTAGTTATGGGTCATCAGCCAAGAAGGTTGGGAACCACTGATTTAAACTATTTTCCGTTAAAGTGAAAATGAGCACAGCTGAAATCTCTTGTGTATTAGTGAGGTACAAACTGAAATGTCCCTCTAAAAAGAGCTCTACACTGATTTGCACTCATACCATTGATGGACAGTTGAAAAGAAAGAGGATCAAAGTCGTATCGCCATCAAACACCTCCGCTCTGACGGTCCAGTGGTCTCATCTGACACCTTCTACACGACACAACACACAGCTGAGGAGCAAAGCTCGGGCATGAGCCAGAGCAGCACTCACACGGGTCGATGCACAGCCAGACGAGAGCTCATCAGACAGGACAGGAGAGAAGGAACCGTGGGCTCCCAGAGGGACGAGGTTGGGGCTCTGAACTTGGAGTTGCTCCGTTACTGTCGGTCTAGAAGTAAAAAATCAATGGAATAATCGAGGAATAATCCTGAAGCGTTGCTCATCAATTGGAATCAATTTGTAAAATACAGAGGCCCGGTTGACCCAACAGTGGTGGTGCTGAGAGACCGGAGCGGAGGAAACCCGGGTCAGGTCAGAGTTACGTGAAGTCGACTGAGGGATGACTGCACAGGGTTCACTACGGACCAACCAACCATCGGCAGCCTGACGTCATGGTGACGTCACCCGTTGGTTTGAGGAGGGACTTTTTGAAGTTGGTGTTCGGCAATTTTGCCATGTTGTTTTTTTGCAACTATGGTCGAAATTAACCTTTTTAATTTCCTTTAGAGGAACAAACGTGATGTGAAAACCCTGAAATGTCTTTCAGTATTTATTGAACAGACACCTGGAATAACTGCTGAACGGAGAGAGCTCTTTCCCCACAGATGGTTCAGAGGTCTGACCACGAGGAAAGGCTTCACAGTCTTGTCCAGGATCCCAGCCGTGGTATATGCCTGGTAGGGGTTGTTGTCTACAAGGAAGTGGGTGAAGGGTGAGAACTGGAGGATGGTACAGCACTTCACGGTTTAAACATTTGAGAAAGTACACTTGTTCTTTGGCCTGGTGAGTCAGGATGGCACCGAGGTTGTGAGGTCAGGACGAGCCGTCTCTCATGCTCCCAATGTTCAGGGTTCAGGGGATGCACGTTACATCGCAAAAGAACAACATGGTACATTTCCACAACAACTGTTGTGGGAAGACCTCCATCTCTGTTGGACTGCATAAAGACAACATGTCAGTGAGTCTGCTGAAGAGCAGTTAAACGACAGAGAGCAAATTAAGATTACGCTTCAGAATGCCCAGCTGACCATGTATCATTGTTCTTCTAAAACATATGAATCCTTGGAGCTTTAATGTGAAACAGACACATATTTGTTTCTTCTTATTTACTCTTAAGAATGGTCCCTTTTATCACCTTGCCTTGTGTAGAATGGTCCATTGCATTGTGTGAGTGGTACAAATATTGAAATTAATCATATCACCAGCACGGTTATCTAAAAAGGACCAGATCCACAGCTGGCAGCTACTGATGAATCAATTATTATTGGCAAACACTGTGTGTTGTTAGTGTGAAATTAGTGTTGGAAAACAAACACTGCTGACAACAGTCAATAATGTGACAGGACAAAGAGAATTATTGAATTATGTGCAAAAGCAATCAAAGCAAAGAGGTTCTGTCAATGTAATATTTGTTTCACAATAAAACATGGCATACGGGTTGAACTGGTGTTCTGATATACCATCCCTAGTGCAGGCAAGTGTGGAAGCCCGCTTGCAAAATGATTGTTATGCCATTTTGTTCTGTGAATTTATTCATTTCTATTTCCTGTGGCAAACCATTGTTTTAGTTATTATTTGTATTCTTTGGTGTTTTTTTTTTATTAACTTTGGAACAAACAGAGGTTCAGAGGAAAGAGGAAAGACTATAAGTGAACTAATCTGAGCAGACCTGATGCCAAAACCAAACATCTGTGTCCTTCAATAGCTCCACAGAAGACAGTCCCACAATTTTGTGAATTGAATATTTTAATGCAAAATTAATCATTGGATTAACTATTTAGCTTTTTCTTTTTATATCTCCTGCAGTGTTTTATGTTCTGATCAAATTATTAAAATGTAAACATCCACCAACTGATCTAAAATGATCACTTCTGAAGCTGCTGGCTGACTTTGTGCCTTTGACCCGGTAACCTGTGTTCAATGCAAACACCATGTCGTTCTGTTATCTGTTAAACAAAAGATGGAATAATAAATAATGGAATTATGTTCCTTTACAACAGGTAAATTATATGTATAGGCTAATAACACATAATTACCCCAAGGGGCTTTACAATCTATATCGCATATGACACCCTCTGTACCTTTGGACCCTGGCTTCAGGCCAGGAAAAAACCTTTGAACAGGACAAAGTAATATAAAATCAGACAGAGCAGCAGAGGGATCAAGGAACCAGGAAGAGCTCTGGGCTGTGAACCAAACTCCACATAGTGGCCAAACAATGGAATTACAAAGAATCCCCCACAATTCTTCCCATAGACTTCTATTGGGAAAGACATGTCTGTAACTCAACAGATATTCAATTTATTTTGTTAAATAAGCTTCCCAATTCAATAATGTTTGTAATACACCCATGGAAGCAGTTAGGAAACAGAACTAGCTAATTAAAGCGATTATTTTGTGTTAAAACAATATTTCCCATCCAGTTTTTTCATCCACAGCCTGTCACTCGGTCTCTACCGTATCTTCCAGTCTGTGTACTAAAATACCACAATGCCTTGCGTTGCTCACTGCAGCTCACGTCCCGATGATCCTATTCTCTAACCTCAACACACCGCTTTAAGACGAAGGTCATTTGAAAGGTCAAAGGGCAGCTACTTTTGTAGTTACCTTTGCCAAAAAGGTTAAGAGCTTGGTTTGTCTACTTGAGCTAATGAGTTGTTTGAGATATAAAGTAAAGCCCTTCTTCTTTGTATCGTCTATGTTTTCACAACTTTAAGCTCATGAACAAACATATATCAGTTGCTACATTATGTAAAGTCAGTAACAGATTGTCAATCTAGATAACTTAACACATAATTCAAGACATGATTACTTCTCATTGGAATTCTTACAGCCAGGAGAAATATCCTTTAGCAAAAACAATTACAGTTACATGAAACTGTCTGAGATATCTTTGACTAAAAACTGGATTCAAATATGATAAAAAATTGATTTCCACTGACTACTTCTTTACTAAAACCAAATAAAAGGACTATAATGTGTTTTATGTGTTCTGGTTTATATGTCTTATTAGCTCAGCCATCTTATCACTGTTTATTGTTCACAATAGTGGTATACATCAGTACAAGATTTGAGAATGGAATTTCTTTAATATTTTTAGTCCAAACTAATGTGTGTGTGTGTGTGTGTGTGTGTGTGTGTGTGTGTGTGTGTGTGTGTGTGTGTGTGTGTATAGGGTGTGGCTATAGTCACCATAAAGTGCATGGGAAATTCTGCCATGGAGAACACGGAGAGTGCATGCTGGGTAATAGTTGAGAATAGAATGCTGGATGGACTGGATCAAAGCTATGGTGGGTTCTAGAATGTTGAGGAGTGCATACAGCCGGGTGCCTCTGCTTTTAACCCTCAGCATCTTCAACAGCTCCACAGAAGACACCTGGAAAGCTTTGGAGCTCTGAGGCCAGCCATGGAAAACCAACGGTCAAAGCGTCAAAGCTACACGGCGCTGTTTGTATTTTGTTTGTTTATTCTTTACTGTTGACGGACTTCCCGGGGCGCTCCCCACCCAGATCCGTTTATTTCTGGGATGGACTTGTGTTGGCGTGGAGGGATATGCTCTGGCTGATCGGCTGAGGAAGTGCCAAGCTTTTCAGACGTCGTCTACACGTTACATATTTACTTTGTTTCTGCAGCATTTCACTGAAATGACGGAACAACAGTTATACTGTGTTTAACCAACCCAGTAAGCACTGCTGATTTTAAGTCAGGTGTCTAGGTCCAGGCTAAATCTGACGGAAAAAGTAAAATTCTTTAAGACATCTGTGTCCAGATGTCTTTGCCTTTTCCACCAAACACAGCTTTAACCTGTCTAGACACCTGCAGGTCAGTTAGTGCTTACTGGGAGACGTCTGAAACCAGTTGCACTCTTCAGCCTATTTCAGTCGGGTGCCACTCTTTCATGTTAGCAGAGTCACACTGTTTGGGGAGTGACCTGCAGCTGATTAAGTACTGCATTCTAGGGAGGACATCTAGAAGTCACCCAGGATGGTAGCCCTGGCTTCTCGGAGCCGAGCTGTCGGAGGGCGTTTGGACTGTGGGAGAAGACGCAGTCCCGCTCTGCACGGTGACAGCTAGGTGTCTCCGCGGCGGCAAGCCCCCGCGGCCCAGAGGACTCGTCCCTGGCAGTGGCGAAACCACCGGGGTGGCAAGGGGTGGCAGCTGCCACCTTAAAGAAATTGCTTGCCACCCCACTTGCCACCACAGGTTGTCAGAAGTGTCTCCTATAATATACTATACATTTATATAATGGTATTATATTTTTGCTACTTAAGCTGTTGATCTCTTTGGTAACTTGTTCTAAAATCTTTAAGTTCCCCCTCCCCTGTAAAATGGTTGAGTCCATGAGTCCGCTTTGCTCTCGTCACCGTGGTTGCCCATCTCCCGCAACTAACTGAAGACAAGCCCACTGTAGGCTTCCAGTGATGAAAGAAGGTACAGTACTGCTGAATCGTGAATCAAGAAAATGTGATGGGTGGTCATATGTGATAGACAGTTCCGTTGTAATTTCAATCGTTTATTTAATTGCTAGCTTGCAAAAGTCGGTAGCATACAGTAGCTAGCTCGCTATACAGCTTGCTTGTGCTAGCTAGCCTTGAAGTTACCACTGTTAGCTTAGCTAACCACAGTCTTACGTCTTTAGTACAGTAAGGTGGACTGACAGGAAATGTTATAGCAGTTTTTTGTCAGTTTTTATTTTCATTACGTATGTAACTTAACTGTTAAGCTATTCCATTGCTCTTGTCTGTTTTCACTATCTGGATTTGTATAAATAAATACATATAGACACCAGGCATGTGTGTGTGTGTGTGTGTGTGTGTGTGTGTGTGTGTGTGTGTGTGTGTGTGTGTGTGTGTGTGATATGCCACGCCACCCTTGAATTTCAACATGCCACCCTTCTGCCACCCCATGTACAATTTTCTAGAAGCGCCACTGGTCCCTGGAGCTCTAGTGGCTGACGGCAGCATGGTGAGGATGGGAAGCCAGTCTTCAGCTTAAACCAGGGGGCGGGAAGTCTGCGAGTCTGTCACCTCAGAGCTCGCTTCGGGCTTCCGGTGTGTCCGATGTGGGAAGATACTCGCCCCAAACATATCTGACCTGTCACTTTGTATTCAGAAGAGATTTTTACTGCCAGCACATTTCATACATTTTTTCAGGGTGCTTGGTGTCAAACATGATTTTAGAATTACCAAATCCTTCCTTGAATATAAAATTGTTATATATATATATATATAAGAAATCATAAAGAATGATTATTTACTTAAATAACTTTAACTCTATGTACAATGTTGGGACTTCCTACGTTAGGACAGTCTTTTTATGGCTCTTACTCTCTCAGTTTACTATGGGCCATTTCACCACGGCCTCCCTAAGCCAATCGTATACGTACCATCAAACTTTAAAGACTTTTTCAGCTGTCATTTCAGTGAGACCCAATGAGACCCTATGAGACCCCGATTCCATAACCATAATTAAAGAAATTGACAAAAGGGTGGGAAAAAAATGTATAAATATGACAACATATGTCCGCAATAGCCCGCAACCCTAAACAGGATAAGCGGTTCAGATAATGGATGGATGGATGGATGTCCGCAATATCAATACATTTGTGACATAAAAAATAAAAAAATAAGTAGAGGTTTGTATGAAGATCATCAAGAGGTCTTAGTTTATTTTCATTGTATATGTTGATGTTGCTTGTAAGAGAAAGATCAATACACTGAGGATGCAAACCAATACGTTGTATACATGGAAAGAAAGGAAGTAGTCTGACTGTAGCACAAATTATTATTATGTATGTAAATATAGTCAAATGAATTCATAAAAAAATACTTTAAAACAGTTTTATATCCATCAATTGCCAAAATCAATTCATTTTAGTTTATTTTGTATAGCCCAAAATCACAAATACAAATTTGCCTCTGAGGGCTTCACATTCTGTACACATACAACATCCCTGTCCCGGGACCTCACATCGGATATAGTAAAAAATAGTAAAAACCCTTTCACAGGGAAAAAAAAGGGAAGAAACCTTTGGGAAAGCTACAGAGGAGGATCCCTCTCCCCGGATGGACAGAAGCAATAGATGTCATGTGTACAGAATCAACGTAACGGAGTTACAGCACATTCAATGAATATCACAGAAATTATTCATGTAATGAGTAGTAGGCATGGACAACGATCCAGACAACCATGATCCATGTCAGCAGACGGAGGCAGAGATGAGGGGCATCAGCAGGGCCGCCATGGCAGGGAGCAGGGCCGGCTCCAGACAGCCACGATCCATGGAAGCTTGAGAAGAGGAAGCACAGAGGCTCCCGAGAAGAAGTAGAGTTAGTAATGTGCATTAAAGAGACATTAATTCATCCAGAAGGATAGAGAGGAGAAATGAGAGAGAGAAGAGGAGAGAGAAGCTCAGTGTATCCTAAGATGTCCCCCAGCAGTCTAGGCCTATGGCAGCATATCTAGGGGCTGGACCAGGGCCAAACTGAGCCAGCCCTAACTATAAGCACTATCAAAGAGAAAAGTCTTAACTATACTCTTAAATGAGGTGACTGTGTCTGCCCCTCGGACTGAAAGTGGAAGCTGGTTCCACAGAAAAGGAGCTTGATAAATGAAGGCTCTGGCCCCATCCTACTTTTTAAGACTTTTGGAACCACAAGTAGCCCCGCATTCAGTGAGTGCAGCTCTCTGGTGGGACAATATGGTACTATAAGCTCCCTAAGATATGATGGTGCATCACCAGTTAAGGCTTTAAGTGAAGGACCCCAAATATGATTCTCTGTCTTACAGGAAGCCAGTGGAGAGCAGCTAATACAGGAGTAATGTGATCTCTCCTCCTAGTTCTCGTTAGAACACAAGCTGCAGCATTCTGGATCAACTGGAGAGCTAAGAGACTTAGCAGAGCAGCCTGATAATACAGAGTTACAGTAATCCAGTCTTGAAGTAACAAATGCGTAGATCAATGTTTCTGCATCCCTTCGAGACAAGATGTGCCTGATCCTTGAAATGTTGCGTAGGTGAAAAAAGGAAGTCCTTGAGATCTGTTTCAACAATATTATTCGATAATTTATTTCTGAGATGTTCTGGGCCAAGCAAAATAACTTCAGTCTTGTCCGAGTTCAACATCAGAAAGTTGCAGGTCATCCAGGTTTTTATGTCTTTAAGACACGCTTGAAGTTTAGCCACCTGGTTGGTTTCATCTAGCTTGATCGATATATATAGCTGGGTATCATCGGCATAACAATGAAAGTTTATTGAGTGTTTCCTGATAACATTGCCTAAAGGAAGCATATATAAGGTGAACAAAATTGGTCCAAGCACAGAACCTTGTGGAACTCCATGATGAACGCCGGTGTTCATCGAGGCTTCATCATTCACATACACAAACTGAGATCGATCTGATACATATGACTTAAACCAGCTTAGTGCTGTACCTTTAATACCAATCACCTGTTCTAGTCTCTGTAATAAAATGTCATGGTCAATGGTGTCGAACGCAGCACTAAGGTCTAACAGGACCAGAACAGTTACAAGTCTTGTAATTTGTAATTGTCACCAGTGCTGTCTCCGTGCTATGATGCTTTCTAAATCCGGACTGAAAGTCCTCAAATAAACTATTGCTATGTAAAAAGTCACACAATTTGCAACTACTTTCTCTAGAATTTCTCCAGAAAAGACAGGAAAGGCAGGTTAGAGATAGGTCTGTAGTTGGCCAACACCTCTGGATCGAGAGTTGGCTACTTGAATAGAGGTTTAATTACAGCCACTTTGAACGACTGTGGCACATAACCAGTTAGTAAAGAACCATTGATAATATCCAGCAGAGGCAAAACCTCCTTGAGCAGTCTCGTTGGAATGGGGTCCAGGAGACAGGTAGAAGATTTAGAAGCAGAAACCGTTGAAGACAATTGGTCAAGGCTTATGGGGAAAAAGCCATCCAAACACACATCAGGGCCCACAGCCGCATCCAAGGCCACTCCACTTGAGGATAAACAGTCAGTAGTTGAGGGCAGGAGATCAGTAGGCAGGAGCCAATCCATCCTCTGATAGCCAGAATCTTATCATTGAAGAAGTTCATGAAGTCATTACTGCTGAGGTCCGTAGGAATACATGGCTCCACCGAGCTGTGACTCTCCGTCAGTCTGGCCACAGTGCTGAAGAGAAACCTGGGGTTGTTCTTGTTTTTCTCTATTACTGATGAGTAGTAGACTCCTCTGGCATTACGAAGGGCCATCTTGTATGTTCTCAGACTATCCCGCCAGACTAACCGGGATTCCTCTAGATTGTTGGAACGCTATACACCTTCCAGCTTCTGTGATGCTTGCAGGTGCAGGTGCGATATATTATTGTAGTTTAAGCCACCCAGCTGCAACAGTAAATTGATGAACACTTAAATGTATCAATAATTATAATGCAATAGTATTGTTTATGTGATTCTGAAATGGGCCATTCTGAATAATGAATACTTTTATTTTTGGTACTTTAAGTACATTTTGATGTAAATACTTTCGTATGTCTTCTCAGTGACATAAAACAGCATCTTGAGACCTGTGACATGGATGGCCTGATAAGTGTGACGTTTGCATGTGCAAATTATGTTTCACGCCGTCTGTTTCAACTATATATAGGACGACCAATTAGTTAATTGACATTCAAATTATTATTATTAATAATAACCTATTGCGTGGAGTGGGGGCGGAGTCACGTCAGGGTACGTAACAAGTCCCCCTTGTCTTCCTTTCTAACAAACAAACAAAAAAGATGTGTTGAAAAAACATTGATGTAATCTTTTCTAAAATGCAAGTATGATGTACAAACATTTATCAAACTAAATGTTATGCTTCAATCCATATTTGTTGGCGCACACCGGCAATGCAACGCAGCCTCAATAGAAGCTTTGAATGTACAATGTATTATTATTTTATTATGAAAAATACAGCATATTTTCAATGGTAAACCCGCTAAAGTCACGCCTTATGCCTGATAAAGTTGAAGTTTTTACTATTTTCCACCAGCCAATTTCTAATGTTGGGCCTATTGCTGCTGTATTATAGAGCACTGTTAATAAAATGGTGTGTGTAGATTCGGACGCTGGAGAGTGTGTGTGTAACGAGAGAGATTAATTTTGTTCTGCAGGTCACAATTCTACTGGAGTTCAAGTGGATTGCGTGACTGTTTGACCCCAGAGCAAGTGGTTGTCATGGATGTTGTTTTTCATTCACTCTGATTCATGTGTGTTTGATATACCTTGGTTCAAAGCCCCGATAAGGAGCCGCTTACACGTGCACTCATTCAACACATGTTGCATCTGCAGCCAGATCACGAGTGAGTTTATAGTGCAGTTGCAGCGATAACTAGAAACATATGCAGTTTGTGGGGGCTGGTCATTTCATATCTTACAAGTTGAAGATACATTTCACAGTGAAATAAGCTTCATTTGGCATGTTTTTGTATTTGTATTTTGAAAGATACCTTTAGATATCTGTGTAAAAATACACAGTGCTGCTCCAAAACAGTCTCAATGGGGTTTAACAACCAAAAAATAAATGCAGAGAAAAAAAGCCTGGCAAGAGAAATACTTGAACCTAAATAAAAATCTTTGTTGAGTATCATATTTTTAAACCCCTAACCGGGACCCTTAAGTGTAGTGTACCACATGTTCATGCACGATGTGCTCATGCATGAGCTCATGCATGAGCTCATCATGTAACCACACATTGTAACCACATCATGTAACCACACATTGATCCATTGACACACAGACAGACAAATGTTGAGACGCTGAATTGTCTTTATATTGGGTCAGGTAATAATTATTATCATTTTAGTGTGCTGAATGTCTGGATGTTTGATGTGTTTTCCAGATGTGTCGAGACGTGGGACACGCGTCTTGAAACCCAGACGATTCCAGACAAACTAGGACGTCTGGTCACCTCGTAAATCTATCTAGCATCAGTATTTAAAAATGACTTCTCCCGAGACAGAAAAATATATTTAAAAGCGGAGAGAGATCCACAAACAACTCTCTGGAGAGAGAGAGAGTGGGAGAGAGAGAGAGAGAAAGAATAGAAACGTGCAGCTAAGTGTTAGTGTTAGCTGGTGTGTGTGTGTCTGTGCACCAACACAGACACACACACACACACACACACACAGCCAGCAGCTAACCAGTAGATTTAGAGTAACCAAACAACCCGCCACCAGAAGGCTAAGCTAAAGTCCAACAAGTTACAGGCCATGACAGGACCTCAACCATCAGATAGCTGTTTGAGTCTCTTGTGAAACCAAAACATTACATACTTATTTTAACCCAAAAGATAAGCTTTTACTAAACTTAACCGATTAGTTTTGTTGCTTAAACGTAATTGAGAATGCAGTTTTTAAATGACAATAGCACCTTGAGTGGTTCAAATGCACAGCACACCAGGTGTCAGGAGTGGATAAGTGGAGCGAACATTCTGTGGAGCGATGTGACGGCTGTAATAGCCTCCTGCTCTCAGACCTTGAGTCAGACCTGTGCTGACTCAAGGTTCTTCACACCACTCTGGAAAGCCACCATTGAATACATTGATTGTTCCAGTTACCTGTGGTCGCCCACCACACTGTAGCACACGCCAATACTATTTGTGATGCACTCCATGTGCAGGATCACAGGTGCATATGGTCAGTGAGTCACTCTGCCTCCCTCTTCACAAACACAAGAATGGTGTGTGTATGTGTGTGTGTGTGTGTGTGTTTCACCTCCCCTTCAACAAACCTACGACTCAGCCCACAGTCTTCAGTACATTTTGTCTCAGTGCTGGTGTCCTGCGTGGTATGTTCCTCTCCTGCATCAGCATATCAAAAATGAATGTTATCAACCCGCTGGACCTTTTGATAGGTAACATATATTACAGGTGGTATTTATTAACAATAAGCTGAATGTTTACTGCAAAGAAATTCCTATGAGTTACTGGTTTTGAAATATGGAGTGAGAGTTGCATTGAACCTATGGTTGGGGATTTTACCAGCTATGTTCGGATATTTTGAGAATAAATCAGAATGTTACTATACAAATTTGTAATCACATAAAGCCTTAATAATGTGAGAAAAATAAGTCATAATTGTTTGGGGGGAACAGAGAATATGGCCATAGTGCTATGAGACACTTGGCACAAAAGACACAAAATGGGGTAGCACTTTATAATTAGTACACAGTATTTAGCATTTGTAAAGCATGAATAAACAATGAATTAATAATTTATAAAGCTATATTCCAACATGAACCCTCATTAGTAACTCATTAGTATGCTATTCATAAACACAGTTATAAATGTTTCATTCTTGATTATAAGCTTGGGGTTTATTACTTTATACATTATGGATTCCCCATTTATAAATTAAGGATTAAGGACTTCTAGATGATTAATAAGATCATTTGTAAAGTGTTAGTAAATTATAAAAAATAATTATGTAAAAAAAGCTGCAATTCATGATTAATTAAGGTAGTTACTACTCATTAGTTAAATATTAGTTAAGTATGTTCTGTGACCTAATCTAAAGTGAAGACTATTTATACTTTACAAAGCATTTATAAGCAGTGCCTAAAAGCTAGCAGAAGTCTCAGTTATCTCAACAGAAATGGGAAATAGACACAAAGTGATAAAGAACATTAATATGATGGTGTTGGGGGCCATGCCCGTCAGTGGCACGCAGTGGCGGGCCGTGCCTTTTCTCCCCGGGCCTTCTGTGCCGTCTGATATTGTATACATAAATACGCAAATGATGGGATGCTGCGTCATTCACAGTTCACTCACCAGATGCTGTTCACTTTAAAAGTCCATCCGCCTCTCTTTGTTAACAAACGCGGTTGTAGAGTTTGTAGAGTCAGTAAATCCACCACCAAATCCGTTTCTCCTCCCCCTTCAGCCATTGAGTGTTAAAAAACTACACCAAGTAAAACACAAACCATGTCATAACTTCTCTTATGTTTCAGCCTGAACTGTTCTTACTCTTCCTGAGTCCTGCTAGCAGCTAGGAAGCTTTCTGTTGACTTAAGTCACGCTGGTCCACTGACCAATCTCAGCGCATGTAACAAACTGCACTGGAAGCAGAGCAACAGACGAAGACAGGCGCTGTGCAATGAGAAAATGAGCTAATAGGGAAAAATAATTATAATACATATAGTATATTTGTGAAAAACAATTAAATTATAAAATAGCTAAAACTTTGTGATTCTGTTTAGGCCAGCAGAGAAGGCTTAGCTGGCCCTGACGGCCCACCACTGGTGGCACGAGTATTCCATAGTTTGACACATAGCTACATATTATTGATTATGCTAGCTATGGCTAGCTCGCAAGCCTGCTCGCGAGTCAGCTAGCAAGCTCGCCACTGGTCCAGAGATAGGCACCGGCACGCGCCACCTCAGTTGTAAGTAGACCAATCCAGGTGATAGCGAGATACTCATAATCAATCATTTGTACCAGCAAACTGAGAAACATGCCATCGGCAAACATCAACTGGCCGGCGCGGGTCCCACATTGATGACGTGTCACTCATCAAATTCAAGCCCCTCATCAGCTGCGACGTCACAGCCACGAAAACGTTACCACGCATTTCTAATCAGGCGTGACGTGGATAATCTGACCACATATTGGTAATCTAATTGAAAATAAAGTGACATATTAACACCTTCTAGCTTGCTCAAGACTTCACAAGGCTGGCACCTGTGCTCAAGGCACACATATGCAATGCATTGTGGGGAGTATGTGCAGTAGGCATGGAGTATTTGAGTATCTAGCAATTGTTTTACATTATTCACTAAAAGTAAATTCTGTTAAATGGAGCTTAAGCGGTAGTTCAGGAAGGAAGACTTTCTTTACACGACGGGTCATTCATAAAGTGGCAATACGCCTAGTGATTAAACTATCAGCTGATCGGGGGGGGGCGTGCATGCTTGAGCGGCCAATGAGATACGACGCGGTGTCTCTAAGCCAATGAGATCGTTGCTGTCAAAACTTTAAAGGGGTGCTATGCTCTGCTGCTGTCAGTTGTCATTTCAGCTCGAACCTGATACGAAACAGATGCAAATGCGGCGAATCTTGCTTACCCTGGTCGGCATAATTGTGTTCGTGAAAAAGGCGATGTCAGAGTCAGAGCTGGACTCCTGCCTAGGAGAAGCAGTATTCGAACCGGGTGGCCAGGCGGCTATCAGTACTCCGGGAGGGCTTCGCAGGAGCACTCGCTTAGTGCGTCGCAGTGGTTCTCCCGCAGAGGTACAAGATGGGCTCTTAGCTCAACTGGGAGATCGGGGTATAACGCCAGCTCCGGGCCTCCCGATTTCCGAGCTACGGGAGCTAACAAGTCTGATAGTGAGCCAGGATGTAGTCGACCCCCTTCCAGCATCGGCGCCAGGACGGAAGAGGGCTAAGAAGGCAGGCCCATCCCAAGCTCCGCAGGCAAAGAAGAAAGATGGAATGGCCCGGACGAGTTGTACACCTGCTAATTCCGGCTCATCTGAGGGAGACAACACCGTCATCGCCACCCTGCAAACACTGGTGGGCACGATCCAGTCCATAGATGCACGACTACAGGCACTGGAAAAAGCGGTAACACCGTCCTTGTCGGTCACCATGAACACCACCCTGGACGCGATGAGACAACCAGGCGTCTGGAGGAATCAGGCAGGCATGGCGGCGCAAAACTATGACACTGTGTATTCTCTAGCGTCTGCTGTCCCGGCGAGTCCAATGGGTAGGCCGTACATCACACAAGCCGCTAATATTACCACGAGGCTGAGGGAGAAAATCATACAAGGGAAAGATGTCAATCTTGTTAGCATTATTTTGCCATCCCCAGAGTGCGATAAAAGCATAGCCTCCGGTGGGGATGTGGCAGTGGTGTTGAAATCGGCAGACCCACGGTTGATTAAAGATCTGTCAATCGGGCAGTTCATGATGGCATTTGGAGTGTACCGGGATGTGTTATGTACAGTCTAGACACATACATGTCATTAATTGCCGAGCTAAATATGAAATATGGGAGGAATATTTTCTAACAGTATCATAAGGCGTTTTCTAGCAAATCCGCGCTGTACGTGACACAGTATAACTCGCGGCTCAACTGGGCTGTTCTGGACACAGAGTTGTTGGTGATGATCGCAGGTGGCACACAAACGATGTCGTGTCAAGGGTGCGGAAACTTGGGGCATCAAAGCGCATTTTGCCCCGCTGCGGCGTTTCAGCTACCTAGCTACGGTCGGGGGATGATTCTGTCACAGCCCCAGCAGTCCCAGAGTATGCAGGATCGCAGGGGGCGCGAGGTGCATACTCATAATAATGTACCAATTTGTAATAATTTCAATGAGAATGTGTGTACATATCACAGCTGTCGTTTCCTCCACGTCTGCAGCGACTGCAGGGATGCGCATCCGCGGTCTGTTTGCCCACGGCGCGCAGCTAGGATCCCACCACGAGTAGGGAAACCGAGGGGTTCAAAAACATTTTGAAACAACATCCCTCGACGCCAATAAATGTCCAGGCATTGGCGATTGAACTGTCATCTCATCCAGACTCTGTGTTTGTGGACCATTTGCTAACTGGGTTGTCACAAGGTTTTCGGGTGGGTGTACTCAGGAGGCCAACGGTAACATATGTAGCGAGAAATCTTCAGTCAGCTATGAATGACCCAGTTACGGTAGGTCAGCTGGTCGAGAGAGAGCTGAGTAAGAAGTATGTCATCGGCCCGTTCACATCCTCTCCTTTTCCAGTGTTTCGTACTAGTCCGATAGGGATAGCTACAGGGAAATATTCAGGAAAAAAAAGGTTAATCTTTGATCTGTCAGCCCCCCGTGACGGCCCGCTGGCAAGCGTTAATAACCTCATCCCGCCAGAGCTATTCGGTCTGCATTACACATCGGTTGACAATGCCATCAGGTTAATAAAGATTGCAGGGCAAGGGGCATGGTTGTCAAAAGCAGATATCACCGACGCGTTTAAAATAGTGCCTATTCACCCTTCGCAGTAGCATCTGTTCAGAATCAGGTGGGATTCAAAATTGTACTTTGCAGTGCGGTTGACGTTCGGGTGCAGAAGCAGCCCATGCATATTCAATCATATTGCAGAGGCTTTATGCTGGATTCTGCTGAACAGAGTTAGGGTTCCTATGGTGTTGCATTTACTGGACGATTTCTTGTTAATAGATTCTCCACACGACAGTTTAGGCACATCACTAGGCAGATTGAAACAGTGTTTCCAATCACTTGGCATTCCACTCACAGATGAGAAAACCATGGGACCAGAGACAAGTTTGGAGTTTCTGGGCATCATGCTCAACACAATAGAGATGAAAGCGTCCCTTCCGATCGCGAAATTACAGCGCATCCGTGAGATTTCGAAAAGGTATAGCGGGGCAGAGTATATAACTAAACGACAGTTACTCTCACTGCTGGGGCATCTTAATTTCGCAATGCGGGTTATTCCTCAGGGTCGCTCATTCATCTCGCGGCTTCTGGATTTGGCATCATCTGTATCCAGTCTGCATGAACGCGTGTCGCTTGATGAAGGGTGTCGTTCCGACCTGCAGTTTTGGTCTCGGCTGCTAGAGAACTGGAATGGGGTGACATTCTTCTACGAAGAGCTGGTGAACTCCTCGGATTCTTTAGAATTCTACACAGATGCCGCGCCATCTGTAGGTTTTGGGGGATTTTATCAAGGTCAGTGGTTTGCTAGGCGCTGGCCTCCCGTGTTTGCAGAGTTTGATCAGTCGTCAGCGCTGTATGAGATCTACCCGGTTGCTGTGGCTTGTTTTGTCTGGGGGCGGCACTGGAAATGTAAGCGCATATCCGTTATGTGCGATAACCAGGCAGTTGTCGGCATAATTAATAGAGGGCGCTCCTCATCCAGAGATATAATGCCGTTCATGAGGAGCATCACGTGGTCAGCGGTTACCCACAATTTTATAATTACCGCCTGTCACGTGCCAGGTCATCATAACATACTGGCTGACGCGCTTTCTCGTTTCAACTTCCAGATATTCCGGAACATCTGTCCCGAAGCCAGCCCGGTGGCAGTAACTGTGCCAGAGTGTCACACTCTGATGCTGTTCTAGATCATAGTCAACTGGGTATATATATGGAGTCCGCTAAGCAATATATGAGGAAGGGTTTAGCGGCTTCTACAGTGAGAACGTATGATTTAGCTTGGAAAACCTTTGCGGTGTTTTGTGGGTCTTTAAGTGTACCTCTTAAACCTGTACTCATCAACACCGTGTGTGCTTTTGTTTGCTACTGTAGTGACGTGCGACACTTTAAACCTCCGTATGTTCGCAGTTTGATGGCTGGCATTCAGTTTAATATTAGGTGTTCCGACCCAGCGGCACCGAGTTTGTTTACTAATGCTGCAATTAAATTACTGCTGAAAGGTATCGCTAAATCGTCACCTCAAGTTCCTGACAGTAGACAGCCCATCACTCTGGCGATTTTGCATCGGATGCTGACAGGAATTCGAGCAGGCATGTTTTCACCGTACATTGATGTGTTGCTCGAAGCAGTGTTTTTACTGGCTTTCTATGGTTTTGGGTTAGGGACCTATTTCTGGTCTAAACTGGGCTAGGGCCTTACGCGTTATTTTGGGGGTTCACGTGGATATGTCAGGGTGGATGTTGACTCATGATAGCGTCCATAGCAATTACTAATGTTAACCATTGCTTTCCGAACTAACTCTTTCTTTTGCCTAGGCCTGCATGACAGCAGTAGGTCAAGTATTGTTTATTTTATTCCCATAAAATAATCTTTTTGGGGGGAATTCTGTCTGATCAGAACTCGGCATCACCGCCCCTTGTTTATCCTTGGGCAGGATAGAGTCCGATCGGCAAAAGACGATGCACCATTTCAAAGACTATGCACCATTGCAGTTGTTATATTGTCGCAATAAAATTATTGTATAATTCGGAACTAGTCTCTCCTGATTGAAATGGAGCTTAAGCGGTAGTTCAGGAAGGAAGACTTTCTTTACACGACGGGTCATTCATAAAGTGGCAATACGCCTAGTGATTAAACTATCAGCTGATCGGGGGGGGGCGTGCATGCTTGAGCGGCCAATGAGATACGACGCGGTGTCTCTAAGCCAATGAGATCGTTGCTGTCAAAACTTTAAAGGGGTGCTATGCTCTGCTGCTGTCAGTTGTCATTTCAGCTCGAACCTGATACGACCCTCCTCCACCCCGGTCACCTCCAGGCAGCACAGTCATACTCCTCAGTCAACAGAAGGGGGCAGCAACTCCTTTCTTCACCACCACCAGTGTCTGGACTCCGGGGGGAATTCTGTCTGATCAGAACTCGGCATCACCGCCCCTTGTTTATCCTTGGGCAGGATAGAGTCTGATCGGCAAAAGACGATGCACCATTTCAAAGACTATGCACCATTGCAGTTGTTATATTGTCGCAATAAAATTATTGTATAATTCGGAACTAGTCTCTCCTGATTGAAATGAGGTTGTGAACAACCTTGAGGAAAGCAGTGATGGTACTGCTTTGATTCCTGAAGCCAGACCGGTACAAATTAATGGGTCACTTGCCAAGTTGGAAACAGGCCATTTTAAAGTGAAGTGGGGTCCCCCTTTTAACAGAGGGAGAAAATGGGCAGATATCAAAATATTGGGCAATACATTCTGAGTGAGAGTGAGATTAAGAAATGCTCATTAAAAATGTAACAATAAAATAAAGTATCAACACAATCCAGATGGTGTCCTTAAAGAAGCAATACACAGCATTCAGAGTGTTAATGTAAAAAACAAACCATTGCACATAAAGATATTTGGAGTAATGTCTTCCTGAGCAGAGCATGCAGTCGCTGTTCCTCAGTGAGTGTTGTCATTGCAGCCTGTCATTAGAGCATGTTAGCGTTCCCCACAAGGTCAGCTCACAGCCGCCACTCGGCACTGCTCTCACATGGCGACTACAGCTGATCAGGGCATGCTGACAGACCAAAATAAATTATATTATATTATAAATTATCCTCAGAGGGCTTTAAAATCTGTAAACATACGACATCCTCTGACCTTTGACCCTCACATCGGATCAGGAAAAACTCCCTAAAAAAACAAACCTTCAGGAGAGCAACAGAGGAGGATCCCTCTATCAGGATGGACAGAAGCAATAGATGTCATGTGTACAGAATGAACAACGTAACAGAGTTACAGCACATTCAATGAATATGACAGAAATTATTCATATAATGAGAGTAGTAAGCAGAAAAATTATTGGGTAGAGAAGACCTTCCAGATTGACAGCAGGTATTCTGCACGCTGCTCAAAAGTGTAAAAAAAACATTTCTCAGTACCTTCTGTATTTTTCAATCTATTTGTTTATCTATTGCGAGAGAGCATTGTAGGTGCATGTTTTTGCCACTGACAGGCTCTGATTGTTGGTATAAGTGTCTTGCCCGAGGACACGTTGACATGGACTAGCGGAGCTTGGGATCGAACCCCCTATCCTCTGATTGAAGGATGACCCTGCTCTACCACTGAGTCACAGTTACCCGAAGCCCAGGCCGAGCAGTTTGTTGTGTTGGAATACAGAGAGCGAAGCTTTCCTTGTGAGCTCATGTCTTTTGTGCTTTTATTTTGTTATTTACCTATTCGCTTGTTTTAGATGTTCCACTTCCTGCTTCCTGCCAGTGTGTATTGTCTGCCCAACCCCTATTTAGTTCCACCTGTGTCTCAGGTTTTAACCAACTGATCCACTGTGAGTCGAGTTGTGCTCTCGAGTCCTGTTTGAGCCACCAGTTATCACAAGCTTGTCGTAATCTAATAGATCTTCAAGGTCACGGCTGAATATTTAGTGGACTCCGACAATGTGGATGAGGTCTTAGTATTTGATGGTTGCGCTGCATCCACTTGAGCCAAGGTAACAGGATGAAGAGCTCCTAGAAACTGAAGGGGCGACTGTGGCTCAGTGGTTAGCAAGTCAGTCTTTCAATCAGAGGGTCGGTGGTTCAAACCCCGGCTCAGCCAGTCCATGTCGTTGTGTCCTTGAGCAAGACACTTAACCCTAATTGCTCACCGTTGCTGTGTCTTCGGTCTACTGTATAGCATGTAAGTCGCTTTGGATAAAAGCGTCAGCTAAATGAAATGTAATGAAGTGTGATCGAGGAGAGAGTGAGGGAAATAGAAATAACCGCTGGGGACAAGGACAGACAAATAAAGGTAAAGAATAAAATAGTTTCTTATGTACAGAGGTAGGTGTTTATGTAATTATATACATTATATAAATATATATAAAAGGCTCCAATGACCAACAATAGAATAAGAAATAAAACGTCTCCTTCTGAGCCCCAGCGCCCCCCAAAAATGGGGGCTGAATTTCTTCATCAGGAGCTCTTCCTCACTCTCCAAGTCCTCGTATTCCCATGAATCGATACCAGAGTCACTGATGTGACATACCAAAAAAACCTGCAAAGCCTGGCCTTACAAGAGCATATATAACACAATTTAACCATAAATACTAACATAAATCATAAATATGACTCGAGAGGACTCAAAAGTGACTCAAGAGAGCTACCCAAGTGCACCTTTCTGGAAAGCTTACGACCTAAGGAATCCGCCAATACCTCCAAATCCCTTGTGAGACAAAGCCTGAGCACGATATCAACCATATTGCAGCCAAAAAACTGAAATTTGACTTACTTATTCCATTACGATATTCCATACGGCCTGGCTTGGTATGTATTGGTGCATCTGCTTTAGCAGAGCCCCTCTGTTCAAGGTCCAGGAAGAAGGTTAGGGCATTTTGGCTCTCAGCGGACCTAAACCCACGGTACACGAAATGTGCACTAAATGAATTACAAAAAATATTTAACTTCACTTAATCAAAGTCAAACTTTGCAGAGATACTGTTGTGCGGAAAACAACAAGAAATTCAGGAGGCGACGGTGCAATAAAACACTCGAAAGAATTTAAGTTGGACCACACTGTATTTACTCAATTTAAGGCAGAAACATCACATTCCGGGCAGTAATACGTGCACGGACCTGATGGCAGTCACGACTAGTTCGCTTCTCACACAAAAGGCACCTAAACATCATGTGCAGCTGTTTATAATGGTTAGACTTTAGAAGTCCCCATTGGTCAAAGTCAAAGAAGCAGGCGGGACAACCTTTACTAGTTGCAGCCCGGTTGGAGCCTGGATATGTCCATCCAACACTGGCTCATTTCCGTTGTTTCTTGGATCCGTCAGTGTGTGTGTATGTTGTCGAGTGCAAAGGAGGGGGGAGAGCTATCCAACTATCTTGCAGGTGCAATACTATTCTTCTGTGTCTCACAATGTTTCTCTGTGTGTGTGTGTGTGTGTGTGTGTGTGTGTGTGTGTGTCTAAGTTCTTCCGATCCTCCCTTCTCTCCCTGTTCCTGCTTTATCAGTGAAAATATGCACCGTCTGCAACTTCTAATATCCGTCTGCAACTTTTAATATTTTCCCACTACATTATGTGACTGAGTGTCTCTTTACTAACAATGGAAAGCAAAAGGCTTCTATTCTTACCTATGTTATAGTGGTTACTAGTTCAAACATGATTATTTTTATTTACAATACTCTTAACACATAGTGCTATTTTATAGTTTATTTGTTTTATATTTCCTGTGTTCTATCGTCAACCAATAAACCAGTAACACTCATATTGCCATATGCACCTTTTAACTAGTCTCCCAAGTGTTTTCTATATATTATACCTTTTGGAATTATTCAAATAGCCCTTGTGGTTGAGGAGATATTCTGTATTTAGTATAGGTATGCAAAACCATTTGCAATTTTTGATAAAAATGGCTGGGGCTTAGGGTTCTACAAGTTGTACAACAATATAAACAGTGCAAAGGATTAAATATGCATGGACTGGATGATTATGTTGCGCTAAAGAGTCTGTGTAGACTGTGCTCCCATTAAGAAGAGAAGCTCAGACGAGGGGAGTATCTAAGTTAGATCAGCAGATCGTATTTATTCCAACAGAGTATTATAACAGCAGGCAAATACGTGCACGGGTCTACGAGGCGTCAGACATGGCTGAACATCCAAAGAAGACGTCAGACATGGCTGAACATCCAGAGAAGACGTCAGACATGGCTGAACATCCAGAGAAGACTGACTCCATTAAAAAGTGCATAACTTTATATAATCTCTAAGAGCAATTCTGTGAATGGTGGAGACCAGTGGTTCTCAAACTTTTTTTGTCAAGCCCCACTTTGGAGGACGAAAAATGTTCGGGCCCCACCGCCCCTACAAAATTGTAACAAAATGGTCCATGCTGAATTTTTATTGAAATAACGACATTTTGTGACTCTATCTGTGCTTTTATCAATAATAGAACAAAGAAAATGTAAGTCACTTTCATGTAAACCAGATTGCTCCATCGGACAAAAACAAATAAAACGTGCAATCACTTTGTACAAAGTTGTGCAAAAAAAGAACTAATATTTGGCAAAAATAGCTTATTGTAATAGCCTAATTAACATGTTTTGTACTGAATATCTTTTCAGGATAATAACAATAAAGTTCAACCTGTGAAAAACAAAATAAAACCAGTTAAAAATATTTGGCAATAAAGAGTTTTACACTGCATATCTTTTCAAAACAACAATAACATGCATCCGGTGCAAAACAAAACTAAATTAGTGCAGATATGAGCCTGCTTTCCACTACAAATCTTTGTAAAACGGGGTTGTAGATTTGATACGGCCACTCTCAATTCATGCTCAAAGTTGAGCTTCGATCTGTATTTTGTTTTGAGAGAGGCAACAGCAGAAAAGCCGATCTCACAGAGGAAGCTCTGCGCGTCATCACAGCCGTCCGGCCGGTGCTGAATCAAACAGCTGCTGGTCCGCTTGAAGCAGCGCTGGCAGCGGCCATCATTCATACGCTGTTGTGCGGCTACGGATGATATTATGAACCCGGACACGGGGGCGTTTGATGGTCCGACATTAGAGGGACTTCCACAAGAAGTTTAAAGCAGAACTAGTGGTTAGTTTAATGGTGGATGGGGGAAACGGTACTGTTTTTACGGAGATAAGCCCCGCCCCCTTCTAGGGGCGAGTAAAGCCAGTAGCGAATGACGCAAATTAACCACATAAAGTCGAGTGACTAAACTCACGCGAGTAACACACCATTAGGTCTACAAGTGTGAGTCGCAACTCGCAAAAGGATCTGTCGCGGTCGCGCATGCGGAACCGTAACAGCATAATTTAAACCACAGATTTGAAAATGCGAAATGCATTCTGGGATATTGGCTGTCTCAAGTACGCACAAGTCTCATCCTATGCATCCCCGGTAAAATGGGCGGATCAAATCACATCCGGGCATTTTCACAATTATTTAAAATTAAAAAAAATCTACATTTCCCCAACCCTCTCGCGCCCCACCTGTAATACCTCCGCGCCCCACTAGAGGGTCGCGCCCCACAGTTTGAGAACCACTGGTGGAGACTAAGTTGGGGCGGCTCTTGGTTTAGACTTTGAGGGCCCTTATTGGAGCGGGTTATAATCCAACCCCACCGGCTCCCGTCCTTGGACCTCCTGCATCTGGTTCCGCCTATCAGTGTGTATGCATGTTGTGCAGGGTATGTGTGCCTATGGCTACCTCCCTAAGGGCATAAGCTAAGCGGGGCGTGCAAAGCAGAGTTATTGTGGTTCTAGCTATCAGCACGTGTTCCAGTCTTATCTGCCCTTTTTACTGAGAAACGGGAAGTATGCTCATCTTGACCCTGAGATCTGCGTAGGTGGAGGGAACACTGCATGCCAGCAGATATGTGCTCATAACTAATGGGGAGCTGTTTTTCTGACCTGAAATGACTTTGGGCCTTTTCTAAAACTTAATGGTTTTATTATAATCCTCAACAATTATGTACATGTTAAGATGTCTCTATTGTGTAGACAGTGTTAAGGGTTTATATTGAACATATAAAACACAAATTGTGCATTAGAAACTGTAAGATTACAATCTATGACAGCTGCAGGGGATATGTTGGTGTCAGAAGGTTACTGACAGTGTATGACTGGTTAAGTTAAGTGTTCATCAGAGTGACATCCTGTGTTCAACTCCCGTCCTGTTTGGTGGCTGATCAGATCACCACGGTGATGGACGTGTAGAGAACAGACTGGATTGTTGCCGTGTAAAACTGGATTGCGCTTCCTGAGCTGAAGCAGGAAGTACTTCCTCTGGTGGGCCTTTTTATTCCACATGGTGTCTATGTTGCAAAATACCTACTAAGTAGACAGATGATCGATTCGAAGAGAGACTAGTTACCCCATCAGCTGTTATTTAAATCAGTCAAGACTGTGCTGGCTTGCATGAGTGCATTTCAAAGGCACTAAACATATGGTATGTGTTAAAGAAAATCAGTCGAGAACATCAGCCATCATTATAATCAGTCTAACAACACAAAGTGGGTCAATATCCTTGCTTTTCCTCTTCAATTCAATTCAGGCAGTTCAAAATGAACTGCCTATATTATGAGAAGGTTTGCATAAGTGTATATGCGCTTGACCCCAGTCGCTCAACTTGCATCCAGAGTCTCACCATGAGCCATGAAAAGCAGAAATGATAGTGTGTGACCCAAGTGGAACTGATGTAAAAGTGTCTTTAACCTGTATTCTCTCTACTATCCACAAGGGTTGAATAGAAGTCTATATAAGTGACTCCCCCGCGACCCTAAACAGGATAAGCGGTTCAGATAATGGATGGATGGATGGATGGATAAATGACTCTACTTCTCTCTTGATTTATTCCCTCAGTAAACATTGTAAACATGAGTGTATGTCTCAATCTCTAGTTTCAAGTCTTCTTCAATACAGCATGATGTTCATTTAGTAAATTATGGTCATTTAGAGTCAAACAGACCATAAAGCAGGGGATGCTTGGACGAGACGTACGGATACAGAATCTCTACGTCATACCTCCGCATTACAAGTAATCTAACTTCTGTTGAAAGAAAACAAACATGGTGATGTGCGTAATCTAAGATGGCGATAGCGAACTCAAGGCTTCATAACGGCAGCCCACAAACCAATAGTGATAAAGTGATGATGACTCCGCCCACTTCTTATACAGTCTGTGGTGTGACCACAGGCTATTGTTATATTGTTTACCTCAGGCGTTTCTCCTCAGTGGGGTGTTTTCTGTCAAATACTACTGACTCAGGTCTGACACAATGAAAGGCCTTTCTTACCTTTTTCGAGCGGCTCTACCACCAAACACTGAGAAATATTATACATTTGGCACTTCCATCACCCTAATCACCATCATGCTACTTCCGTAGACTGAACAGGGATAAAACTGTCCTCTCCTCCTGTCTTACCTCCTGAACATCCCCCTTAGCCATCATGAAAATAAATAGGGGGCTGGCTGGGGAAAGCATCAATTATTCAAAGTCAATTACTCAGCAGGGTTTTTTCTATAGGACACAGTTGATGTTTCTGCAGCCTTCTTCAAAGGTATTTTTAGGATTTCATTATGCTGGATCGCTGTGCCTCATGAAAATCAAGTGAAAAATGATAAGAAACCCATTTAAACATTCAGCTTTGATCTCGTGTAGCCCACCTGCTTTCTTTTCCATGTCTGCATGTTGCCAATGATTTCTGAATATTTTATCCATTAACAATCCTCGTGGATGAATATTACATGAATTATTAAGTGAGACAATATATCTTTGTTTTGCAATCAAAAACCCTTTGTATTTGGTCTACAAATACAAAGGGTAAAACATGGTCTTTACAGCAGAACCTTCAACAGCATCTGGCAAGCAAAGTACAATGACTCTAAAACTCCCATCTTGGCTTTGATATTTAATGCCTCAAGGACAGGAATTCTTTTTTATCAGAGATGGCATCTGTTCAGGGAAAAAAGCATATTTTCAAACTAACATTTTTATTATTTTGACATTGAGAAATGTCTGCTGCATATCCCTCCAGGCACACATCCGTGCATCTGAGTAACAATCAGGGTTAAATGGAAGCACCAGAGACACGCTCAGTGTGGAGAGTGGGATGCTTGTAACCATAGGGTGTCAAACCTCAAATAGCTCTTCCCAATGTAAACTCAGAAATGTGCCTACTTGTGCCAGTCCTAATATTAAGTGTGACCAGTACAAAGTGCTCTGCGGTTGTATCTGATAACGCCGCCTGGTGGCGTTGCGTAAGCGTAGCGCCCGCCCTCCGGTTCCCCCTCAGGTCAACACGCTCTCTCAGCTTTGTTGCCATTGGTTGGAAGTGTTAGCATCGTTCATAAACCTAGCCAGGTAGGTTTTTTGCCATTGTTGGGGGCTGAACAAATGCACAAAAGTAACAAACTGACTTTTACATAAGATATCATACCACTCAAGGACATTCTTTCAAGGTATTTCCATGACAACCCTTTTTAAATGACAAGGCATCTTTAAATCTTATTTCCATTAAATCTACTAGTATATCTAATCCTCAGAGGATAAACCCTGATGTTTTTGGTGACTCCCTGCTCTTTCAGAAATGTGTACAAAAGAAATTAAAAGACAACTGCTATTACTCTGCCTCAGAGCACATTTAAACAACAGAGGGGTGTTGGAGCAACAACTGTAAGAGGCGTGGCCTCGTGGCTACACAGTGTGTGTCATAGGGGGTCAGGGGACGCCGGGGATCCTGACTGACCCCTGTTTCTCCCACGCCTTGATGCAGAGCTGGTAGTCAGAGATAACCAGCCAGACCCTCCTCTTCTCTGCTGGAGTCTGATGGAAAGGCTTTCAGCACAGTTGTGGGTCTGCTGATTATGACGGTCAGTTGCTGTATTGATTAGCTCTAAACATTTACTTTAGTGTGTTGTGTTTACTGCCACTGCAGAGAAATACATATTAAGTATAATACAAGACTGTGTGAAGCAAATTGCGTTTATCAACATAATATGGCATCAACAATCTATGTGATTCTTTTAAAAGTACAAGAAAAATTATCTTATAGGGAGTTACTCCGTGTAGCCTTCAAACCCCTCTGCACAATGTTGGATTGAAGCGCTCCAAATAATAGAATGCTGATCAACCTCCAAGTTACTCATGGTGGAGCATCCTATTATTTAATATGTCTGAATAGCAGAGTCATTGTTATGATGCCCCACTAACAGAAACATAGTAATGTGTACATGTCACCTCACATGATATTCTAACTTATGCATACCAGCTTCATTCCTACACACTGCACTGTGTTGCAGCACGCTCAGGTAGCTGTGCTTTGGATGATGCCAATGGAGTCTAGTTTTAATAACTGTATGATCCGGCGTGATTGAGGTGACAACCCATACGGTTCATTGTTATTTAAGTAGCCCCATCTTTTGGTCCATTACCACAAGCCTCACCAGCGCCACTGATTCAGCAACCATCTGTGCAACCAGAGGCCTCGGATAGAAACGGACCAGCTGATGAAAATCAGTCTGTCCCATTGGTGAAAAGAAATTGGACATTTGCATGTTACTAAGACTAGAAGTCTCACCGCTGTATGGTAAGGTTATATCTGTGTTCCTCAGATGCACAGAGATTGTGTGGTTTGGTACGGGGTGGGCATTAATCAGGAGCCTAATGCGAAGAGGCAGCGGAGAGAATAGAGTCAGTCCTCTGAGTGACACCTTCTTGAAAAGGCTTGACATTTCATCTGGACATGTGTCCGCCAGCTTACTGCGGCGACGCGCTGCAGCACAGCGCCTGGCAGGACGTGCTCAATACCAGCTCACACACACACACACACACACACACACACACACACACACACACACACACCACGCTCAAAAGCTCTGGAGCCACACAAGGATGTGACATAACGTGTTAGCTTTGGCTTTCCCCCTCTGCTTCCAGTCTGAACGATGGCTCTGGTTTGCTGCTTTCACACATCTCTTACTCACTCACACCATTTGGCGGTCAGAACTTAGAATGAGTGGTTTGTACTGTGGTTCTTGTTTGTACCAGTGCTTCCATAGTCCCAGTTCTAATCCCTCTCGGCTCACCTCATGTCAAGACAGAGTTTGGAGTGGCACCTCCGCTCCTCCGTGTTGAAAGGAGCCAGTTGAAGTGGTCGAGCCGGTCGAGCTATTCTGGGCTATGCAGCTGGGAGGAGACCCGGGGGCAGACCCATGACCCACTGGACTGGAGGGTGAATGAACTCAAATCAACTTCAAAGTGTTGGGTTTCTGCTTCCCTAAGTGGCCAAAACAATCTGTTATCAGCATATGCAGATTTGACATTCATAGTCTATATTTTGAACAAGATATCCAACATGGGGGCGACTGTGGCTCAGTGGTTAGCAAGTCGGTCTTTCAATCAGAAGGTCGGTGGTTCGATCCCCGGCTCCAGCAGTCTGCGTCGTTGTGTCCTTGAGCAAGACACTTAACCCTAATTGCTCACCGTTGCTGTGTCTACGGTCTACTGTATAGCATGTAAGTCGCTTTGGATAAAAGCGTCAGCTAAATGAAATGTAATGTAACATTTGTTCAAATTCCATAAAGACAAGGAAGTCAGCTGGTGATGGGTAACATGACTCCTGTGTGTCGAGGACAAGGCAGATCCAGCCTAACATGTTTAGATTTTTGGTTTACGATCAAATAGAGTGCTACATGCCAACACTAAGGTTATGGTTATACTTACCCACAGACCCACTAGCAGGTTAGTCTACGAAAAGTCAAAAATGTAAAAAATTATCATTTGTTTTGGGAGGAAACTTGTTTGGCCATTTAGTTGAAAGAACTTGGTTCAAGGTTCGGGCTCCCCAGAAAATAAACTCTCTTCATGTTTAATGCTAAATGTTTTTTCTCTAGCACCATCTTCTGGGCACAATGCCAACTTCTTTAATTGCTCCGATTGTCACATTTGCAAAGTACTTTCTGCTCCCCTTTTAATGAGCCCATGAACTTTCCTCTAATGTAACAAGACATAGGGACATAGTTTCATGTTCAAGTCCACAACTAGTAATGCTCTAAGAATGGAAACATGACAAATAACAGCATGCTTTGAAGAATAATTGTATCAGCTAATGTAGACTGAAGCCAAAGGTCAGGCCTCAGTAGGACTTGAGCCCATCAAAGGGGCTCGCCGGGTATCTGAGCAGCCACTGAAAACCCATAGAGACTAATTAACTCATAGGCACCAGCAAGCTGCCATGGGAGTAACCCATTCACCTGTCACAAATACATGAGGATATGAATAGGTGAAACGTGATGAGGACCTTACAGAAGCAATCACAATCACAATCACTGTAGGTCATAAGCCGCATTGGAATAAACTGTAAAGCAGAAAGTCTAGAAATAACCAACATCTTATCTGCACAGTGGGACTCACTGTGGCATTATTCTGTTCTCGAAGGAGCTGATTATCATCAGGGAAGTGATGGCATTTTATTCAATCTATTTGATTAATGAGAAACCCGGGTGGGGGGGGGGCAGACTCCAGACACGAGCAGCACCCACTCATCATTGAGTGGCAAAAGCATTCCTGATGGCTTTCAGTCAAGTTGACAGCCGGCATGTCAAACAGCAGCTTGTTGCTCTCAGACGATACAAAGCTCTGTTGCGTTTGGACAACTTGATTGAGAATGTAAACCTGAATGAATAAAAATGGGACGAGGGAATAAAATGTGACCGTCTGCTGTTTGAGGAGCACTGTGCCTGCTGTCAGCTGAGCGGGGGGTAAGAACTCCTCCACCAAATGACTGTACGTTAGAACAATACTTAGCTGAGTTGAGAAAGTAAAATCATTTCGAGAGAACATTTATTGTTTGAATAGCTGTTTCTTCCAGATCAAAAGTCCCACTCCTCTTGGACATACTGTACCACAGTGTCTCTTTGTTCCCAGAGCAGCTGCAACTCAGGGCCAGCTTTAGAAATGATCATTAGAATACATTGGCACACTCCAATACTTTCTACTTTCTAATGCATCTTGATTAGAGTTAGATCAATATTTTAGTTCACTAGAGAATATTGACCTTTACAGTGTAAATGAAAGGACATTTGTCATGAATGATTGTAAGATACCCACTTAATTTGACTAATTCAGACTGTGTATTAGCCTCATATTAACTACACTTCTGAGTGTATTACAGAAGGAGGCCTGTGTATTATTTCCACCAAAGCATACAGTGGAAATCCCTTGGAAATGGATTTCTAGATGGCCACATGAACAAGAGGAATGATTACGGTGAGCAAAAAATATTCCAATATACATATAAGACGCCCCCAGGCCTGGGCAGGCACATCACATTATCTTGTTCATAACATTGTCTATTCACAGTATTCAATCACAGACCTCTTTAACTGGTTATTATCATTAAATGACAACCTTGGCCATTAAGCCGTGGCATTGAGCCATACCACGTGCTAAAACATCTTGAGTACACGATGAGTTAGTGAGCCAGTTGTCCCTTTTGTAGGATGGAAAAACCTTGCTTTTCCTGTCTCTCTGCCAGCGTTGTCTCCATATTGTGCATCATATTATTATCTTTTTGGCAGTTTTTTTTTCCCAGAATGAACCGCTGCACAAGTGGGTGTGGCCCAAACACTGCCTCTTTTTCCTGCACTGGACTAAAATTTTGAAACACAAAAAAAACACAATGTTACCACTAACCACCATACTACAATTACATCTTGGGTATCTCCTTAATGGGAGACACCACTGTTAAGTTCTAATAGATTAGTGAGCTTGAAATTGCCTGTACATGTGTAATAAAGGATTGTTTAAGTGTACATTACAATGCATGAGAAGGATATGATAAATAATGAAGGGCATTATGAAGGATATGTAATTGTATGTATTAAGGAAGTCACTGTATGTCATATTGTTTAATGTTTAGGTGTGAATGGTTTTTATATAATGATTCTATAGGAGTTAGGAATGTGGGACTGTTTCTTTAAGAAGAAGTAGTTCCTCCATATGTTGCTGGACGGAAGGCGGAGTGAGACACTGAGACATTTGGGACCCGGGAGGACGCGCGCATGGATACTTGGAAGATGGACTATTCCTTTGTCCCTGGAGGATGAAGAGCCTCCGCCTTCTCCGAAAGCAAATGGACCTATGGACAATCGGGATGTTAAGAATAACTAACCAATGAGAGGGCCTTAAGCTCCGTGGCTGAAAAGTATTTAAACTAACAGCGCGAAACGAAACGGTCTATTTCTTCGACGGCAGAGGCGACAGTTAACCGTTTACGGTCTGTGAATCTGCAGGACAGGAGATGGCCTCGGTCGAGTAATGTATAACTGTTTTGTCATCATCTTTTATTAAATCTTTTAATTACAATAATTTGCATATTGAGCATTTCTCCCACGGACTGGCCGGGATAACGAGAAGGATCTTTCAGTTGGTGATCCCGACGTGATTCCGGTGCTGTTTCGTGTGGAGATAGTGATTTAGACGGACAAGCCTGCGGCACATCGGTTCGTCTCTGCTCACAGAGGCCTCACTAAAAGGTAATGACAAGGACCTGTTAATAACGAACCTTGTTTAGGTAGAACTAGGACATTTAGTTGTGAGCAGAGGAAGGCTGATCTGACGCAGTGATACATTGTTACCGTAATAACTGTTAAATAAAGTAAATATATCATTAAGATAGAAGAGGTGATAATCAGTGTTTATAGCGTACGTTGTATGGATGCTGTTGCACGTGCATGAGTGGAAGCTTTATGTTGAGTGAGAGATTTTATGTGTTTGTGAAACTCACAGAGGTTTCTTCCACCTGAAGAGGTGTGAATGTGTTCGCAGCGTCGAGAATCTACTTAGTTTCTTTGTGATAAATACATAAACTGACAGGGTTTTGAGTGTGGTCGCAATCGTTATATACGCGACAGATTTAAAATAAAATAGCTGTATTTTAACCAGTTTTGCACGGGTTTCTAACAGAACTATAGTCCTGCGGGCCTGAGATATAGCCATATATCTTCAGTAAGGTTGGGGATACGGCATGCGCGAGGAGTTACGTTTAGTAAGTCGACGGGCCCTTCATTGTCTCTGAGCTCCGAGAACCAATTCTTAGGTTACTGTTAAAACGCAAATCAAATATTAATCTGGAAAAGACGAAGTGTGTTTCTCATAAAATTGGAGTGGGTGGGACTACTGAGGCCGAGTATTCGCATCATACCATTGGTGTGGCGTGAATAGAGATCTCAAGAACTGCTATTAAAAAATTCCAGCGTTTTTGGTGCAAACAGAGTTAGTAAAGTTTTGTTTGCTGCCCTTTGTGCCATTAATGTTGCAAAGGTCACAGAGCTTTTTGGTGCAAAGTACATATACTGTGTTCACATCAGAGGGCAAGAAGTGGAAGCCTCCAAAGAGATTCACAGTAGATAACGAAATTTAATCTGAACAGGGCTGAATAGCATGAGCTCTGGCCAAGACGAAATGCTATCACAAAAATAACGAATTGGAAAAATAAATCTATAAAAACGAATCAGTTGAAAGTGTATTTGTTGTAAAAAATAAGAAAAGGGAGAGAAAGCGCTGTATCTGTTGTACAGGGTAATTGCCTGTTGTATGTTTTGAGTGTAAGAGATATTGAAAACTGCCATTTATAGTTTAAATTGTAAAGTAAGAAACGTAGGCCTCAAGGAGAAGTAGAACAAAGAGTCATAAAAAGGAGACAAGGTGTTAAGGGGGAAGGGAACTTAAGAGAGAGAAGAGACAGGAAGTAGAAGATAGGATATAGCGCCTCTGGTGGCTGAAGGACTAATACCCCAGCGGGCAGGTAGAGTACTACATGGTAAAATAATTTAGCACCATCGTGTGGTAAAGCTAGGGTACTACAGCGGTTAGACTACTGAGGTTAGATAGGGTACTACAATAATAGAACTGACAGTTAATTAGTTTCACACAGTTGACACACACTTAGTCTCACATGACAATAGTGATAGCAGAGATATAGGAGATAGATAAAACATTTTACACATTAATGATAGTTATATTAATAACATTTTGGTAATTTAATAATTTTAATTTAACAGAATTGTAGTTTTTATAAATACATCGTACCTATCCAATAGCTATTCGATTCCAGTGTGGTTGTTTTTGGATTGTGATCCAATTGCTGTATGGGTGTTGAATTGCAGTGTGAATATTTTTGTGTTTGAATGCAATTGCAGTGTGGTTGATTTCGGATTGTGTATTCAATTGCAGTGTTTGGATTTTAAATTGTTTGTTGAATTGCAGTGTTTGAGTTTTAAATTGTTTCTTTAATTGCAGTGTGGGTTATTCTTCACCAGCTCAATAACTGTGAAATTTTTCCCCAAAACCTAACCAACTGTATTTTTCCCATTTGCACCACATTGCACATTAGACACATATTGTTTATTATTTTACTTTCTACATTCACATTTCCTTATATAAGCCAAAGTCAGTACCTGATTCTCTCAGGATGTCGGAGCCAAATCAAACGAAGACCCCAACATGGGTTGATGCAGCCTGTGATGCCGTCCTAAGCATGACAATCCCAGGAGAACAACGAAAAGCCAACAGGAGACTGAGGAAGCACATTCAGGAGTGGTATGCTGAGGGTTTACTAGATGTAACAACCCAGGAGGGGCCCACCAAGGTACAAAGGATAACACCGATGAAAGTGCTCGAGCTAAGAAACAACGCAGAAAGGAAGAAACAGAAGGAAACCATCGTAGAGGCAAGAAAGTTGCTCCATGGTATAGCACTAGTGGAAGCAAGCAACACCAGGATAAGTCCAGAAAAGACCCCTCTGGTGGAAGTACCCGTGAAAGAGGAGAAAGAAAGCAAAGATGGACTGTCACTGAGATTGCTAAGAATGCAGCTAGCGGGAAAGGATGCTGAAGCTGTGAATGGCTCAACGGCAAGACATGGAAGATATCGCATATCTCATCCAAGAATCTGTGACCAACGCTCTGGAGCAAGCCAAGAAGGAGCAAGAAGACAGAGATCGAGACAGAGAAATGGAACAACAAAGAAAAGAAGACGAAGAAGACCGACCTCGTTGGCAGAGAGAGAGACAAGTGAACAGAGCACGGAAAAGCTGTTATAATTGTGGAAAAATTGGACATTGGGCTAGAGATTGCTTCAAGCCCATTAGAAAAGATAGAGGAAGCTCAAATACAGGAGGAACAAGACAGGATATCCCCAATCATGCCCAAATGCCTGCAAGAACGCAGGAAGAAGAGGAGAGTGAAGATTGACAAGGCCCAGAGGACCCGGCACAGGGAATAATGGTTCCAGTTGGAGAAGAACCAATTATTGCCTGTGTCATAGACGGAGAGAAGAAGGACTTAATGGTGGATACCGGTGCCTCGGCGTCTTGCATTGCTAAGTTACATCACGCAGTACCACCACTCTCCGCTCGAACATTATCAGTGGTAGGGTACTCGGGAACACCACAGAAACAATATTTCACAAAGCCATTAGAGACTAGAGTGGGAGGAACAATCCTCGACCATTCCTACCTTCATGCCCCAAACTCACTCATTGACCTTGCAGGCAGAGACCTGCTGAGAAAACTAGGCATCTCTGTACTATGTTCACCAAATGGTCTCTACTTAACAGCCCCAGGAGGACTGGTGTTGGGACCCCAACAGGCCGGACACAGAATCATGTTTATGGCCCCAGACACGTCGCCAAATGCAGTGAGCTCAACCAGAGTGTACTGGTCTGCACTACAGCCAGAGACCCCAGAAGCTCCTGGTCTAATCAGAGAGTTTATGGATTGGAAATCATGGATTATGACACAACACCCATATGTCATGCCAGAGGATCCATGTCACTGCACCTACAATTATACCACCACTGACGACGACGCCTACCAACAAGCCTGGGATGAAGAAAAGGAGGGAGAAACTGAAATCATCAAAGTTGGAGCCATTATAGTGGCCAAGGAAGGAGTTGCAGCTGAAGTTCTGTTGTCTCCTGGACAGCAAAACTGGTATGCGCTGCAGCCAGATTCTGCCCCTCATATTACGCTGATGATAGGAGCAGGACATGAAGCAAGAAATCTCGGCCCCATGATGAAGAAAATATCAAGAGAAAGGTGGATTCCTACCAAGAACCCGTACCTGTTCCACACCTCTGATGGCGACTATTGGAAAATTCACCACTGCTCAAATGCCAAGGGACAGCTCCAACAACTTGAACTGGACAGACATCATGGAAGGGAGCACTCAAACCATCCCTCTACAGAGAAAATGTTAGAGGAAGTGCCGCCCCAGATCTGGTCGACAGGAGGAGATGATGTAGGGCACACCACTCAACACAATGTGATTACCCTGAAGCCGAATCAAGATTCAGTGTGACGCTATCAATTTCCCCCAAAACAAATTAGAACTTGGTCAAGCATCCAAGCTCTCTGCGCCTAATTATTCCAAACCCTTCCACCTGGATGTTTCTGAATCAAATGGGATGATATCCGCAGTATTGTTTCAGAAAAGGGAGGGAGGAGACCAGTGTTGAGCTACAGCAAAGAACTTGACTTGATTGAACGAGGCCACACAAGACATTTGGCAGCCCGGAAAGATTATTCAAGGAGAAATCCCCGAGAAGGATAAGGTCTGACAATGGCACACATTTTGCAAACAAACACTTACAAGTGTTACGACCCCCGGGTTGGTCTAGGGGTGTGGGGGCCATAAACATATGGACAGAGCCTGGTCGTAGGTAAAAGGGAACATTTATTGGCGAACAGGAGTAGTCAACAAAACGAACAAAAGGAGGGTGGCTGAGGGTGCTGTGAAAATAACAAACCCAACGTTAAATAAAAGAGATCCCCAAAAGGAGGACTACGCCCGCCCATACATTTAACTAAAACAGGTTCTCACAAAGGAAACACAAAGAGCACAGCACCCACTACACCTATGAAAACTAACAGAACAATGCTACGTGTTGCTAATCAGGGTTTGACTCTTGCCCTCACTCCTCCGTTTTGCCCAGCCACATGCTGGTGAAACACAGAAACCAAACACTATTCCGGAACTAGAAGTACAGCTAGTAGCCGGTCACAAACCGGGCTATAACTACGTAATCGGTTTTAACCACGACACACAAATACGGGAAAGGCTAACACCATTCTTCACTAAGTGCACACACTATACACACACGAGAGGCACACAAGTCAACTGGCTGTGACGAGCTGCCCCGAGCCACTGCTGAACTCTCCTTAAGAGCAGGAAGGCTGAAGTGGCGGCGAGCCATTGGTTGGGCTGGTCCAGAGTGGGCCAACCAGAGCTCCACAGGAACCAGGAAGTGGGCGGGTCTTCCTTCCACAGGTAGACCTGCCTTCACCAGAGAGGAAAACACACAGACAACGGTGACAGCCGTAACACCCCCCCCCATAAACACAAACTCCCCAGTTTGGGAATTTCGAGGACTTAGCCCCACCCCATTTTAGTTATATTATTCGTGCAGCCTAGATAAGGCATCTGCAATAACGTTCTCCGAACCTTTCTTATGCCGTATCTCCAGACTGTATTCCTGTGCCAAGAGAGCCCACCGCATGAGTCTCTGGTTATGGTTGTACATACGGCCTAGGAATACGAGTGGGTTATGGTCAGTGTAAACCACCACCGGCAACGAACTGGAACCAACATAGACTTCGAACTGCTGTAAGGCCAACAACAGAGCAAGGGTCTCTTTTTCAATGGTCGAATAGTTGAGCTGATGGCGGTTATACTTCTTTGAGAAGTAACACACAGGATGATCTATACCCTCTACATCTTCCTGCAAAAGCACGGCACCCGCTCCCACGGCACTGGCATCCACCTCCAGTTTAAATGACTTGGAAAAGTCTGGGGCAGCCAGGACGGGACCGTGGCAGAGGAGAGACTTAGCACTGTCGAACGCGACCTGACATTCTGGTGTCCACACAAAGTCAACTTTGGGGCTAAGTAACCTAGTTAACGGTTCTACCACAGACGAGAAGTTCTTACAGAACGCTCTGTAGTAGCCAGCCAGCCCGAGAAATGAGCGCAACGCTTTACGAGTGGCTGGAACTGGACTCAACACAATAGCTTCCACTTTCGCCTCTACTGGGCGGACTTGTCCTTGACCAACTTGACGTCCTAGATAGGTCAAGGTAGCCTTCCCAAACTCACATTTAGCGAGGTTAACGGTAAGGTCGGCTTGTGCGAGGCGGGAAAACACTTCACAGAGGGTGAGCATGTGACTCTCCCAGGTCTCCGAGTAGATAATGAGATCATCTAGATAGGCCTTACAGTTTCTAACGCCAGCTAGCACCATGTTTATTAGTCTCTGGAAGGTAGCGGGAGCGTTACACATCCCGAAGGCCATTACAGTGTACTGTAAAAAGTCATCTGGAGTTACAAAGGCTGAGATCTCAGATGCACGCTCAGTCAGAGGGACCTGCCAGTATCCTTTCAGGAGATCGAGTTTGCTCACAAACACGGCTGTACCGAGGGCATCAATGCAATCTTCCATCCGCGGCAGGGGATACGAATCACGCACAGTGACGGCATTTACTTTTCTAAAGTCGGTGATAAATCTCGGCGAACCATCAGACTTCGTTTCCACGAGACATGGAGAACTCCATGGACTGGCACTAGGCATGGCAAGGCCATGCTGAAGGAGGTACTCTACTTCACCTTTCATTACCTCACGTTTAATCATATTTGCACGATACGGATGCTGCTTAATGGGACGCGGACTAGTTAGTTCAACATCATGGGTTATTACGTTAGTTCTACCTGGAACGTCACTGAATAAACTTGGGAACTGCGTAATTAACCCCATCACGTCCTGCCTTTGAGCAGGGGACAGATGTGGCAAGCAGGTAGGTAATGCTCCGATCGCCTCCGAGTTAGTGAGACGAGACCCTGGATAGACGGGACAACGCGGCCGCACATCGTCGACGTCTGGTACCGGCGTAGGGTCAGACACAGTTAAGGCTACCACTCCAAGCAGAGGTTTCCCCACAGCTGAGTCCGGTTGGAACCCACTAGCAGTAACCTCGGAGGCTGGACCCTTCTTCCTGACATGATAAAGTTTTAGCATGTTGATGTGACACACACGCGTTTTCCTACGCCGATCGGGAGTGCTCAGCACGTAGTCAGTATCACTGAGTCGTTCATGAACCTCATATGGCCCTGAAAACTTGGCGGACAGCGCAGTACCTGGTACGGGGAGTAACGCCAAGACCTTGTCTCCAACACTAAAGTGACGTTCCACTGCGGACCGGTCGTAATGCCGTTTCATAGCGGTTTGTGCGGTAGTCAACATGTGCCTAGCGAGAGTATTAGCTCTGTACAGTCGCTCGCGGAACTGACTGACATAATCTAGCACGTTCTGTGCGGGAACGGACCGCAACGACAGAAACTGGTCGTGCAATGTTTGCAGAGGACCACGGAGAGTGTGTCCGAACACTAACTGGGCAGGGCTGAATCCTAATGATTCCTGCACAGCGTCACGAGCCGCGAACAAAACAAATGGGGTGCTCTCGTCCCAATCAGAGCCATTGTCCTGGCAACGTTTCTTAAGCATCGATTTTAAGGTCTGGTGCCACCGTTCTAGTGCACCCTGTGACTCCGGATGATATGCAGATGAGACAACATGGCGTACATTTAACGTCCCTAGTATCTGGTTAAATAGCCTAGACTGGAAGTTTGATCCTTGGTCAGACTGTACTACCCGGGGTAGACCGAAGGTTGAAAAGAATTTGGTTAGCGCCTTAACTATGCTCTTCGCCCTGATGTTACGAAGTGGGACAGCTTCAGGATATCGAGTAGCGGCACACATAATCGTAAATAGATATTGGTTACCGTTCTTAGTGCGTGGCAACGGCCCTACGCAGTCGATAATCACTCTGCCAAACGGTGCTTCCATCACAGGTATGGGATGTAGAGGGACAGGGGAAACCTTTTGGTTAGGCTTCCCGGTCATTTGACATATATGGCAACTACGGATGAACGTAGCTGTATCTGTCTTCAACCCAGGCCAAAAGAAATGTCGCAACACTGACTGATAAGTCTTAGTGACTCCTAAGTGGGCGGACCATTTACTTTCATGGGCGACTGATAATACATGCTGTCGGTAAACTGAAGGCACTACGATCTGATGCACACTTTGCCAGTCTGCATCAGGCGCTACACCTGAAGACCATCTCCGCATCAACACACCATTGTCTAAGCAGAACGCTACTTTGTCACCCCTTGCTGTATTGTTGTCACTCACCACATTCCTGAAGCAGGCCCGTAAGGTTGGATCCTCTCTCTGCGCCACGGCCAAGCGTTCTCTTGTAGTTGGCAGTAGTGGAGAGGAAGAGGACGGTTCGGTCTCGCACTCCATCAACGCTGGCTCCTCCACTGGAGTTGGATCAGCGGGCTGAAACGTCTCACAAAACACTGTATCAGCTAACGAAATATCCGGCTCAGACGCCAACTGGCGTGTCTGCGCACGAGTGACGACACAGGCTGGAAATACTTTGGGTGACTCGGTGCGGCAGCCAGTAACCCTTGGCACATCAAACACCTCCAGAGTTGGAGTAACTTTACCCCCGGCTACATCATTTCCCAGGAGCACCACAATACCCTGTATAGGAAGCTCATCACACACCGCTACTGGGAAAAACCCACTGACTAGATCCGACTGAATGTGAACTTTATGTACCGGCCGAGGCACATATCCCATTTCAATGCCCCTTAAGACAGACGCGAAGCCACAAGCGGACTCAGACGAAAACGGTAACACAGAGGCTAACACCACCGATTGGGAACAGGCGGTGTCTCGTAGCACTTTAACAGACTGCTGGTCTGCTGGCAATCCTGTCAATGAAATGAGGGCCTCGAGTACAAATGGGCGAAAACAGGCATCAACCTCACCTTGGTTGTCATCGGTTAGTTTAGGTTTTCGCGAATCGTTGATTAACCCCACACCCTTGGGCTGATACACACGCGGAGACAGCTGGTCTTTGCGTTTCAAAGTCATACAATCAGCAATAACATGCCCACTCTTATGACAATAAAAACAACGGCGCTCTCCCTCCTTCGAACTGGAGTTCCGCGGAGAATTAGGCTGAGTTAACTTTCCCTGGCGGGAACTGTCCGCGACCTGAGGAAAAGCTGGTTTATGAATTAGCATGTACTCATCAGCTAACGTAGCAACAGCAGCTACCGTTACCACTTTTTGTTCGTTTACGTACATTACTATACGTTCTGGTAGGCAGCGCTTAAGCTCCTCTACCAAGCAAAGTTCCCTAAGCGAACTGAACTCCGCTACACTAGACGACGCAAGCCATCGATCGAAGAGCATGGTTTTCTCTCGAGCAAACTCTGTGTAACTTTGCGTTACTGGCTTCTTATGTGACCGGAACTTTTGTCGGTAAGCTTCGGGCACAAGCTCATAAATCCGCAAGATTGCTGCTTTAACTATCGCATAGTCCGCACTATCCTCTACCGGAAGGGAAGCGATAGCCTCCTGTGCTTTGCCTTGTAGCTTGCACTGCAACAACAAAGACCAGACCTCGGGTGGCCATTTTAATGCCACGGCTATCCGCTCGAAAACAGGAAAGTAAGAGTCCACTTCAGCTTCTCGGAAGACAGGTACTAAAGCAATATTCTTGCTAACATCAAATACTGGACTTACCGAGTCCAATTTTGGTGAGTGGGGGAGAGAAGTCGTACTACCAGGACCCGCAGCCCCACCGGCCATGGTTGCGTGGGCGCTTTCAAGCTCCAGGGTTCGCAGTCGCACCACCTGGTCAGCCTCAATCTCCATTCTCCTCACTTCAAGTTGGAGACGCATCTGGCGTTCCCTGTCTTGTGCTTCGTACTGGAGGCGAGCAAGGCGAACCTTTAGCCGCGCTTCTCCTAGCGAGTGAGCACTACTGCCAGAGGAAGGATCAAACCTGGGCAGGGTGAAAGGAGTCGCCAGCCTCTCACCTGCTTTGGCTGTATCCCCCATGTCGGTAGTCGCGTCAGGGGTAGGCGTGACCTCTCCCTTGGCAGCCGGCCCAGCAACCGGGAGCGTGAGCTCTCTCTCGGGCAGTTCTGGCACTACAATCATCCCCCTCTCGGCTAATGCTAACGATAGCATAGGTTTCAACACCTTTTTAAGGATCGTTTTAGGAACCGAGATGCCGAAGTGGGCTGCTAACTGGAGCAAATCTTCTTTCCGACACACGTTAAGCCGCTCTATTGAGGGCTGATTTAAGAACGCTTCTAAATCAAATCGGGCAGTGGCCATGATTCCCTCAATCAGGCAAGCTGCACCTCGCTATCGCACTCCGCTCAGGCTAGTTCCACAAATTCACTCACGACCAATCTCTGCCGATTGGGATTCCTCTAGAAAAGGATCCCGGACGAGCCCCCATATATGTTACGACCCCCGGGTTGGTCTAGGGGTGTGGGGGCCATAAACATATGGACAGAGCCTGGTCGTAGGTAAAAGGGAACATTTATTGGCGAACAGGAGTAGTCAACAAAACGAACAAAAGGAGGGTGGCTGAGGGTGCTGTGAAAATAACAAACCCAACGTTAAATAAAAGAGATCCCCAAAAGGAGGACTACGCCCGCCCATACATTTAACTAAAACAGGTTCTCACAAAGGAAACACAAAGAGCACAGCACCCACTACACCTATGAAAACTAACAGAACAATGCTACGTGTTGCTAATCAGGGTTTGACTCTTGCCCTCACTCCTCCGTTTTGCCCAGCCACATGCTGGTGAAACACAGAAACCAAACACTATTCCGGAACTAGAAGTACAGCTAGTAGCCGGTCACAAACCGGGCTATAACTACGTAATCGGTTTTAACCACGACACACAAATACGGGAAAGGCTAACACCATTCTTCACTAAGTGCATACACTATACACACACGAGAGGCACACAAGTCAACTGGCTGTGACGAGCTGCCCCGAGCCACTGCTGAACTCTCCTTAAGAGCAGGAAGGCTGAAGTGGCGGCGAGCCATTGGTTGGGCTGGTCCAGAGTGGGCCAACCAGAGCTCCACAGGAACCAGGAAGTGGGCGGGTCTTCCTTCCACAGGTAGACCTGCCTTCACCAGAGAGGAAAACACACAGACAACGGTGACAGCCGTAACACAAGAAGTAGAGAGATACTTAGGTATCACACACGCACACGGAGCAGTCTATCACCCACAGTCACAGGGGATAGTCGAGAGAGCTAATCGAACGATTAAGTCTAAGATAGCTAAGATATGCCATGGTACCAAGCTGACCTGGCTAGACGCACTTCCTTTGGCATTAATGTCAATGAGATCCTCAAAAGCGGGGAAAACCTTTCTTTCTCCCCATGAGTTATTGACAGGAAGACCGATGCCCAGCCCAGGAAGAGAGTTGGGAGAGAGTCCTGTGTTAGACATATTCCAGGTAGAAGAAGCAGAATATTTTGGGAAATTGTCTGACCAGATCAAAGTTTTATCTCGACAGGTTGCAAGAGCTCAGAAAGTGCCAGCTGATGGGAACGTGCCGTCAATAGGTCCAGGTGATTGGGTTAGACTGAAGGTGCACAGGCGGAAGTGGACTGAACCTAGGTGGATTGGGCCATTTGAAGTCGTTGCAAAGACTTCATATGCTCTCCAGGTAAGAGGACACAATAAGATCAAGTGGCATCATCTAACCCATTGTTTGCCTGCAGATCCACCTACCAAAGCAGCAGAACCAACAGCTGAAGGTGTGACTGAGCCGGAAGGAGATTCTGAGTAGAAATGGAAGACTCAGAGAAATGCAGAATCAGTAAGAAAAGAGAATTCACAGCTACACAATACTGCTTAGGGGCAGTATTTTTGTTAAGTGTAATAGCGCTTCCCTTCATTTGGTGGGAGGTACAGCAGCAAAGAAAAGTTAAAAGTACAATTGGAACACAGGATGCTGTGTTCACTATAGACATAGAGAGGGGTAGTACACTAATTAATGCTAAATACACACCTAGCCCTGTTCTCCATGTCAAACGTGTAAAGCGTGATAGCATTGATGGACCAATTGAGATCCGCTGTTATATAGGTCGCCAATGTGTTGGAACATTTGACCTGTGTAGAGTAGGAGGATGTCCAATACATATGCGTGAGTCAGTCGATTAAGTAATATGGGATAATTCCCGGCATCACAAATATCTATGCACTGGAAAGTGTGATTGGGATGACATTTTCTCAAACACTAACCCCATGGGTCATGTAATTCAGGGACACAGGAGATATAAAGAAATCTCGCTGACAGGCCAAATTAACCAATGTACAACTAGAACAGTGTCAAAATATCAATGCAATATGATTACTTTAGCAATAACCAATCCACAAGTGGAAATGGCAGGTGATTATAAATTAGGAATAGAAAATGGTGCTGCAATGTATACAATTAGGTTAAATATACCAGAACCAAATAGTGAGTCTCGGTTGAACCTTGCACCAGTTAGGCCTACACCAGACTCTATAGTGAAGTACCTTAACATATCAAGTGTAAGGCAGACAATTGAGACAGAGACAGGCTTAAGTGAGACTAATACCTGGCTTAATTGGCTTCTGTACACAGCAAGAGACCTAAAACGACCGGATTGTTTAGTGTGTGCTAAGGCACGGCCCCAGTTGGCAACAGTGCCATTTGCATTGAATCCCGAGAATGATCCTGAAGGGTTCAAATGCATGCTGGGACTTTATAAAAATAATATTGATAAAAGTTGTGCTACACTTGATTTGTTATTTCCAGCGGTGCCCCCAGTTCATCCACCAGTGTTTACATATTACAAAGGCAACTACACTTGTCTACATCGTTCGCAAGGTTCAGTCCAAGTGGGAATCCTGAGCCATTGTCACACTATCATTAATGTTACCGCAGAGGAGAAGAGCATCAGCAGTGGTATGGTAAGTGACCAGACAGTGGCAAGAGCGGATATATGGTGGTACTGTGGTGACAAGGCGCTCAGAGACTACCTCCCAAAAGATTGGAGAGGAACCTGTGCTCTAGTTAGATTGATCATGCCGGTGACAATGGTTCCATTAGGAAAAGACTATCTAAATCTGCTTAGCACGACGTCAATTAGGAGCGATAGGTTAAACAGAAGACGGAGAGATATATTATCCACTTCCTTTGATAGGAATGTGTATATCGATAGCATAGGAGTACCCAGAGGAGTTCCAGATGAATTCAAAGCTAGGAATCAAATAGCTACCGGATTTGAATCCATTTTCATATGGCCCACAGTGAACAAGAACGTAGACTGGATCAACTACATTTATTATAATCAGCAACGATTTGTCAATTACAGCAGGGATGCAATTAAAGGCATCACAGAGCAGTTGGACAAAACGTCCCTTATGACCTATCAAAATAGAATGGCTCTGGACATGTTGCTTGCTGAGAAGGGTGGGGTATGTAAAATGTTTGGGTTAATGTGTTGCATGTTTATTCCAAATAATACCGCCCCAGATGGTTCAGTGTCCAGGGCATTAGCAGGACTTACCTCACTTAGCAAAGAATTGGCTGAGAACTCCGGAGTGGAGAATGAGTTCACAGGATTCATGGAAAAGTGGTTTGGTAAGTATAAATCGTTTATCCTCTCAGTAATTACTGCAGTAGGTATTATGGTAGTGATTTTGATACTCTGTGGATGTTGTTGTATCCCATGCCTGAGAACCTTAATAACCCATTTGATTTCTGTAGCCCTGACCAGAGAGGACCAACAGTTGATGCTGCCGTTGATGGGTCCAGAGATACAAGTGGATGAGGAAAACATGGATGGAGAGTTGCTCTGTTCAGCCTCACCGCCGGAGTATTATGACTTGGCGGAAGTAAAATGAGAGCCAGTCCGGAGGCCTCTCTGTATGTTCTAACTTTCCTTCACAGCTACATTCACCACCCCATCACCAACCTCCACCATGCTTTTGTTGAAAGAAGAAGACCGCACCATCAGACCAGAGACTCCAAGTGTCACATCGGAGCGCTGACGGGAAGAAGAGCGCTGCAACCCATGGTGACAGGTAGTATGAAGGAGTATCATACAATTTTAATAAAATAACAATACTCAGTTGTCAAATTAAATGATAGGATGCAGTGTTTAGACCTGTTTTTCTGATCTTTTTTCGAGATAACTGGAGAATGGAGTCTGCTGGAAAATGAAGGAGAAATGGAGTCAGATCGAGAAGAAGAGGAGTTGAAGCAAGCAGTTGGAGATGATGGAGCCAGTGTGATGCGGAGAGGAACAGGATGTAACAGGGCTTACACAACACGCACATAGAGAGACACCCACCAACACACACACAAAAGAACATATAGTGACACACAGACGCACACAGATAAGCAGACAGAGTCATAACAGTTCCAGATTTTAAGATTTTTACCTGTGTGATGAATAGAACCACACTGATACATATTAATTTTTGTGACAGCATATATTACACTGTCAAGAGAGGGAGAGAAGTTTTTTCACTGTTGATGTTTTTCACTGTTGATGACAATATGGAATGTATTATGATTTTGCACTGTGGATGACAATAAAGAGTTATTACGTTTGTGTTGATACTATGAAATAGCATCAAGAGAGGGAATTGTTAAGTTCTAATAGATTAGTGAGCTTGAAATTGCCTGTACATGTGTAATAAAGGATTGTTTAAGTGTACATTACAATGCATGAGAAGGATATGATAAATAATGAAGGGCATTATGAAGGATATGTAATTGTATGTATTAAGGAAGTCACTGTATGTCATATTGTTTAATGTTTAGGTGTGAATGGTTTTTATATAATGATTCTATAGGAGTTAGGAATGTGGGACTGTTTCTTTAAGAAGAAGTAGTTCCTCCATATGTTGCTGGACGGAAGGCGGAGTGAGACACTGAGACATTTGGGACCCGGGAGGACGCGCGCATGGATACTTGGAAGATGGACTATTCCTTTGTCCCTGGAGGATGAAGAGCCTCCGCCTTCTCCGAAAGCAAATGGACCTATGGACAATCGGGATGTTAAGAATAACTAACCAATGAGAGGGCCTTAAGCTCCGTGGCTGAAAAGTATTTAAACTAACAGCGCGAAACGAAACGGTCTATTTCTTCGACGGCAGAGGCAACAGTTAACCGTTTACGGTCTGTGAATCTGCAGGACAGGAGATGGCCTCGGTCGAGTAATGTATAACTGTTTTGTCATCATCTTTTAATTACAATAATTTGCATATTGAGCATTTCTCCCACGGACTGGCCGGGATAACGAGCAGGATCTTTCACCACCTAAATTAATAATTCCAGTAAGTTATTTCCCTGGCATGGGAAAGTGCAATCAATATTTATGGATAAGCGCTACTCTGTCAAAGCCAGACACCAGATAAGTATGTCACACACTTACAATGTCATCAAAGATAAAGCCTGGAGCTGCTCCACAATGCATGGGTGGCTGATTTTCTGGACCCACTGAATTTTGGATGGATATTTCCAGTCCTTGGTTATGATTGGCTAACTTGTGTGAAACCCGTTGTAAAGTACTAGAAATACTGAAAAACTTTATGTTAATGAAAAACTTATTTTTGTAACTGAAAACCATAGACACTTTAGAAATTATATGTGAAAATGTTTGTTGTTTACAAAATGTCATGCAGCACTACAAATGTCCTTTAGAATTAAAAAACAAATTCATACATTTCACGTATACATTTTACCTATACTACAAAATCTGCTCATACATTTAAATCAAATGTTGTTGTACACTTTCATTGACTATGTGGGCTAAGCTGGAAGCGTGTTTGGAGGAGATGGACAGGATAGAGGACGACACGCTGAAACTACCATGAGAAATTGAAGGGTTGTAAAATTCAAGAGGCGAGGCCAGGAGAGAGAACAGATCGATGGTAGAGGAAGAAAGATCACGGCATAGTTGTTAAATAGTCCTTTAATCTTAATGACCAAAGAGAAGATTGTAAGTCACTTTGGATAAAGGTGTCAGCTAAATGTAATGTAAAAGATGCTGGAGTATTGCCATTGCTTCTGACAAGAGACAAACATCCCAGGACCAGCCAAGAAGAGTTCTACCAGGATTGAACCAACAATTTCACAATTAATAGTAATGCATGCTTTCCACTGCGCCTCTGTGTTGCTTGGCAACCGTGAAATGTTGCTGAAAGACTACATTGGCTCATGGAAGAATTATCATTTATTATCAATAAATAATTTTATTTTTGTTGCTGTGTGTTTGTTTTATAAACCCTTGCCCGGTATATGTAAAAACTGCTGTAAGATCCCTGTAAATCACAGCCTCTTGTGGCTAATTCTGGCTAATTGGGGGTGTTTTTACAGATGAGCTACATTCTGTAAGGGATGACTGTGGCTCAGTGGTTAGAAAGTCTGTCTTTCAATCAGAGGGTAGGTGGTTCGATCCCAGGCTCCGGTAGTCCATGTCGTTGTATCCTTGAACAAGACACTTAACCCTAATTGCTCACCGTTGCTGTGTCTACGGTCTACTGTATATCATTTAAGTCGCTTTGGATAAAAGTGTCAGCTAAATGTAATGTATAGTCTTCTCAGTGGTGAAACGTTCCCCTGGAGGCTCTGTGTCATCCACAGCCCATTTCCAGGTCCACACTGTACCCTATGAAATCACAAGTTTGTGTTCTAGCATGCTAGTTTTTTAATTTTGGGAGAGCCAAAAGACACAGCTAAACAACTGCATTTGCTTGGACTGAATGCTAATTATTTTGTACATTTTTATCTTGACCTTGACCAACTTCTTTGACCCTAAACACATCACCAAATGGTAAAATGGTAAATTGACTGTAATTGTCCTCTGCCCACTCAGAACTCTTTAACAGCACTTGTCATCATTCACACCCATTCATACACTGATGGGAGGAAGTACCATGTGAGGTACCACCTGTCCATCAGGACTAACTAACATTCATACACTGATGGGAGGAGCTACCATGCAAGGTAACACCTGCACACCAGGAGTAACTAACATTCATCCATTATCTGAACCGCTTATCCTGTTTAGGGTCACAGGGCGCTGGAGCCAATCCCAGCACATTGGGCGAAGGCAGGGTACACCTGGACAAGTCGCCAGTCTATCACAGGGCTCAAATATAGACAGACAACCATTCATGCTCACACCTACGGGCATTTTAGAGTCCAATTAACCTAACAAGCATGTCTTTGGACTGTGGGAGGAAGCCGGAGAACCCGGAGAGAACCCATGCTGACACGGGGAGAACATTCAAACTCCAGACAGAAGACCCGCCCAGACCGGGATCTGAACCCCAGCCCATCTTGCTGTGTGGCGACAGTGCTAGCCACTGCACCACTGTGCGAGTAACTGACATTCACACTCAAACATGGACCAAATGCACAGCATTCCGGAGCAACTTGGAGTCAAGTGTATTGCATACAGTACTGTGCATGTTATGCCTTCTTGCCTAAAATAATTATGTTGTAATCCAAACCCTATCTTATAGTGTTTCCCAATTTTACCACATAAATTCAATGACCTTGGTTTGTCTGGTATTGTGTTTGCTGGACCAGAAATTTTAAGCAGTTCACTCTTTTTCTACCAACCGTCTTCTCACGCTGAGCAAAAAAGTCATCCTGCTGTGTGATAACTTGCACTGCAGTGGGATGTTGTTTCCTCTTTTCTGCTTTACAAAATAAAGAAAATGAATCCTTAGCGGACATTGTGCAAGACTCGTGGGGTGAAATGTTGCAATGTGTGTGCTTATGTGCATGGTAGTCTATCCTGCTTGAAATCCCCACTTTAAGTTCCTGTATCCATTATCTGATTATTTTAACGGAATATGGTGAGGCCAAACCACACCCGACAAACACATGCATCCTAAGAAGACACTAAATATCCAAATGTGTGCCCATTTTTATTTTAATATCATTTATGCAGGGTTACTTTTATCCCCTTGCATTGTTCAAAGACAGGGCCCCCAGTTTCAGGTTGCAATTGATGGCTATAGTCAATACAATGTGTGGCCCTTTTCTCAGGTAGAATAGGTACGGTCTTCAAAATGTCCCTTCAAAGTTTTCCTCTTTCTAGTTTTGATTTGGAATGAAAGGCAAAGCAGGATTCAAGGCAGATGATCACTGTTGATCCCCTGGGTTCCATATTTTAGCAGAGTTAACACATTGAGACCTGTGGCAGAGATGAGACCTGTTTGCCATTATAATTGCTCAAATCCCAGAGGCGTTGTTTTTTCACACTATGGATTAGCACCAGATGCTGGATGAGATCAATGCAAAGGTCAGAGTCGATCCTCTGTCCCACAAGGCACAAACAAAGGCTTGAACTATAGATAAAAGGCCCCGTGAAACTGCTTCGGCTCCCCATGTAGATGGTTTAATCTGAATCTTGTGTCAGTGATATAAGTGTGTGTATCTGTCTGGAAAGAGATTAGACAGAAAGATGCAGCTGCTCACACTGATCTACAGCCCCAACGGGACAACAACAGATAATGGGCCATGACTAATTCTACGTTCAGGTGAGACAACAATGTTTATCACAGCAAATGGAACAGAAAAAAGAAGTGAAAATAAATCAAACCACTCTGCACCGGTACTTTAGTTCAGCAAGGCTTGCTAACAATATTTACTTCTTCCACGGTGATCTAAAAGATTTAATGACAATTTAAACTAGAAAGAGCATTTCCTGCTGAAAATGCGTTGGAGTGCTAAAAGCTGAAGCTTAAAGCTTAAATATTTGAAAAGAATAAGTGAAAAGAAAATTGCTAAATTAAGCTGAAAATAGCTCAATATAGATCAAAGACAGAGCGAACATCAAAGACAAAAAACCCACACGCGCCATGGTTACCATGGCGATTGGAGAAGCACAGCTCTGCCCCGTAGGGAGAGATATTTAATTAAATTCAAAAATTCATAGTTTAAAATTCTTAAAAGATAGAAAATATTTAAAAATATGCAGTCATAGATGAAAAATATGTCTACATTTTAAAGTTGAAATGGTATCTTTAGCTGAACGTATGCTGAACCTATAAGCTGTTAAAGTTGAGGATTTTCTCCATAGGAATCCCATGTTAAAAAAAAGCATAAAAAGATTAATATTAAGAAAAGTTGAAAAGTTAAAAATATGAAAGGTCATAGCACCCCTCTCCTGAAGGAGCTGAATTTTTTAATATTTGAAGAGTTTCTGTAGCTGAACATATGAAGGAGGAGAAACCTTTCAAAATACGTACGGAAGAAATAGAATAATAAAGATTCGAAGAACAATAGTTGGGTGCTTCATGCTGAAGCACTCCAACTAATTAAGTAATTTACCAGATCAGTATTTCTCAAGTGGTTGACATGAAGATGGTGCCACAGTATTGTTTCTTTTTAATAAGTTATTTACAGTAGCTATGTTTTATGTTATATTGTCAAACATCAAATAAGGGGTAAAAGCAATAAATAATAAAAAATTCTCGCATCAATCACAACTCACTCTCCGGCTCGCCACTGCTCAGCTAAACGGGCTTCTCTGGTTGTCGGTGGTCCGTCTGTGTCTGACATCACATTCCCTGTGGGGTTGTGAGTTCCACGTCTCTGTTCTCATCGCTGGGACATCAGCACCTCAGTGGAGCCGCTCGGCCCACGTCCACAGCAGCCTCTCAATCAACCATCAAAATCCCTGCTACCTTGTGTTTAGATTGTCCTCAAATACACATTTTAATTCTGAAGAAATACACAGTGTATTTTACATTACATTACATTTCATTTAGCTGACGCTTTTATCCAAAGCGACTTACAATAAGTGCATTCCACCATGAGTACAAACAAGAATCAGAACAACAAGAATCAAGAAGGTACAATTTCATCAATAAAGTTCAACTACAAAGTGCTATCAGTAAGAGCCATTCCAGTGCTACTAATGTGCTACTTCCTTTATTCAAGATATAGTCGGAAAAGATGTGTTTTTAGTTTGCGACGGAAGATGTAGAGACTTTCCGCAGTCCTGATGTCAATGGGGAGCTCATTCCACCATCGAGGAGCCAGGACAGAGAACAGTAGAGAATTTGTTGAGTGTTTAGCTCGCAGTGACGGAGCTACAAGCCGATTGGCAGAAGCCGAGCGGAGCGCACAAGCTGGGGTGTAAGGTTTTACCATGTCCTGGATGTAGACTGGACCAGATCTGTTCATAGCATGGTACACCAGTACCAGTGTTTTGAATCGAATGCGGGCAGCGGAGGAGCGGAGTAGTGTGGGTGAATTTCGGGAGGTTAAAGACCAGTCGAGCTCAGAGACAGCAAGGAGGGCAGTCTCTGTTTAGTGGCCTGCCTTGAATCCAGACTGGTGACGGTCCAGAACGTTGTTCTGATGGAGGAAGGAGGAGACTTGGTTAAAGATAGCTCACTCCAGGGTTTTAGAAAGAAAAGGAAGGAGAGAGACAGGTCTGTAGTTGTTGACTTCTGACGGGTTGAGAGTGGGTTTCTTCAGGAGAGGGTTAACTCTTGCCTCCTTCAGAGAGTTAGAGAAACAACCAGTTGAGAGGGAGGTGTTAATAAGATGGGTGAGAAAGGGAAGAAGGTCAGGAGCAATAGACTGGAGGATGTGAGATGGGATGGGGTCAAGGGGGCAGGTGGTTGGGCGGGCAGAGGTTACCAAGGTAAGAACTTGATTGGGGGACAGGGGGTGAAAGAGGAATTCACTGTTTATTTCAAGTTGAATAATGATCTGTAAATCTGCAGAGCACCTGTTGGCTTTTATTCTGAGGGGTTGAGCATGAGCCAATATTATCTCACTTCATATCTGTGAGGATCCTGGAGGCACCACCGCCAGGGGGTGCCGAGTGAACTCTGGCCACAGCCAGGATGTCTCCCCCTCTCTCTCTCACAATTAGGCAGATGCAGGACAGCCAAGCGGAGCGCTCTCGCAGCTGCGGCGCATTCTCTCGTCAAGCCGCCGTTAAAGCTGGCCTCCTCCCGGACGCCAGTGTCGGAAGATTGCCAAGCCTGCCTGGCTCATGACGCACCCGCCAGACCCAGATCCCGATCCCGATCCAGGTCCCGAGCACGAGCCCGCATCGAGAGCCGCCGGAGCAGCGGCCGCCTTCACGTCCCGAGCACGCATCGAGAGCCGCCAGAGCAGCGGCCGCAGTCACGTCACGAGCCCGCATCGAGAGCCGCCAGAGCAGCGGCCGCCTTCACGTCACGAGCCCGCATCGAGAGCCGCCAGAGCCGCAGCCGCATTCACGTCACGAGCCCGCAGCGAGAGCCGCCAGAGCGAGCGGCTGAGTATTTCCTGGTTTCCCGTTGCCATTGCCTGCGAGCCTCAATAAACACCTTTGCGTTCACCATATTTCCCTGTCTGTCCGCAGTTTGCTTTTGGGTCCAGACCCGTACCCTCACAATATCAATATATAGACCCGTTCTTAATGCCAACCCGTCACCCCTTGGCGTCACCTAAAGGGGTTTTGGCAGCAACACAACTTGCTTAGGTTGAGTGAAATATCTTTTTTAGGTTGAAATAACTTTGTTTGTCCTGTGAAAGTCCTCCTGCCTACACAAACTGTGTCGCTCTTCTTATTCAGGGCAGCATGACTTGCCTTCTCCACCTGTGTTGAGACACCTTCACTTCCTGCTTCGTGTCGTCTCGCCAGTTTGGATTGTCGGCCCCGCTGTCACCTGACCTGCTGACCTGTTCCCACTTCCCTACTCGTCACTCACTATTTAAGCGAGCCCCCTTCTTTTGTTAGGCATCGGTTTCGTTGGTGGTTTTGGCTTCCTGTTTTCTGCCAGCTTCTCCTGCCTTCATGCCTCGTGCCTGGCGTTCCTGCCCTTGCTTGCTTGTTTCCAGTGTTCCTAGTTTGACCTTCTATCACCTCCCTGTTTTTGGACTCAAGCTGAAAATCCCTGTCACCACTAAAATCATTGAAACGCTCCCTGCTGAGCGATTAAGGGGCTCTTCGATTGCACGGAGCTCTTTCAGAAAGCATGTTAGCACCAGCTAATTTTCATACATTTTTTTAGTAGATTAGGAGACTGAAAATCTGTATTCTGCAACTGAAAAGCAAGAGACCGAGATGCAAGAGTGCGCCTTTAAGAGCCGGTCGGAGCAAATCTCGACCCTGCTGTTTTCAGATGCCATCATGCATTCCCACTGTGTTTCCACTATTTCTGTTTCTGATCATTAAACCCGTCCGCACAGGCATTTGAGACATGTCTGGGAATAGCTTCTACTTGTTCTTTGGCTCATTGCAGCCTCTCAACAGACTGAGCTCAGCGAAGAGCTGTTGAAGGATGGATGAGGATTATTTCCAGCATCAAAGCAGGGGATCGAGATTCTCCGGTATGGGGCTCACAGCACCTTTTCAGCAGGAAGCAGGCTGAATGCACACTCTGACACGCGGGAAGGCAAAACTTTTTGTGCATTTGCCCACACAGTGCCATTAAGCTGCAATTATACTGTCACCTTCTCAGTGGAATACAATGTGACTAAGCGTCAGAGAGCGCATCCTGTGTTTCAAGGAGTCTTGAGCCTAAATATGTCCTCAGACCAGAGTGTCTGAAAAAACTAACGAGAGAAAGAACATTCAGCTCTCACTACATGTGCAAAGTGCTACTTTTCTTTGTTTACTTAACTTAAATATATCATCTTTAATTTTCCAGAGCAGATGTTGACAGGTGGGGATTTATGCCTCGGTCTCAGATTTGAGAAAGTATCAGAAATAAATGTGTGAATGTTTTGGCCACTTGAGGCCAGCACTGCAAAGACAGCGTGGACATGTTGCCACCTCGTAGTTGTGGCTACATCCTGGAGACAAAGAGAAACATTAGCAGTCATTTGGAGCTGCTTTGGGTCCAGATGAAGTCTGGTTTTCCTTTTCAGCGCTCTGCTCGTTTAAACTCCGATTAGGAGATGAGGGAGTTGTGTGTGTGTGTGTGATTGGATTACACAACCGAGTTTATGAGCTCATTTGAAGCCAACAAAAGGCTAAATCAGAAGGCAGCCGGTGGGTTCTGCAATATTCAGGTTCAATTCAATTCAGTTTATTTCGTATAGCCCAAAAACCAAAATCACAAATACTGATTATCCTCTGAGGGCTTTACAATCTGTACACATACGACATTCCTGTCCCGGGACCTCACATCGGATCAGGGAAAACTCCCCAAAAAAAGAATAAAAACCCTTTCACAGGGAAAAAAAAGAGGGAAGAAACCTGAGGGAGAGCAACAGAGGAGGATCCCCCTCTCCGGATGGACAGAAGCAATAGATGTCATGTGTACAGAATCAACGTAACAGAGTTACAGCACATTCAATGAATATCACAGAAATTATTCATGTAATGAGTAGTAGGCATGGACCACGATCTAGATAACCACGATCCATGTCAGCAGAAGGAGGTAGAGAGGAGGGGCATCAGCAGGGCCGCCATGGCAGGGAGCAGGACCGGCTCCAGACAGCCATGATGCATGGAAGCTTGAGGAGAGGAAGCACAGAGGCTCCCAGGAAGAAGTAGAGTTAGTAATGTGCATTAAAGATACATTAATTCATCCAGAAGGATAGAGAGGAGGAGAAAAGGAGAGAGAGAAGAGGAGAGAGAAGCTCATTATATCCTAAGATGTCCCCCAGCAGTCTAGACCTATAGCAGCATATCAGGGGGCTGGACCAGGGCCGACCTGAGCCGGCCCTAACTATAAACCTGAGCCAGCCCTAACTATAAACCTGAGCCAGCCCTAACTATAAGCGCTATGAAAGAGGAAAGTCTTCTCTTAAAAGGAGGTAACTGTGTCTGCCCCCCTGACTGAAAGTGGAAGCTGGTTTTCACCATTCAGTGAGATCAGTGCTCAGTGAGTGAGCTCTCTAGTGGGGTAATATGGCACTATAAGCTCTCTACATTACATTAAGCTGACGCTTTCATCCAAAGCGACTTACATGCTGTACAGTAGACACAGCAACGGTGAGCAAGGACACAACGACGTGGACTAGCTGAGCCGGGGATCGAACCACCGATCCTCTGATTGAAAGTCTGACCTGCTAACCACTGATCCACACTCACCCCTCTAGTGGGGTGATATGGTACTATAAGCTCTCTAGTGGGGACATATGGCACTATGAGCTCTCTATTAGGGTAATATGGCACTATAAGCTCTATAGTGGGGTAATATGGTACTATACCAGACCTCCTACAGAGGTTCCTACAGACCTCAGTAGTAATGACTTCATGAACTTCTTCAATGATAAGATTATGGCTATCAGAGGATGGATTGGCGTTCTCCTGCCCTCAACTACTGACTGTTTATCCTCAAGTGAACTGGCCTTGGAGGCGGCTGTGGGCCCTGATGTGTGTTTCGATGGCTTTTTCCCCATAAGCCTTGACCAATTGTCTTCAACGGTTTCTGCTTCTAAATCTTCTACTTGTCTCCTGGACCCCATTCCAACAAGGCTGCTCAAGGAGGTTTTGCCTTTGATTGGCGCCTCTCTGCTGGATATTATCAATGGTTCTTTACCAGTGGCGGGCCGTGCATTTTGTACCTGGGCCTTCTGTGCCGTCTGATTATCGTATACATAAATAAGGGCATGACGGGATGCTGCGTCATTAACGGACAATGCATGTAGTCCATCAACAAGAACCAGTTACATTTAGTTATAGCAAAACATGACAAAACAATCCAACAAAACTGTAAAACACTGCACACTCAAGAGCACGAGCCACAATATAAGTATGTGTTGTTCGTGTCTACACAACACTTTTAAAGCATCACGACGTAAAAGAAAAAGAAAAAATCAAACGACTACACAAAAGCTGAAGGAAAGCAGCCAGACAGCGAGGGAAATAGATACTCGTAAATTCACTAACAAAGACCACGCCCATAGCAATGCGAGTTTACAGATAGTTTATTGCGAGGTGGAAGAGAGTGTCGGGTTAAGGAGCCGGACAGGGGTCGAGGGATGCGTGGATGAATGTCGGCGCTGGAACGAGAAGGGTAGAAGGGTCGTGAAGAGGGTTGGAGGGTTGCGATGAGGCTGCTGGCGTCCGATGGCTAGCGGGAACGACGGGGGTGGAGACTCGTGAGTGGGGGGTATCTCTTCTGAAGCTCTGGCTGTGCAGAATCCCCAAAAGAAACTTCATGGAGAAGAGGGAACGCTACCTGTGAGGTTAGGTCGGCGCGGGTGTAGGAGGTACGCGAGGCGGACCATGGATCGAGCGATGTTGTTTCGCGAAGAAGTTCGACTGGCTGGCGTTAACATTGAGTAGGCATGGTTAGGTTTGAGTCTAGACGTGCGGTGGGTTGAGGTGGACCATGGCTGGTCTTACCATGTTAGCGGTGACGACGATGGTGTCGGGAGGATGGAGATATCTGCTGTTTCGGAGTCCGACATCTCAGAGTTTTAGACGGTCAAATCTGCGGCGCGTGAGGCTGAATGAAGCTGCGGACTGCATGGGCGTAAATATTTTGTACGTGAAGAGAGACCTGTGGCCTGAGTGTTGTGAACAGCTGCGGTAGGTCTGAAGTAACGGCAGGCGGTGGGTCGAGGAGCCCCCAAAGAGGTTTTATAGTTTTCGAATCGCTTCTTTTCTACTACCGGGTTACTGTACGTGCGATGCGTAAGCTGTAACTGATTGCCGCCGAGAGCGTTGACGTTAATGCTTTGTCCGTGAAGAGAGACCTGTAGTCTGAGTGTTGTGAACAGCTGCGGTAGGTGAGGAGGTCCAAGAGAGGTTTTATTTTGGTTTTCAAATCGCTTCTTTTCTACGACGGGGTTACTGTACGTGCGATGCGTAGGCTGTAACTGATTGCCGCCGAGAGCGTTGACGTTAATGCTTTGTCCGTGAAGAGAGACCTGTAGTCTGAGTGTTGTGAACAGCTGTGGTAGGTGAGGAGGTCCAAGGGAGGTTTTATTTTGGTTTTCAAATCGCTTCTTTTCTACGACGGGGTTACTGTACGTGCGATGCATAAGATGTAGCTTATTGCTGTTTAGGGTGGTGAGCAGAGTTACAACGGGGAGTTAAGATTACTGACTGCTGCAACATGGAATGTGGTAGAGTGAAGGTAGCGACGGAAGGGATGTATCGACCATCGTAGTAGGCTTTCGACTATTGTTGTGCGGAAAAACAACAATAATTCAGGAGGCGACGGTGCAATAAAACACTCGAAAGAATTTAAGTTGGACCACACTGTATTTACTCAATTTCAGGCAGAAACATCACATTAAGTAATACGTGCACGGACCTGATGGCAGTCACGACTAGTTCGCTTCTCACACAAAAGGCCCCTAACAGAGAGTGCGCTTCAAGTTTTGTATTGGAAGCTCGAGGGATCCTATTGGCTCTGAGTCGTGTTGCAGGCGGAACGCTATCCTTCGTCGCGCAGCCTGATTGGATCTCGGGATATGTCCATCCACACCGGCTCACGTCCATTGGTTCTTCAGTTCATCAATGTGTGTGTATGTGGTGTCTCCCTTCCCGCCAATTTCCCTGTGCTATTGTCTCCCTTATATGGTGCTGGTCAAACATGTGTGACCCGCAGTCCCCCATGGCTTCCCCTCCAGTATTTTCCACTTCATCACGTGACTGGGGTGTACATGTTAATGTGTGACAAGTCCTCAGTCTGCTACAAAAGGGGGGGGTTTCGATGTGTGTGTGTGTGTGTGTCTCTCAGTCATGCGCGGTTTATGACCCTTTTAGTACTTTCGAATCTACCACGTGACTAATATAGTGTGTGTGTTGTCATATTGTTACATGCAGCATTTATTTTCTCTACAATGGCCGGATCACAGTCCTGGTGTAGTTGTGATCCGTGGAGACCTGTGGGGCGAGGAGGCATGAAGGCTGAATCAAGCAAGGTCGTGTTGCACGTCGGTGGGTACGTTGATGTGCGTAGGCGGATGTCGGGCCGGATCACGGTCCGGGTGTAGTTGCGATCCGGGTAAACCTGTGGTGCGATGAGGCACGGAGGCTGAATCGAGCAAGGTTAGTAGTGTGCGTTAGTGGGACATTGATGCGCACGGGAGGGATGTAGGTATGGGGGGAGTTGGACAAAGTGAGGTTATGATGGTGATTCGACTACTACTGGGCAGTAGGTGGATGTCTTGCCGGATCACGGTCCGGTTGCAGTTGCGAACCATAGAACCCTGTGGAGCGAGAAAGCCTGAAATAAAGTCAGGCAAAGTTAGGGGAAGGGTTCGGGGATGTAGGATGAGGGATGAGGGGTAAGGGATGAGGGGTAAGGGATGAAGGGTTAGGGCTGTAGGATGAGGGGTAAGGGATGAGGGGTACGGGATGAGGGGTACGGGATGAGGGGTGAGGGGTAAGGGATGAGAGATGCGGGATGAGGGATGAAGGGTAAGGGATGTAGGACAAGGGATGAGGGGTAAGGGATGTGGGGTGATGGATGAAGGGTACGGGATGAGGGATGAGGGATGAGGGATGAGGGATGCAAACCATGCAGGTCGGGGTTGCGAGAGGCCGTGGACCTCGGGTGCAAACCATGCCGGTACGGTCGGGGTTGCTGGAGGCCGTGGACCTCGGGTGCGAACCATGCCGGTACGGTCGGGGTTGCTAGAGGCCGTGGACCTCGGGTGCGAACCATGCCGGTACGGTCAGGGTTGCTAGAGGCCGTGGACCTCGGGTGCGAACCATGCCGGTGCGGTCGGGGTTGCTGGAGGCCATGGTTACCTCGGATAACGATGGTTAGCGGTTGGTGCCTCCGGGCAGAATATCCTGCGCTAGGAACGAGAAGTGAGTATGTGGTAAAGGCTCAACTGCAGAACTGGTGCCGAGTGGGACCAAAGTGTGAACTGTATTGTGACTAGCCGATGGGAGGTCCTGTGTTCAGGATGTCTGTGACGGAGCTGTTGTCTGACTGGGCGGCGAAGGTCTTGGCCCGTTTGTGCCCACGAAGGTGGTGGAGGGGGGATGTGTTTGTAACTGGCGGTTTTATTGCGCATTTGTTTATTTGATAAGGGAGGAACGTAGGGCTGCAACTAACAATTATTTTGGTAATCTACTAATCTATCGACTATTTTTTCGATTAATCGACTAATCTAATGATTATTCCCCCCCACAAAAAAAAAAAACGAAACGAACGAAGACAGGCTACTCTGATAATTCACTGATTAACTACATTGCACGTAAAATAACTGAAATAGCGTTAGCAAGCATCCTCCATGAGACGTTCTGTTTTCCAACATGTAAGCGTAAACCTTACGATAAGTTAACAAGGCTAACGTTACTTAGGCAGTTAACTTAAACGTACTCATCAGCGGGAGAAGACGTGGTGGCTACAGGATGCCTCCGTTTCAAATGTTCATGCATTGCCGTGGTGCTGGAATGAAATGCTAATTCCGTTTTGCAGATGTTGCATTGTACTTTTTTATTTTGTTTCCTGGTAAAATATTCCCAGACTTTTGAAGCTCTCGGTCTAGCTTGTTGCATATAGCCTTGGTGCATATAGACAATGGAAGCGATACTGCCCCCTGCACTTCCGGTAGTGCATTGCAATGCTCAATGAAAATTACCTGCAGTTCTGAATCTTTTTATAATATGACGCGTCGACGTTAAAAATCCACGTCGACGATTTTTCACAATCGACGTAGTTGATTTTGTCGACTATTCGTTGCAGCTCTAGAGGAACGCCGGGCTCCTGCGGTGCGGGAGTCTGAGTGTGTGAGCTGGAGTTTGTGGACGTTGGTCGGGGTCCGGCCGGATGCGTCGGATAAGCGAGAGAAAGTGAGGTTGAGTATGGTAGCCGGATGAGATGGCGCGTCGCGAGCTCGGGATTCGAAGGAGGGCAAGCTGTGCAGGATACTCGATATGACTTAGGTCTTGGTAAATCCTGATTGGGCGGCGGTGAGCTAACTGCGGCTTCAGATGCTACTGTAACGCGATGTGCGTAGACGGTTGGCGCCGCGCCGGTTCGAGGGTCGTGAATGGGAGTCGGTCGACTCGGGCGTGCAGGTGCTGGGCAATTTATGTAGCGGTCCAGTGTAAAGAATGGGTGACTGACTGATGCGTGTACCTTGGAGTAGATGGGAAGTGGAGAAGTTTGAGTGCAGAGCAACCGAGAGCGGTCAGCTGTGCTCTGGGGATTGCGTGGAGATTAATTAGTATAATTGAGAAAGTAAGTTTAGTTAATGGCGAGAGTCTGTTGCCTGGGCGTGTGGTGTGGTCGGACGTCGGCGATGTCGAGCGGATGCGGCGTTACGTTGCGTTTAGCTGACGCTTTTACCCGAAGCGACTTGCTGTTGCTAAAGTGAAACTAGTAGGAGGGAAATGAGTCGAATGTGGGTGGGTAGGTATTTAAGTTTCGGTGAAGAAGTTGTGAGTTGAGAGGTCTCTGATACGGAGACGGCTTGAAGAGGGTGGGATACGACCTGGCCCTCTGAAGGGACTGATGTGGATAGCTGAGTTTCTCCGGCGGTGAGGTGCGCCGTGACGTCATCGGCGCTGCGACTGGCGCAGCACGGGAGACCCGGAAGTGCTCGGGGGTCTCGGAGATCGAGGGTGTTTGTGCCGAGTCCGTGGGCAGTTTCTTCTCAGGTGTTGCGTGATGGTTCCGTCTTTTGCTCGAGGGACCGTCCGCTTGGAAAAGAGGAGTTTGTCGTAGTGACGAAATGGTGAACGGGGGTGGCGGTGGTTTTGCCCGTCGTTCGGGCACCTGGGACTCGGCGGCCGGGGGCGCCGAAGTCCGGATCGCCGACGGCTGGAAGATTGGCGTGGGTGACGCTAGAGTCGGAATCTGCTCTTCCCCGGGGCTGTTGAACGAGCGAGGGCCGGCGACTCCGGAGTTGTCGGCGGAAGGGTGCCGAGAGCCGTAGGGATCGTGGAGGGCTAATCGCAGCCGAGGGTGCTGGCGATGCGGCGTGGTGTGAGGAGGAGGGCGCTCCGGGACCTCGGGACGTAGCTGGTTGTCCTGGAGGGTAGGTGAGGAGCGTTTGCGTTGGGTAAGCTGTTTAAGATTTCGCGCGTCTGTCGTACGTAATGTCAGAACAGAGTCGAAGCGGAAGTGAACGGGTTTGATGCGTTTAAGTACGTAGGGCTCGGATGATTGGCTCAGTTCGGGGCGTGGTCTTCGCTCCTGAACTCTGTTTTATAAACACCATGTTGTGTAGTAACCTCAGTAAAAAACAATAAAACATCAAATCTGGCGACGTGCTTGTGACACAATGTGTTGAATCTGAGGTATTTAGGATCAAACTGTCCTCCAGAACAAACGCTGCCAAGTGCATAGACGCAGCCAAACCTTTACTTTGAAACCCTTCACCGCACGTAAGTGCAGGGAAACTCCGCCCGCCTGGCACGGAGAGGGAGTATAAATCTAACCACACAAAGTTAGTTAGAGCTAGTTAGCTCCCCGACAACCACCAAACGTAGCGGACCAGTCCCCGGCTCAACGCGCCCGCAGCAGCAGCTTATAACCCGCTGTGGCTTGTTTATGATTAAATACACTGCAAATGTAAAAACAAATCACAAAGACTGGATGCATCGGACTGCAAGCTGAGCAACAGACGAAGACAGGAGCTGTGCAATGAGAAAATAAGCTAATAGGGGTAAAATAATTATAATACATGTAGTGTATTTGTGAATAACAATTCAATTATAAAATAGCTATAACTTTGTGATTCTGTTTAGGCCAGCAGAGAAGGTTTAGCTGGCCCTGACGGCCCACCACTGTTCTTTACTAACAGCTTAAGTGCCACAGTCTCTCAAAGTGGCTGTAATTAAACCTCTTCTCAAGAAGCCAACTCTCGATCCAGAGGTGTTGGCCAACTACAGACCTCTCTTACCTGCCCTTCCTGTCTAAGATTCTGGAGAAAGTAGTTGCAAATTGTGTGACTTTTTACATAGCAATAGTTTATTTGAGGACTTTCAGTCCAGGTTTAGCATCATAGCACGGAGACAGCACTGGTGACAATTATGAATGACCTTCTAGTTGCATCAGATAGGGGACTTGTAACTGTTCTGGTCCTGTTAGACCTTAGACCTTATCAGGAAACACTCGATAAGCTTTCATTGTTATGCCGATGATACCCAGCTATATATATCGATCAAGCCAGATGAAACCAACCAGGTGGCTAAACTTCAAGCGTGTCTTAAAGACATAAAAACCTGGATGACCTGCAACTTCCTGATGTTGAACACGGACAAGACTGAATTTATTTTGCTTGGCCGAGAGCATCTGAGAAATCAATTAGCGAATGATATTGTTTCTCTTGATGGCATTGCTCTGGCATCCAGCACCACTGTGAGGAATCTGGGAGTTGTCTTTGATCAAGACTTGTCCTTCGGTTCCTTCGGTTTTTCACCTACGCAACATTTCAAGGATCAGGCACATCTTAGGATGCAGAAACATTGATCCACGCATTTGTTACTTCAAGACTGGATTTCTGTAACTCTGTATTATCAGGCTGCTCTGCTAAGTCTCTTAGGTCTTTCCAGTTGATCCAGAATGCTGCAGCTTGTGTACTAAGGAGGACTAGGAGGAGAGCTCACATTACTCCTGTATTAGCTGATCTCCACTGGCTTCCTGTAAGACAGATAATTGCATTTAGGGTCCTTCTTCTTACCTACAAAGCCTTAACTGGTGATGCACCATCATATCTTAAGGAGCTTATAGTACCATATTGTCCCACCAGAGAGCTGCCCTCAATGAAAGCGGGGCTGCTTGTGGTTTCTACAGTCTTAAAAAGTAGGATGGGGCCAGAGCCTTCATTTATCAAGCTCCTTTTCTGTGGAACCAGCTTCCACTTTCAGTCCGAGGGGCAGACACAGTCACCTCATTTAAGAGTATAGTTAAGACTTTTCTCTTTGATAGTGCTTATAGTTAGGGCTGGCTCAGTTTGGCCCTGGTCCAGCCCCTAGATATGCTGCCATATGTCTAGACTGCTGGGGGACATCTTAGGATATAATGAGCTCCTCTCATCTCTTCTCTCTCCTTTTCTCCTCCTCTCTATCCTTCTGGATGAATTAATGTCTCTTCAATGCACATTACTAACTACTTCTTCCTGGGAGCCTCTGTGCTTCCTCTCCCCAAGCTTCCATGGATCGTGGCTGTCTGGAGCCGGTCCTGCTCCCTGCCATGGCGGCCCTGCTGATGCCCCTCGTCTCTGCCTCCGTCTGCTAGCGTGGATCGTGGTTATCTAGATCGTGGTCATGCCTACTACTCATAACATGAATAATTTCATGTTCATTGAATGTGCTGTAACTCTGTTACGTTGATCCTGTACACATGACATCTATTGCTCCTATTGATCCTCTTCTGTTGCTCTCCCTCAGGTTTCTTCCCTCTTTTTTCCCCCTGTAAAAGGGATTTCAATATTCTTTGGGGGAGTTTTTCCTGATTCGAAGTGAAGTCCCAGGACAGGGATGTCGTATGTGTATAGATTGTAAAGCCCTCAGAGACAAATTTGTATTTGTGATTTTGGGCTATACAAAATAAACTGAATTGAATTGAAAAAGCTCTCTAGTGGGGTAATATGGCACTATGAGCTCTCTATTGGGGTAATATGGTACTATAAGCTCTCTAGTGGGGTAATATGGGACTAAAAACTCTCTAGCGGGGTAATATGGCACTATAAACTCTCTAGTGGGGTAATATAGTATTATGAGCTCTATAAGATATGATGGGTGCATTACCAGTTAAGGCTTTGTAGGTAAGAAGTAGTGGGGTAATATGGCACTATGAGCTCTCTAGTGGGGTAATATGGTACTATAAATGTCAGGACCCCTGTCTGACCCATTGTGTGTTTAACCTTTGTTTTTCCCAAATCTCCTCCCCTCTTGTGTCTGTCATTCCCCTGTTTGTTGTGTATGCCAGGTGTTCGTTGTTTGTGTTTCTCCTCCTGCCTCCACACACACCTCCAATTCCCTGATTGGCACTCAGCTGCGGCCAATCTGCCTCATCACTCAGACACTATAACTGCCCTGATTCTGGAGGCCTGGGTTGTCGGTCGGTTTCATCTTCTGCTCCCCTTTCCAGCCTTTCTGCCGCCGACGTCGCACTAAGGGACGCGCGTCGTGGTCTGTCTGTCTGCCTGCCTGCCTGCCTTCCTTCCTTCCTTCCTTCCTGCCTGCCTGCCTGTCTCCAGTGTCGGGCCGCGGAACCCACGCTGTGACCAGCTCCCTGCCGTGTCGGACCTTGGGCTCCACACATCCTTCTCTGCCTGCCTGCTTGCCTGTCTCCAGTGTCGGGCCACGGAACCCACACCGTGAATAGCTAGCCGCCGTGTCGGATCTCGGGCTCCACACACCCATATCCTTTAATTTTATGCAGTCTCCTGTGTGGTCTGCATTTGGGTCCTAACTCTGTAATCTCGTGACAATAAGCTCTCTAGTGGGGTAATATGAGCGGCCGACAAGGAGGCGGCGCCACGGGCGCCGAAGCGGCGTGGAAGGCCGGGGCGGGGGCTAACCAAAGGGGGCCCGGGAGAACTAACACCGGGTCCGGGGAGTAGCGGCCGCAACCGGTCGGAGCGCTGGGGGTTTCCCGCAGTGGCGTGCTGGACGTGCGGACGCCGAGGACACCGGCGGCGCCAGTGCCCCAAGCAGTGCTGGACCTGCGGGAGACGGGGACACCTAAAGAGGTCCTGTCCGGGGTGGACGGAGGACCAGGGGTGGCAGGCCAGGCAACACCGGGGACAACCGCTACACCCAAGGGCGACGCCATGGGCAACGCCACCGTCCCCGACAGACTGGGGGAGAGACTGGGGCCGGCCGGTCCGCATCGGCAGGTGGGATGAGGGGGCCGAGCAGGCCCGGCGGACAGGCCAGGGGGCCGGGGCCCGGGCCCGGTGGGGCCAGAGACGGAGTGCCGAGCCAGTGGCTCGGGCCCGCGCCTGGGGCCCGTGGGCCGGGGCGCAGTGGGGACCGATATGGGTCCCGCCTCCTTAACTTTCTCTCTCTTGTGTTGCAGGTTGCCGCGGCGGACTGAGGGGGAGAGCCGGTTTGGCCCCGGGAGGGGGCGGGCGGAGAGCGCAAGGAACCTGCTTCCCGGGGCGCTCGATCGCCCTCTGTCCGGGCCATGTCCCGCGCCCGGGCCCCCACGGATGGAGGATGCCAACGCCCGGACCACCCGTTGGCATCTGGCGGAAACGCAAGTTAATTCCATGGTGGTCCATAGGTCGGGGGTGCAGATGGTCGGGGCTGACTCCCGCTCCCGCTCCCAGTGGGAGGGAGGGGGGGGGGAGTTGGTTAGACCGGTGGCTCCCCGGCCTAAGTCGGGCGGTGGGGGTATGTGGGCGGGGGCGTGGCTAGCGCACCTGCGGCACAGAGAGAGAGAGAGAGGGACGCTCGTCTGGATCAGCTGTGGCGCTCTGGTTGAGGCACAGCTGATCCAGATGAGCGTGGGATTGCGTGGGCGGGGGAGGGAGCTATAAGAGCTCCCAGAGCCACGCAAGGGGGGAGAGCTAGGCAGGGCATGGAAGTACATGTGGGGAAAATGCCTAATAAAACCCGTGAAAGAAGAGCATTGGTGTCGTCGTTATGTCAAGAGCTCCGTGACTCCCAGCGTATGGACGAACCTTGTTACAATGGTACTATGAGCTCTCTAGTGGGATTATATAAGCTCTCTAGTGGGGTAATATGGTACTAAGCTCTCGTTGGGTTATATGGTACTATAAGCGTTCTAGTGGGGTAATATGCTACTTTGAGCAGTGGGGTAATATGGCACTATAAGCTCTCTAGTGGGGTAATATGGTACTATAAGCTCTCTAGTGGGTTAATATGGCACTATGAGCTCTCTAGTGGGGTAATATGGCACTATGAGCTCTCTAGTGGGGTAATATGGTACTATAAGATCTCTAGTGGGTTAATATGGCACTATGAGCTCTCTAGTGGGGTAATATGGCACTATGAGCTCTCTAGTGGGGTAATATGGCACTATGAGCTCTGTTGGGGTAATATGGCACTATAAGCTCTCTAGTGGGATAATATGGTACTATGAGCTCTCTAGTGGGGTAATATGGCACTATGAGCTCTGTTGGGGTAATATGGCACTATAAGCTCTCTAGTGGGATAATATGGTACTAAGCTCTCTAGTGGGGTTATATGGTACTATGAGCTCTCTATTGGGGTAATATGGTACTAAGAAGATCAGGTACCTTCCACTGATCCCAGGATAGGGTTAGCGTTACGTTTAAACCTCACCTGATCCACGTCAAACCATGTCATCACCACAGAAACATACATGTTGCAGACATACAGATAATAATAATCAGAACACAACATCTTGACACGTGAGTTTATTTTTGATAAACTATATGGTCTGCGGTAATTTGGGCTTAAAAACTCAACCGTGACTTCTCACGTGTGTTTTAATTCAAATTCTGTGCTGCCTCTGAATACATTCTCATTTTAGTTGTAAAACAAAGATTATGTTTTGAAATATTCTTCTATGATGATTTCCAGAGTTAGAAAATGTTTAATTTTTAGATAATTCCCCTCTCTCTTCTTTAACTAGACAACAGTTAAACACAATACACCACGCTATAGTTCTTTTGGAGGTTAAGCTGTGAACAGATCAATTAAAATACTGTTCAAAAACCATACAAGTAATTCAGTGTGCTCTTCAATCAAGAGCTTTCTGTGATGCTGCCACTGTTATGTTCTCATTGGGATTCATTAAAGGATTTGACCCATTCTTTTGTTTTAAATTTTCATTTCATTAAGTGAAAAATAATTCACAACACTGTAGAACGGCTCTCTCTAAAGGAGACACATCATACTGATTTTGAAGTTCACACTGTTTTTTTGGGGGGGGGAGGTTCTACGACAATTTGTTTCTTATAATATTCAAAGATTTTTTTTCAAACAATCCGTCCGAAATGTATCTGTTCCCACTCTCACACACTGTAGTGCCTGTCTCCTTTAGCCCCTCCAAGTCTGCTCTGATTGCCTTGAAAGAACCTTTGTAAAGGTAGTTCTTGAGCCTGTATGCGACAGGAAGTGGAGTCAAATCTGAATCACGTGTGTTCTGATCCAGACAGACATTAATAAAAACAGACTGGGTTGTTTTATTTCAGTTTGTTTTGTTGACAAGGACTCCAGATACCCAAATGTATGTGGGAAAGCATATGAAAGTGGCAGAAGGATCAACAATGTGTGTTTGAAAGATAAATACTGACTCAGGACTAAAAGAAGAGAGTTAAAAGATAAAGTTAGAAGCTACAGATCACAGTGTAGAAGTGAACCACCACATCACCTGGAGATCCAGACAGGAGACCGTGAACTGAAGGAACTACATAGATCCTGTAAAGCCTGCTCTTTATTCACTGTTAGGATTGATAAAAAGCTAAAGCAGCATGTGTAGATATTCAGGCTATAGTCTAAGACAAAAAGACAAAGAAATAATGAAATAACAAAAGACTTGCATGTCTGTTATTTCTTGCATGTGTTTATATATTCATATTATCTAGCAAATAACATATTATGGAATTCCTGGGCTTTCAGAATTATTTCATTTTGTCACATTTTAAAATAAGGGCATGTAAATTACAGTGTTATGCACCACTTTAAAGTTGTCCTTACCTCATGCTTTATGATAATCAATATTGTATGTCCTTTACTGTGTTCTTTGAATGATTGTATGTGTATTTTTAACCATAAATAGTAACATACACATTCATTTCTATTTTTATGTTTTACAGAGGAGTTTGCCGTGTTTGAAGGCTGCAGCTATGACCTCAACAGAAAACATTAATAAAAGGCAATATTCTGCAGGAGGGGAAAAAAACCACTAGGTGCTTCATCAGTTTGTTTGCCATTCCTTGAGTTTATGTCAAGTGTGACACTAAAAAAAGACACGTCACTCATCTTTGTCTTTACGGCTTCTGAATATTCTCAGTGGACTACTGCCACCTCGAAAATGTTACAACAAATAAGTACTTCTAAAATGTGCAATAGGCAGAATTTGTAAATGTTGCATATTCATATTTATTTAATATATCAGTTGTGAAGAAAATGTAAAAAGACAAGCCTTGCATTTTTAATCAGATGTTTCCAGTTTTAAATTCTTCAGGGGAGATGTGTTCACCGAAGATATTTCAAGCTTGACAAGGACTCTTCTTTTCCTTTTTAATCAGAGCACCATGAGTTCTAACTGAATTACAACAAATGAGTACACTCTGTCCTCACAAGCTGCTGCATCCCATCACTTGACATTTTAATGTGTAGTTGTTTATAGATGTGCAACTTTGTCCCATATAAGTTAAGTTTATTATACTGCAGTAACAGACATTTGCTTGTGTCACTTTGTTTTGGCCTGCAATTGTAATTTATAATACATTGTAAAGCAGTGTGAGCTATCATGTGTCAAGTTTCACATTCACTTTTTTATCCCACATGAGTAAAGCCCACAGTAAAAACAATAGAGACAGACAAAATAAGATTATAATACAATAATAATCAAATACTTAGGGTCACATTGAAACTAACACAGAATAAACAATAAGGTAAAATTAATAAAATAAAGTCTGTCCACTGAAAAAGTGTTAATCCACTGTAAAATGGGATGTGCCAGCTAAAGTTAAACTGAATGGTATGCATGCTGGTGGCGTGAGGAATAAAAGAGTTCTTAATCTACTTTTCATTTCATTTTGCAGAGCTCTCTGTCTCTGTTATGAGCGAGTCTAACGCTGCTCTGTCTGTCACCATTTTTGTTTGTTTTTCTACCATATTCATATTTTAACTTACAATTTTATTTATTTTTATTTATTTAACAGTGCAGTTAAGTTTATTCAACAAACATAGCTATTTTTCTTTGTTTTCTACTGCAACGTTTTTGTCTTGGATTTGTTTGTCTACCTGTTGCACCTGCTCTCCACTGCTACCGTCTACTTCCTGGACAACTAGCTGGCTCGCTGACGGTCTCTCGCTAATTGGTGATTACCGACGAGACAGCTGATGGTTACCGACGAGCGAACCGGCTCCCTGCTGATACTCTGGTCCATGCTACTGCTCTGAGGCGCATTGCCTGGATAGCTTCTCAACTGTCCTGCTCTGATCACCTGCCTGCTGTGGATTATACTGACGTGCCTGTCGCTTTACCTGCTCTTCACTGCTACATCTACTCCCTGGACAACTAGCTGACTGGCCGACGGTCTCTCGTTAACTGGCGGCTATCAACGAGCTAACCGGCTCCCTGCTGGATACTCCTGTCCACGCTCTTTGCTACCGCTCTGAGGTGGGTGGCCTGGATAGCCTCTCAACTGTCCTGCTCTGATCACCTGCCTGCTGTGGATTATCCTGACGTACCTGTCGCTTCACCTGCTCTTCACTGCTACCTTCTACTCCCTGGACAACTAGCTGACCCCGTTACATCCACAGAGCCTGCCGCAGAAAGTTTGTTTACTCCTGGCCTGATAGCTCATCTCTTTCCATCCCCTCCCTTTGGTCAGCTGAGCGCATCGCCGCGGCTCCTGCGTGTCATCGCCACAACAATCTTTACGAGCGAGTTGCCTATCCAAATTCATTATCATCTCAAAATTGCTCTATTTAACACCCGATCCCTAAACAACAAGGGCCTCTTACTCAAGGAATTCATAACTGACAATAATCTGGACTTTCTCTGTTTAACTGAAACATGGCAAAACCAACAGGATTACTTTTCCTTAAACCAAACCACACCCCCTGGATATTCATACATAGATAAGCCACGCCACCATGGGCGTGGTGGTGAAATAGCCAAAATTGCACTACTAGTGTAATAACCATCCCGGCTCCCTCCTCATTTGAACAACTTGTTTTTAAACTGTCTGGTCCCAAACCCCTGGTTACTGCAGTCATTTACCGCGCCCCAAAACCTAACCCTGCTTTCCCCTCTGATCTGTCTGAATTTCTCACACAACTCTACACCATCTCTCCATCCATTCTACTACTTGGTGACTTTAATATACATGTCGACTCATCTGACTCCACAAACACTACAGAACTCCTGGACATCTTCAACTACTTTAACATCACCCAACATGTCGACTTTCCCACCCATAAAAAAGGACACACACTAGACCTGGTCTGTACCTCTGGCATTACCATCAGCAATCTAACCAGCATTGACCTCACCATCTCTGACCTCACCATCTCTGGCTATCACCCTGGACATCCCCACCCCACATGTTAAACAGAGTCGCACCATAACATTCTGGAACATCAAGTCCATCAACCTCCCCTCGCTCTCCTCTTCCTTTGCTGCTATAGTCTCTCTCTCTGTCCCTATTTCAACTGCCTCCCCCACTGCCCTGGTCAATCACTATAATGATGCACTCTCCTCCTGTCTTGATCTCATCGCCCCCAAAAAATCCAAACTTGTCTCCTTCACCCACTCTGCCCCCTGGTACACTGACCAACTTCGCCACCTTAAAGTGCAGGGCCGTCAATTGGAACGTCTTGCTAAAAAAACTGGACTCACTGTTCACCTTGATGCCTTCAAACTCCACCAACTACAATATAAAGATGCCCTCAACACCGCTCGCTCCTCTCACTACTCCTCCATCATCCAATCTGACTCCAGCAACCCTAAAATGCTTTTCTCCTCAACAAACTCCTCAAGCCCATAGACACCATCTCCACCTCCTTCACCACCAGTAAATGTAACTCATTTCTATCCTTCAATGATAAAATCACCGCAATACACAACCAGCTGGCTGCACCGTCCACTTCCACCACCCCCAGCCCTCAACATAACCCCAGCCCTCAACATGAAGTAGACCCTACCCTACTTCCAAGATACTCACTCTCATCCTTCAGTTCAATCACTGAAATGGACCTCTCCTCCATAGTCTCCAGCATGAAGACCTCCACCTGTGCCCTTGACCCCCTCCCCTCTTCCTTAGTCAAGGCCTGCCTCCCCTCTCATCACAAACATTAGATTAGATTCAACTTTATTGTCATTACACATGTACAAGTACAGAGCAAAGAAATGCAGTTTAGCATCCAACCAGAAGTGCAATAGCAGTAAATACCAATATACAGATAATAATAAGTATTTTACAGATAATAAGTTAGTGATATAGGTACGGGATATACAGATTGATTGCGGTAATATGTACATGTTATACAGGTTGATTTGTGCATTAAATGTAGGTAGACTATAAGCAGGAACTATAAACATAATTTACAAAGGCAAATGGGCATATGATAAGTTAAGTAATACAGATTGAGTGAACGTTAAATAGTGCATAATAATAATAATAAACAGTAGCTGCCTAACGTTACTAGACTAGTGCAATGCTCAGTTTTTAGTGCAGACAGTTCAAAAGTGTTTGAGTGCAGGTGTAAAGTCTTTGGTCAGTGGGGGGAGATGACGAGGAGATGGGTTTGTGGGTGGAGGTGGTTGGGGAGTAGTGGGGGTGTCAGCATGGGGCAGAGTTCAATAAGGAAACAGCTCTGGGGAAGAAACTGTTCCTCAGTCTGCTGGTCCTTGTCCGGAAGCATCTGAACCGTCTGCCTGAGGGCAGGAGGGAAAACAGTCTGTGTGCAGGGTGGGAGGCGTCCTTGAGAATGCTGCGAGCTCGACGCAGACAGCGTTTCCTCTGGATTTCCTCAATGGCCGGAAGTGGAGTTCCTGTGATGCGTTGGGCAGTTTTCACCACCCGCTGCAGTCCCTTGCGCTCTGCAACAGAGCAGCTCCCATACCAGACTGTGACACAGTTGGTTAGGATGCTCTCGATCACACAGCGGTAAAAGTTCACCAGGATGGCTGAAGACAGATGGTTTTTCTTCAGTGTCCTCAAGAAGAAGAGGCGCTGGTGAGCTTTCTTGACAAGGCTGGAGGTGTTGGTGGTCCAAGACAGGTCTTCCGAGATGTGGGTCCCCAGGAACTTGAAGCTGGAGACACGCTCAACATCCATCCCATTGATGTGGATGGGCGCATGCTTGCTTCTTTTCTCCTTCCTGAAGTCCACGATGAGCTCCTTGGTTTTGCTGGTGTTCAGGAGCAGGTTATTTTCGGCGCACCATGTGGCCAGGTGCTGTACCTCTTCCCTGTAGGCTGTCTCATCGTTGTTGCTGATGAGACCAATCACCGTGGTGTCGTCTGCGAACTTGATGATGGAGTTGGATCCATGCATAGGTCTGCAGTCGTAGGTGAAGAGGGAGTAGAGGAATGGGCTGAGTACACAGCCCTGTGGCACACCGGTGCTGAGTGAGATGGTGGTGGAGCAGGTATGGCCTGACCTAACATATTGAGGTCTGTTAGTCAGAAAGTCCAAAATCCAGTTGCAGAGGGAGGTGTTGGTGCCCAGGTCTCCAAGTTTAGTGATTAACTTGGAGGGGATGACAGTGTTGAAAGCCGAGCTGAAGTCAGCAAACAGCAATCGCGCGTAGGTGTCGGTGTTGTCCAGGTGTGTGAGCACAGAGTGCAGTGCTGAGGAGACTGCATCGTCTATGCTCCTATTGCTGCGGTAGGCAAACTGGAGTGGGTCCAGTGTGGGTGGGAGGGAGTCCTTCAGGTTTGCCAGGACCAGCCGCTCAAAGCACTTCATGATGATGGGTGTGAGTGCTACAGGGCGGTAGTCGTTGAGGCACGTCGGCTTGGAGTGTTTCGGCACTGGCACGATGGATGTGGTTTCAAAGCATGTTGGTACAGCTGCTTGGGCAAGGGACAGGTTGAAGATGTCCGTGAAAACCCCAGTGAGCTGTTCCGCACATGCCCTGAGCACACGTCCAGGAATGCCGTCAGGTCCAGTCGTCTTGCGTGCGTTGATCCGGCTCAGTGCTGTGTGGACAGCAGTGGAGGAGAGTGTGGTGGGCTGGTGATCTGCTGGGAGAGTTGTCTTGGTGGCTCTGTCTCTGTTTTCCCTCTCGAAGCGAGCATAGAAGTGGTTAAGCTCGTTCAGGAAGGAGATGTCTGTGGCTGTGGGGGTGAGGTTGCTGGGTCTGTAGTCAGTGATGGCCTGGATGCCCTGCCACATGCGTCTGGGGTCGGAGTTGGAGAAGTGACCCTCTATTTTTTGCTTGTAGCAGTTCTTGGCCTTCTTGATGCCCCTCCTCAGGTTAGTCCTGGATGTGCTGTAGGCCTGTGCATCCCCCGATCTGAAGGCCGTGTTGCGGGCCTTTAGCAGGAGTCGCACCTCCTTGCTCATCCATGGCTTCTGGTTGGGGTATGTGGTGATCTGCTTCTCTGTGGTGACGCCATCAATGATGGTGGTGATGTAATCCATGACAGAGGAAGCATAGATGTTAATGTCAGTGTGTGAGCCACAGGTGGCCCGAGAAGCAAACATACTCCAGTCCGTGTGTTGAAACTTATCCTGGAGTACAGAGTCTGTCCCTGCTGGCCACACCTTGATGGTCCTCACTGATGGCTTCACACGGTTGATGAGGGGTGAATATTTGGGGGTGAGGAACAAAGAGAGGTGATCCGACTGTCCGAGGTGGGGGAGGGGGGTCGCGGTGTAGGCAGCAGCCATGTTTGTGTAAACATGGTCCAAAGTTTTGTTTCCTCTGGTGTGGCAGGAAACGTGCTGGTGGAATTTGGGGAGCACCGTCTTTAAGTTGGAATGATTAAAATCCCCCGCAACAATAAAGGCAGCCTCCGGGTGATCAGTTTGTTGTTTGCTAATGGCAGCGTGAAGTTCCTTCATTGCAAGCTTGGCATTAGCATCCGGTGGAATATAAGCAGCGGTGATAATGTTGGATGTGAACTCACGTGGCAGATAGAAAGGTCTACACTTAACCATGATGAACTCTAGGTTAGCTGAGCAGTGACTTCCAAGAGTAACAGAGTCCGTACACCAAACCTTGTTGACATAAATGCACAGTCCCCCCCCTCTGGTCTTACCGGAGTCATCAGCTGATCTCTATCCGGCCGGTGTGTGTAGCGGCCGGCTAGCTCGATGGCACTGTCCGGTACGCCTCCGTGTAGCCATGTTTCGGTGAAAATCATGACATTGCAGTCCAAAAGTATCTTGCTGTTGTTGAAGCGGAGTCGTATCTCGTCCATTTTGTTCACCAGAGATCTCACATTAGCGAGGAAGATGCTGGGCAGAGAGAGCCGGTGTGGTGTTAGCCTTAGCTTAGCTCTCAGTCCTCCGCATCATCAACTCCTCACTGTCCTCTGGTCTCATACCCCCCTCCCCTCCCCCACTCAAGCTTGCTGCTGTCACCCCCGTGCTAAAAAAACCTGGTCTTGACCCTGACATTCCCAACAACTACAGGCCCATCTCCAACCTCCCCTACCTGTCCAAAATCCTTGAGAGAGCTGTTGCATCACAACTCAAGTCCCACCTTAATCTCCATAATCTCTACGAACCCTTCCAATCCGTCTTTCGTTCAAAACACAGCACAGAAACCGCCCTACTGAAAATCACAAATTACATTCTTCTCTCTGCTGACTCTGGCTTCCTCACCATCCTCATCCTTGTTGACCTCAGCGCCGCCTTCGACACTATCAACCACTCCATCCTCCTCTCACGTCTCCAGTACTCCCTTGGTATAACTGGCACTGCCCTCTCCTGGTTCACCTCCTATCTTTCAGATCGACATCAATTCATTAGCATAAATAACTGTAAATCCTCCACTTCCCCAGTTACTCATGGTATCCCCCAAGGTTCCGTGCTTGGTCCCCCTCCTCTTTATCTTTATTTACATCCTTCCCCTTGGACAAATTATCCGTCGTCATGGTCTCGATTTCCACTGCTACGCTGACGACACCCAACTCTATTTCTCCTCCAAAACCATCTCCTCAGTCACCCACTCCACTCTCACCACCTGTCTCACAAACTGCCTTCTTTCACCTCAGGAACATTGCACGCCTCCGACCCTCCCTATCCTCTGCCACCACCGAAATTCTCATCCATGCCCTCATAACCTCCAGACTTGATTACTGCAATAGCATCCTCTACAGCTCTCCCAACAAAATTATCAACAAACTCCAATATGTTCAGAACTCTGCCGCCCGCCTGCTCACCTCCACCCAGCGCTATGAACATATCACCCCGGTCCTACGCAACCTCCATTGGCTCGTCAAATATAGGATTGACTTTAAAATGTTGCTCACCACCTACAAAGCCCTTAACAATCTGGCCCCGCCCTACCTTTCAGACCTCCTCCCCCTTGATGCCCCAACCCGTTGCCTCAGGTCCGCCGATGCGAACACTGAAGATCATCAGGACCAAACGTCGGACCTGGGGTGACCGGGCCTTCTCAGCTGCTGCACCCCCCCTCTGGAATGCCCTCCCCATCCACATCCGTCAGGCTCCCACCCTTTCATTATTTTAAAAAAGCCCTAAAAACCCACCTCTTTAAACTTGCCTTCACCTGCTAACCCCTGCTCCCTACCCTTTACCTGCTAACCCCTTCTAACCCCTGCTCCCTACCCTTCACCTGCTAATCCCTCCACTCTACCCTTCACCTGTTAAACCCTGCACCCTGCCCTCCACTACAGGACTCGTTCCGCGTGGCTTCCCCGGTTTTCTTTTGTGCCGGGGATGTTGTTTGTTAGTTTTGTTTGTTCCATTGTCTTTCTGTGTTTTGTTTTTGATCCATTTGTCTCAAATTTATGTGAAGCGTCTTTGAGTACTTAGAAAAGCGCTATACAAAATAAAAGTATTATTATTATTATTTGTGCTAGGTTGCTGCTGCGTCTAAAATTGGAAGTGGATAGTTAATATTTCCCTGCGATAGACTGGCGACTTGTCCAGGGTGTACCCTGCCTTCGCCCAATGACAGCTGGCATTGGCTCCAGCTCCCCGCGACCCTGAAACAGGATAAGCGGTTTGGATAATGGATGGATGGATAGTTAATATGTGAAATTAGTATGCATGTCAAATGATTTCTGATTTTGTAGGCTTGTAGTTTGCTTTACATGATAGTGGCTGTTTCTACTGCATGATTTATATACTTATATTATTATTGGTATGGTATTTACGGGTTAGTTTAGGTTAGCTAGTGAGGCTGTGTGCTCCCTATTGTGCCCGCTTTACAGACGAGGCTCCACCGCTACGTTTTGTGGAAACGTTTTTTTGGTTCAATTTGCAAACCTAAGTTCTCTGTGCGTTTCACTTCGCGCAGCCTATACCACACTTGTTCAGGGGTCCATTAAAGACATTTCTATAATCTGAAAGTTTAAAACAGTTAAGTTTCCGTAAACAAATGAACAAAGACTGAAATGCCTCAACTTTAGTTAAATCATATTCGATGCTCGATAAACATAATTACTAAGATGTCAACAGCGGGAAATCTGCTCGTATTCCAAAGCGCCGTGTTTACAAGCATGAGAATAAAGCAAAGCACTAAGAAGTGGGAAGAGGGGCCTGACATTACAACTTAAATGATCCATAAATGCTTCCAGCACATCGGCAGCTACAATGCATGGCAATGACTCCACTCTGATCCTTACACTAGTGGGCATTCGCCGACACAGTGGCATGTAAAACGGATTGTAATGGAACATTTCTCCACTTTATGAAGAACTGGTAGCTTTTCTTGTGGCCTCGCACCATCTCCATTCAAATAGCTCAGCTTTGTGAGCGTCGGGCCAAGGTTGTGCTCCTTCCAGAAGCGTAACCTTGAAGCATGTTCCACTTACACACTGCCATTGTCAACGACTCACACTGCAAGAATAATGGACTCCACGCTGGAGTTTCAAAACCACATGGTCTTGATCCTTGCTTTGGCAAATGGCAAAGAAATCATTCATCCAGAGGCACAAACACAAACCTTGTGCACTAGCTATTCACATGTTGAAAAAATAATAACTAAACACGTCTAATGAATTAAATATTAGCACCTGCAGATCATCATTCATATCCACTTTTCCACACCGCAAAAGGTATGCACAGTGCCAACATCCAGGGCCAATGCAGGAAGTCACAAATTTCAAGGGAATCGGGATGGAGAAGGATGAATAAATGGTGATTTTAATAAAGAATACCAGACCAGGAAGCATAGCAGCCAAACCAATACAGAGACAGGGGAACACAGGGTTTAAATACACTGGGAGGTAAAGTAAACACAGGAAACAAGAGGTGGGGAATGTCAAAATAAATCAGGAAATAAACTAAATAAAAACCCAGACCATGACACAATTGAAGCAATACATTCCTCAGTGCATGCCTTTTTGACAGTTACATAGTTGCATGCATGTAAGACCTAGATGCTGCTATTTCATCTAGTATTATATCCCCTCGGTAGCCAGAGCATCCTCCTTCTCTTCGCTTGTATGCAAAACTATCTACATCTCCCCGGAGCAGATGAGGTGTGCAGCATAAATAATCATGGCAATCTAGTCAGATTAAAACTTTCATTAAATAAATAAATCAATTTACCTTTTCCTTGAATGGTTTAATCAACAATCTTTTTATTTATTTATGTTATTCACTTATTTTATTATATGTATTTATTATATTTATGTAAAGGCATGTTATGTTTTATTTATTGCTTTATTGTGTTTAAGTTCTATAATTTTATTCTATAAATTTACTTTTTTATTTTACACTGTTATACCACTTGTTAAGGAGCCCGGTCTGGTACCCGGGCTACTGAGATGTGGTTCCCTCGGCTGTTGCTGGTTGACGCGCTTCTGGGTCTGGTGATTCCTCTCAGTTCCAGTCAGTGACTGGTTGCGTTTGTTTGTTATGTTTATTTTGTGCTCGAGTCACAACATCGCCGTAAGGCGGTCAAAACCCTTTACTCCTTCCGGGGTCCACCACCTGCCGTCAATCAGGTCCTGAATGACTTATGTAGCCAGTCCCCGGAATACCAAACAGCGCCACCCACTGTACATGCACCATAACAATTATATCACTCATTTTGGCTCCTACACCACTGTTATTATATATTTTATTAAATTTGAATCATTTTATTGTGTATTGGTCTCAAATTGTCAAATTGCTGAATTACTTTTGTCTTTTCTTTTGTTTTCACAGTCCACACTAGTTCTAATTTCTTTTCCGGTCACCAGATGTCTTTATGAGCCTGTATGAAAGGTGACAAATAAAGTTTGATTGATTAATTGATCACAGGTATCAATAATGTTACGTAATCAAATTGAAAGGTTTTCCTTACTGCTGGTTCACGTTCCAGTTTTATACATGCTGATTAGTCCCTTAAAATGTATTTTGCAGACTAAAGGACAAAAAATAGTGGACTAGTCCTGTATGTTTCCTTGTCACGGTAATTATCATGTTGGAAGAGAGAGCGTGGCTCTTAACAGCTCTTTTACTGTCAGTACATTATGTTCCACTCTATAAGGCTTTAATTGTAATACATTTAGTGGAGTCCAACAGCAGAAATTACAGTATATGCTCTGAATGTTATCCCAAAGCCAAGAACACAATGGTGCAAATGATCAGCTTGTCCTTTTAATAGCTGTGAAAACCTTTTCAAAGATCTTTTTTTTCAGTGCTTTAGAAATGGTCTCATATTTTAATTTTTCCTCTGAGTATGTGATCGGAATGAAATGCATGATGTAATGGATGAAAGTAGTTTGTTTGTCAGAAAGTACAACAGAGACGGAGGTGCACTTCAGAGACCAGTGAGTCATTTAGCCTGCATGGGTGCATTAAGTAATGAACACTCAAGCGCGCTCGCCCAAAAGGCAGGGATTATGGGATCCACATGGCAGTCGTGATTAACATGGTCAGCATTCATCTCTAATGTAATGTGGATGCTTTGAATATAAAACTAATGTCAAAGGTAAGAGAGATATAATGGTAAATGGGCCACAAACTCATTTTGAGGGGGTGGGACTTATTGGCTGTTTGACTAACTTGCTACAAGGGCTCAAATTATGTTATTAAGATATAAAAGGTATCGCATTCAATGGAGATTTATGTTGAGAAATGCTGTTGGTATACATATAGCCAGTCTACAGGCCGGTGGTTCCCATCAGGGTCCATGCCTCTCCGTATCATTGAATCACTGTCCACATAGTTAACAACCTTTCCATTTTACTCCCATATACGTATTGTAGCAGCAGAAATCTGCTCCTCTTTGAAGTTGAGTTTATCTTGGATGAAGATGACTTTCCAGGATGGGCTTCTATTTCATCGTACGCACAAGAATTGCCTGCCAGTTTACACGCGCACATACACAGTATACTCAGCGAGCTGGTGAGCGAGAGAGAGATATTCATGATTTGTCAATTGTCTGTCAATAGGCTGTGTCAGTCAGTGAACAGAGTGCTCTCCAAATCAGCTAACACAACATTAAAATCATCTAGACAATTCTAGGGCGGTACCTAATAGTTGGACGATTCGAAGCTTCATTCATTTAATTTGATTTTAGACTATAATTTGGATCTCTTTTAGCTTATTGGACAATCTTCCAAGACTCCACATTAAAAACATTGAAGCATGTGATAATGTATGTACAACTCAACACATAATTGTTGACACTCATATTGAATACATACACACACACTCAAACAAATCATAACATAACATTCACATTCTTAATCAACATTTGAATGCTGTGCAGGTATTTTGCAAAATGTCTAAATTAGATGGAAGTTAACATTTCCATTTTTTTTTGCCTTTCAAAAACAGTATATTCACTGGCAGGGCTTCATTCTCTGTAAGGCTGTGCATAAGGCGCCATAGCCCAGAGAAATGTGTTAATAAAAATAATAAACTGATTCCCTCCTTTAGCAGCATCATGATCTGTACAATTAGGCAGTAACAATATGCAATATAGCAAAACAACCCCCCCAAAAAATATATATACGCATGGTTCCAAACTATACAAGGGTCCAGAGCCCCAGGTTCAGGGTCTTTTTGTGGTCATGTGATTCCCATAGAAAGGGAGGAATGGGGAGGCCAATGGGAGCCTGCAGGTCCTTTCTCTCCCTGGGACTCACTGTGTGGTTACTCCAACCTTGCTGATAGTAACAAGTATCTCCATCATTCATTTAGGTCTGACATTAACCATTGTAGCATCTCTACTCTGTGCGTGTGACAGTACGGAAACAGTCTGCTCGTGATTCTGAATACATAAACAGCTTTCATCAATTTAAGCCTGCAGACGGGTGATACCGAAGGAGCTTTTAAGAACAGAAATCCATCAGAGAGGCACTTGAGCCTTTCATCAGTGGGAAGTGAGAAGAGGCCACATCCAGATCATGATCAACAGCATTTGTTTGACATGATAATAACCTGCTAATATGATAAATATGCATGCAATGTGACTAGATTTTACTCCTCAAAGGTCACAAGATGACATTTCCAGAGGTTCAATTTCTTTGGCTGTTAAGTACTTTCTTTTATCTCATTTTCTTTTTTTCATTTTCTACAATGAACATTTACATGCACAGAGTAAATCACTGGCCAATATTTCACCTGCTGAATCCAAGCTTAAATGGGAGCATGAGCACTTAAGATGACACTGTAAATTATTTCCCTTGACACCACTTAGAGAGCGGTAGATTTACTTCATGAAAACAAGAAGAAGCTGGTTGATGCTGAGCCGTGTGCCTGAGTGGATCTTGTTACGTCTACCTAACAGGTAGGTTTGTTTGTCTTGTTTCTGGTTCCTTTATCATCCATGGATGGTAAGTCTAAAATCCAATGGCCATGGCCATAAGGACCCGCCAAATAATAAATACATAATTGAACAAGGGCAGTAATTTCCGTTGTGGTACAAACCTTTATTGGTGACATAATTCTTCATTATAGTCGTACGTCTACATTGCTCCTCAACCCCTTCATCTCGCACGGAACTCATTTAGCTTGTTCCACACTAAACTATAAACTCATGCAGATGTAGACCTTCTGCTCCCAGTCATCATCCAACCAGGAAATTAACTTGTCTTTTTACAATATGTCAACATACCGGTGGAAATACCCCAAGAGCCCACAGCAGACCAGACTGTATCTGTGGCATAAACATTGTCACTTCAGTGCCAACTCACGCTTAACAATTAATAAACTTACAGAAAACCAATTTTCCATTGAAACTATACAACGGACAGCTCAGTTCATGACATGATTATAAATTATGAGCTTTCTCTCTGGAAACAAGCAACACAGCTTATCCATTTAATCCGTTGAATAACATAATGATCCCTGCAAATGAAACTTATGGAAACCAAAGCCTAGCTACCTACTTTGAGTTTAATTAGTCTAGTTAATTTAAACTTATAATATGCAACAATTTCCGATATAAATATTATAATGTCAAGACTGAAACAAAAGCTATCAATCATCACTCATGACCCATGAGTGATGATTGTCATGTCTATATCTGCAGAGGCCGTGCCCTCTGCCCTGTATTTTGCTGTGCTCGGGACCCTGGGTTTCGCCAAAGAGCCTATGGGTCCCATGTGAGGGTGTAACCCGCAGCCAAAAAGCAGGGCGTGAAGCCCGTTGTCTTTTCCAGGTGAAGCTCCGCTGCTTTGTCAAGCCCCTCGGCGTAACAAGGCTCCCAGGCCTCCCAGGCCTCCCAGGCCAGAGACAGAGAGAGCAGACAGGCCACAGCCAGATGACGGGCCTCAGGCTGCATACATTCAAAATTCGGCACCTTCCCGCAGGTGTGGATGTGTTTGTTTGTGTTTACTTTAGACTGAAGCACCGGGGGGTTGCCGCTTGGGACATATGCAGAAGTGCACACTCACTCTTCATGATAATCCTAAATACAGTATAATATACTTAGTATTAGCAATAATTAGTAATATAATATAGCCAATGGAACGCAATCTACAGTCATGGCGACCTTTATCAGGGGAAGTTTTTTCTTGGAACTTGAACATGCAGGGCTTGTTTGATTCTGAGCCAAAGACTGGTGGTATTTTTAATAAGTTATTTGACACAAATATCTTCTCCATTTAAAGCACATCACTTTAGAGAGGAACCTTTCCCTGTGCACATAAAGAAAAGGACTAATTTGAAGAGGGAACATATTCTGCCAAAAGGAAAAATAGAAAACCAAATTGTACATGTAGTGATGGGTAGGTGGAAGTCATTGAAGAGCAAGGGCAGCAGGCTATAAATGGATTTCTGTTGCATACAGTGTGGATAATTCTGATTAAGTACAGCCTAATCATTTGTAATTTATTCAGAATTAATAAAGATACCACGTATACCAAGATCGTGGTATAAAGATACCACAATCTTTATACCACGAAGAGATTTTTACACTTCAAAATGTATTCTCCTACATGTAAAATCTGAAAATGTCCATTATCTAGTTTCCAGAACATTTTAACGTCCTTCAGCTCATTGTTTGTTTTTTCCGCCCTGTAACTTTACTGTTGTGGTTCAGTCTCACAGCTCTCATCAACCTCATTTTCAGCAGCAACAGGCAGCTATTTTGTGTAATAAAACATCCAAAAACTCAGAGAAACCCAGTGTACACGACCTGCCCAGCATCAAACAGCAGACAGACACAGTTGGATGCATGCTATTTTAATTAGGAGATAGTTAGAGACCTAAACAGAGCAAAAAGAGGAGTGACTGTTTGATTGCCAGAGACAACATGCTGGTCTGTATCTGCCGCATGTTGACATAAGCACCATTCTGCAAACACATTCACCATAAAATGACATATTGTATACATATTATCACACTTCAAAGGTGAGTTTGTGGTAAAAACTTTTCCAAAAATGCACCAATCAGCAGTTTTCCTACAGAATAATAACTGAAGATGTTTTTGTTACGTTTGTGTTGCTCTTGAAGACGGCAATCTTGGTCAACTACTTTGGTCCAATGACTTCTCCTCTAGCGCCACCAACAGTTCAAAGTGTGTACTTACTCTGTGAAGCATCTCAGCAACCATCGGATGGATTGGCGCAACATTTTGTTCACAGTCGTGGTTGCCAAAGTATGTATCATTGACCTCTCCTTTAGTGCCAACATGAAATTGCCATTTGCAGCCCTGAGGGAAATGTTCCAACATCTTTGGGATGGATTGCCAAAACATTTGGTGTTAAACTTAAGTGATCCCTTAAACCTTTCATCAACATGAGCTGGGGTTTGAACCACCGATCCTCTGATTGAATGTCAGACCTGCTAACCACTGACCCACAGTTGCCCCTATGGCCCTATTCACACAATTCTCTACAAGTAGTAGACAAAATAACAATATATCCTATTTATTGTATTATTTGTGTATTTCGTCTGGGATCACATTTACAGTATGTGTTAGATGTTTCTATTATTTTGTTCACCCCCCTTCATGAACACAAAGCATCTTAAAGTTAACCAGAGAGGATGAGTCACTGATCCTGATCCAGTGTATCGGCCGGTTACGGCCACAAACAACGACGACTTACTGGATGAATAAATGGATAAATGAATGAAATGGGAGTAAGTGGTGCTTCCATATCTAAAAGCCCATTCAGGTCGTGGCCGTTTTAAGAGTTCCGTTAGCATCGTAGAGAAAACTCATTCATCCTGAACGGGCCGGCAGCCAACCGCAGCATTATTGAATTCATTACCCAGATTGGAAGCAGTCTTCTAATTTCTGCTTGAATTTTATTCTGACCTGACAGGGTTGAAAACTGCAAAAAGCTCAAACAGCTTCTTTTAGCTTCCTTTCAGAGGAACTTAAGTATAAAAAGTGGTTGTTCAATACGGTTACAGGAACACTAAGGCATTCTGACGCAGGAGGTTTCTTGTTAATTGAGTTAAAGAGAACGTCAGCGGGCCACACCCTCGCTCTTGTTCTTGTCTCTTCCCTGTAGTGGTGTAGTGCCGGGGAGCTCCTGCGTATTTCCTAGTCTGAGTGTGATTGATAGCGTCTGGGCTCCGTCCTCTTTGTCATTGCTCGAGGAGTGACTTCACTCACTGATACACACTCAGACTGGCCAGGAATAAAGAAGGGGGACCTGGAGTCACGCGTGCATTCATTCATTTATTCACTTCACGTGTGCTGGTGGTTTGTACAACAAATTAAGAGCAAAACCAAATGTTTTTTTCAATCTGTTCATTTTGCCAAGAGTGCTTTCACACAGGATGTGAATATGTCTATTCACATATTTTTGCTCAAAGAATAAAGACATCAATCCCGTTGTGTGGAATGAACCCATTAAAAACCTACCCTATAGTGTACGATAACATCGTAGTGTGAACCCAGACTTTCAACTTTGAAAAAATGCAAACCAGATCCACTCTTTTTGTTAAAATTGGTTATTTCACAAATTAATTTTTGTGCATTTCTTCTTTGGTCATTTTTACGACCATGTATTGAATAATGTCCTCATTTATTTATTCACTATTGAAGACTTTGGGTTCCCATGATTAAATGATAAAAAAAAACAGTAGTCGATCAGGTTTATTGGCCAGGCATTGACTCACGTGCCTCATGTGAGCTCATAAGCAAGAAGTTAATAGATATCAGCTAACAAGAAGATAAAGATAAGAGAGAAACGACCATAACTTATTGCTACTAACTACTGACAAGAAAGTATGAAAATAGAGATGATCAACAGCAGCTGGACAAACAGAGATACAGGTTGGATTGTTTGGATGCCGGTCAATTGGACTATTGGGAAAAATGTTGTACATGGTGGCATTGGTGGATAACGTATATACAGTACAGGCTGAATAAAAGTATATTTACTGTATGGTTGGGTGTTCTTTCTCTCGCCGCCCAAACAAAGTCACTCTTTAATGAATATATATACACGCAGTAGATGAAAGGGTTAACTGCTGCATCCGCACACAGAGCATCCCCTCTTCATAATTGGTCCATAAACATTACAGAGAGAATAAAAGTCGCATTTTGTGTGGCTTTAGTTGGCCGAGGCGTCCACACTCAGACCTCTCCAAAACACCTTTTATGTATGTTGAGTTTATAATCCTTCACTTTGAAGAGTCATATGTTCACATGCCTCAGAATAACCCTGTTATCATCTATTAATAAATACATGTTCATCACACCACAGCCGGAACGAGAGAAGCGGTAAATTCATTAATTATTCACGAGGGACACATTTTTGGGGTGGGGAATCTCAAATTGTTTCTTGTAAATACGACTCTCCTGAGCCTTACTGATGATTTTTCCAGACCCTCCCCTTGATACCACCTGAATACCATCTCCCTATATGTCGTCATAGGATATTTAGAGTATGGGAAATGTAACAATATAAAGCAATTTAAGGACTGAACTTGCTCCAGCTCTGTGGGTGCTGATAGACCTGAGTACCCCAATATTTTTCACTGTAAATAACTTGATCAGATGATGTTGTATCCTGATATGCATAACATCCGATGTCCTATTGTCAGTCAAAAGTTAAAACCAATTACATGCTGGAACCAAAGACCTGAGTGGTTTAGAAGACCACTGAGGCTTCTTGAGTCTCACTGAATGAGCTGCTGAGTCCATTAAAAACACAGAGTAATGGATGGCCTTCAAAAGAAACAATCGTTTTTAACCTGGCCATTGTTCTCTTATCTACACTGACCTTTAGTGAGTCCGGGCTAAGGCCAATCACTGAGTCAGCCTTTCTGATCATCTTATTGATCCGGTTTTTATCATTGTGGGGCAGGGGCGGGGCCAGCGCACCTGCGACGAGAGAGAGAGAGGGAAAGGGCACTCGGGGATCAGCTGCAGCTCGTCATCGAGGTAATCTGAACCCTTGTTACAGTGGCGCCCAACGGGGCTTACCGAAGGGGATGGAGCGGCAGGTACAATCGACAGGGAAGCCGGCGCCGTACAGGACGTTCGATGAGTGGAGGGAATGGCTCGAGCAGCGGGCGGGCAAGGCCACGCCGAAGGGACCAAGCCACAGCCAGATGGTGGGCGCCGTGATGGCGCTCGGGCAGGAGGAGGTCCAGGCGGGACGGCGGACCAAAGCCCGGAAGCGGCGCGGCGACACCAGCGGCGGCACCGGCAGAGGCGGCGCTGAACCACGCGGGGGCCGGCGTCCCGGAGGTACAGCAGGAGCAGGCGGGGGACCGGCAGAGTCGGACGCCGGGAGTTCCGCGCACTTCGGCGGGGCCCCGGGGACCTATCCTACCTGTTCGCGCAGGAGGTGCGGCGCAGGAGGTGCGGCGCAGGGCGGGACGGTGGCTGCGGCCGGAAGGCATAGGAGGTATCGAGGAGGCGCTGGAGCTGGTGGCCATGGAGCAATTCATCGAGGGACTGCCGCCCCGGATGGCCGCCTGGGTCTGTGACCGCCAGCCGGCGTCTCTGGTGGCCGCCGTCACCCTGACGGAGGACTACCTGGTCCTGGACCTGCCGGAGGAGCCGACGGATCTGGACCGGCCGGGCCCGACCTCGCGGAGAGGGAAGGCGGTGCAGACCGACAAGACAATCCGGAGAGAGACAGCGGTGCAGACGGGCCCGACCTCGCGGAGAGAGACGGGGGTGCAGACCGACACGACAACCCGGAGAGAGGTGGCACTGCAGACCGCCGGCGCACCCGAGCGGCCGGCCCCGACCTCGCGGAGAGGCGGCGCTGCAAGCCGAGCAGCCGGTCCCGACGCATCGGAGGGAGCCGGCGCCGCGGACCCGGAAGGCGCCGACCCGGGCGGACCCGACGGAGCGGGTCCCTACGGCCCGGAAAAGACCGTCCCCGCCAACCATCGAGGCGGGACCACGGCGAACACCAGCGCGGCGGGGAAGGCAGCGGCTAATGACACCAGGCCCCGGGGACTGGGCCCCACCGTGGCCGACGACGGACGCCTGGGGCCGCAGCAACACCTGGCCGGAGCCGAGGACGGGCCCCGGGAGCAACGGCCACGCCCGGCCGGGCCCAGGGGGGCCCCCGTGGACCACGGGACCGGTGTGCTGGACGTGCGGCCAGCCGGGGCACGTCCAATTGGACTGTCCCGTAATGGAGGTCGACCAGGGGACACGAGTCGCCGTCCCTCCGGCCCCGGCCCGGAGGTGGTGGCGGAAGAGACGATGTCGGCAGCGGGCGCGGGACGAGTGGAGGGACGGGGCGGGCCAGCGGAGCCAGCTGGTTGCCCTCGTCCGGAGCGAGCAGGACGGGCCGTGGGACAAGCAGCGGGCCGCATGGAGCGACCCGCAGACCGGCCGGCGCGCCGACCTGGGACAGCTGCGGCGCGAGAACCAGCGGCTGTGGGGTGAACTCAGCTGGGCCGTCCAGGACCGGCGCCGGGACAAGGCGACCATCGGCCAGCTGGGGCGGAGGCTGAGGGCCGAGCAGCTGGCCGAAGAGCGAGGGGACAATTTGTCCACGTCCGGGTTAATCGTCCCCTAATCCTCTCTCTCTTGTGTTGCAGGTTGCCGCGTCGGACGGCGGACGGGGGCCGTTTTGTCCCGGGGGAGGAGGCAAGCCGAGACCTCCCGGGGCGCCAGTTCGCCCGCCGTCCGGACCCCGCCCGCTCCACTGACCCACCAGGAGGGATGCCAACGCCCGGGCCACCCGTTGGCATCGGGCAAGGACGCCAGTTCTCCTCATGGTGGTCCATAGGTCGGGGATGCAGAAGGTTGGGGCTGACTCCCTTGCCCGCCCTCGGGGGGAGGGGGGGGAGTTGGTTAGACCGGTGGCTCCCCGGCCTAAGTCGGGCGGTGGGGGATGTGGGGCAGGGGCGGGGCCAGCGCACCTGCGACGAGAGAGAGAGAGGGAAAGGGCACTCGGGGATCAGCTGCAGCTCGTCATCGAGCTGCAGCTGAATCCAATAAGTGCGGGAGCACGCGGCTACTTAAGGCCGGGGAGGGTTAGTAGCCGGGGTGGTTGAGGCATGATAAGTGCTGTGAGAGATGTCGGAAGAGAGGTACGACAATAAAGACGATTACCAACCGCAAGAGAACGTGTCTGTCCGGTGTGTGTTGCCCGAAGAATCCTCGGGTAATCTGAACCCTTGTTACAATCATCCACAGTGATGCTGCCCCCAGCAGAGCGCAGCATAGAAGAGGACACCAGCTGGTATCCACTGGTAGAATACTTGAAGAAGCTTTCTGCTGATGTCAAAGGATCTAAGCTCTTGACTGAGCCTTTTTAAATACAGCATCAGTGTTCTTTTTCCAGTTTAATCTACTGTACAGATAGAGCCCAAAATATGTATATGACTGGACAATTTCTATCTGCTGACCTGCAATCATGGATGTATGGATTGTTTTGATTTAAGCCTGAAATGCATTTAGTTTGAAATCCAGGGTTTGGATTTTAGATACATGTATTGCATTTATGTTTCTTGTGGGTATGTTGGTGGTAATGCAGAACTTCAAGCTTTGCTGCTGCTCTGGTGTCAGCACTGGGTGGGATGTAAACACAGCCAATGACCACAGTGGGGTTATTTGGATAAACTGAACACATATTGGGACTTGAAGCTGTTACTTTAAACATGTTAAAACTTCATAAAGTGTCATATGCAGGAAGTCACAAAAGCGTTTAATCTGAGCCTGGCTCATAATCTCACATGACAGGCAGAAGGTCTCAAGGCACCCAGATGCAATGCATTGTGGGGTAGTTCAGTGTATGCAGGAGACTCATACTCAGGGCATTTCTTTCACACACAAACATCCACACACTACGTGAACACACTACATATTAAATTCTACGTCAGACATAGTATGTTATTCACTGGGTTAGCCGATTGTGGTTTGTATTCCCTCAATCCAACATTACAGCAGTGGTTGGGGGAGACACACCTGACGAAGAACTCAAAGTTCATTTTTCCAGTTGTAGTTTGTACTACACTCGCAGTTTAGTAGAAGCCTTTTAGCCGAAATCAATCATTACAGTTTCAATCCAGAAATATGAGTATGATAGACATAAAAAGATAAAATGACAAAATCAGTGAATTGTATTAAAATATGTATGGATGCATTTCATTTTCCGTAAACACTGCTGTGTGTTCCAGCATGAGTGCAGCAAGGAACGCTGAATCACACTCTGCAATCCACAACAATGGGATAATAAAATGTGCGGACCAGTAAAAGCTATGAGATCAATACGAAGCATCATATTTACGAAGCATTCTTTTTCACAAAGCCCATTTAATCCCAGGGAAAGGGAAAGACGGACATTAAGTTGTATTACAGTTTTTTTCGATTGCTAAACGACAGTGGACACAACTGGAGTCACATGTGCAAAACTCTAACTACAGTCTGCACAGCAGCAGTTCATGTGGACCAAACTCTAGTTCGTTTTTCATTGCTTGAACACAGTTTTCAAAACTCTACACACTTATCCCATGACTTTAACCACAACCTGCACAACACTGTGGATTTACAGCACTTTGTTCAAATGCTAACACACTGCTGTCAAAACTGTGAACCACACATTCAAAACGGAATAGATTTCAGCCTTGTGCCTTTCAAACACTGCTGATTGCAATTTCAGCTGAAAGGCTAAGCAGGTGTCTTGTTTTAGACTTGTTAGTGAACACACACACATATATATATATATTACAGTATATATAGGTAGAGCTCAGAAAGACTCATTTTGGAAATGGAACAAGGAAGACGGGTTCATGGAGGGAGAAGGGTGGCAGGGAGAGGACGGATGCGTGGAGGAAGACAAAGAAGACAAAGAGCTGTTATTTCAGATGAAATAAGGGCTACACTTATAGACCATGTCGTGAACCATGGTCTCTCATTGAGAGAGGCAGGGTTGAGGGTGCAACCCAATCTGCAAAGATCCACAGTGGCATCTGTAATGCGAATTTTCCATCATACAAACAGGTGAGAGTTACATCCTTACAGTAAATGAAAACATTGCAGGAATCTATTTTGTATTGCAATTATAGAATATTTACACAGATATATATTACAGTAAGTTTGACTGTAAAATATATTTTTACAACAGGACCCAAAGGCTGCCCCCAACAGGGGGAAGAGGAAAAATATTTTCAGATGCGCAGGAAAATGCTATTGTTGACATGGTTGTTGTCAACAATGCAATACAACTGCGGGAGATTCAAGATAGAGTGCTGGCTGATAATTATATATTTGAAAATGTTAATTCTGTCAGCACAACAACTATTGCTCGAGTCCTAAAGAAACACCAAGTTACAATGAAACAGTTATACACTGTACCGTTCGAGAGAAACAGTGAACGGGTATAAGAGCAAAGATACCAATATGTCCAGGTAAGACGTCTGAGGTTACGTACACAGCTATAAAAAATATTTACAGTAAAAAAAAACACTAGCATTTCTACAGTAAAACTGTGCACTTACTGTTTTTCAGAGAGTAATGGAGGTGGAAGCACTGGAAAGACCACATTCATTTGTATTTATCGATGAAAACACGTCGCAGAGGAAGGAATGTTATAGGTCAAAGGGCCACTGTGGAGGTTCCAGGCCAAAGGGGGGGAAATATCACCATGTGTGCTGCAATGGCCAATGATGGTTTGCTTCTCAACACACCACTCATTGGCCCATACAACACAGAAAGGCTTATAGCTTTCCTAGAACAGCTCTATGCTCAGCTAGTGCCAGCAGAACAGGGGGAGCCAGTAAGAAACCCCCAAGTTTTTGTCATAGTTTGCGATAACGTTGCTTTTCACCACTCTGCAGCTGTCACAGATTGGTTTGCAGCACATCACAGATTTATGGTTTTGTACCTGCCTGCATATTCACCCTTCCTCAACCCAATAGAGGAGTTTTTCTCTGCCTGGAGGTGGAAAGTGTTTGGTCACCACCCACATGACCAAATGTCTCTTTTGGAAGCCATGCGTGCCGGATGTGAGGACACGAGTCCAGAGGACTGCCAGGGATGGATAAGGCACTCCAGAAGGTTCTTCCCCAGGTGCATGGCAAGAGAAAACATTAGATGTGATGTTGAAGAAAACCTGTGGCCTGATGCTAGAGAGAGGCAGGATTAGTCCCTCAATTATTTGTTTGAATTACAGTATGTACTTTTAGTTTCTACCTTTTTTTTCTCATTACTGTAATTCCGTAAATTACTACAGACTATTGAAGCAAACTGCTAATTTTCATTTACCTTAAATAATTGTTATGTTCTAAAAAATTTAATAAATCATGTGAAAGAATGTCACTCTTTTCTTTGAAGAAAATATTACTTTGTATGAAGTCACTGAAATTGTTCAAACTGTAAAGATGAAAAGTTTGTATTTTCTGTATTGGTGTTTGATGCTAGTGTTTTTACTCTCAGTGTGTTCTGAGTGACAGTGTGTGTTATCTCAGTGAGGGTTGTGCATAGTGTTTGGCTGCACTGAGCGTGTTTTGAGCCATGTGTTAAGAGTTGTGTTGCTTGGAATGAGTTTTGCAGGTGATGTGAACTGTTTAGCTCAGGTGACTGTTGGTAGTGCAGACTGTAGTTAGAGTTTTGCACATGTGACTCCAGTTGTGCCCACTGTCGTTTAGCAATCGAAAAAAACTAAAGCACGGGCTCTGAGACGCCCCTGTAGCTGCAGAAGTCCATTTGGACAAACTCAAATGGACCCATCTGGAGCATCATCTCACTGCAGCACACTTGAAGAAGAGAACAGGAGCAGGAGCAGGGAGGTGAGAACTGGTTCATGTAAGAAGTGAGTGGCCATGAGAGTGTGTCGTGCAGAGCTGACGTGTCCCATCTGGACCATCCTGAATAAAATTCCTCTGAAATGAGCCTCCAATGTTAGTGATATAAGAATAAGATGTTCATATTTCCATAATATGTCAGACAGGTTCATCCCCTTCCCAGGGCGCTCTGTGTGTGTTTGTGTGTGTGTGTGTGTGTGTGTGTGTGTGTGTATTGGCAGATTAGTGAGGCACTATTGTAGCAAACTGGATTCCTGATGTCACATTGCGTGACTCATTCATTTATCATCCAAGAAAATTAAAGCGTCCTCACAACCTTCAAATATGAAATTGTATTGTGTGGCCTTTTGTGTGAGTCCACTTGTGAGAGAGGCACACAAAACTGTTGTTTTCCCCACTTCAGCAGGACCCACATGCTTTCATCCCCCACTGCTGCATTCCCCCTACTGTCCCATCGATGTGCTTGACATTTCGCGACTAACAATAGCTAACTGAAGTCAACGGTGTGAGGTGCAGAGGACAATTGTACATCGACTCGCTCAAACGCCTCTCACACTGGAAGCAAACCCCACTCCTGGTGCTCCTGAGTGCTTGATGGCCGAGCACAGCACTTCACTTTGCATAGCTTCACTCAAACAAAAGTCATGGCTGTGGGCGTTTTAGAGACAATACTAGATGGTTGATAAGTAATTTGCGAAAATGTGTGGAGAGTTGTGAACTTGAATCTAAATCTGTGAAATGTGCCCTTGTGTGTCTGCAGAGGGATCTGTTGAAAAATGACTTGTTTATGTTACGTCTATATACTTTTTAACCTGCGTGTGTCCAATCTACTTCTCTAGACAGGACTAACTTCTTTTTTGCAGCCTGCCTGGCAGTGCAACAGATGACCTACACCTATCCCTCCTTATATTCTCTTCAAAGTTCAAACTGAGCTTGACTGACCTCTAATGGTTTTAAACAGTTCTGGTTTGCTCTCCAATAGGCTACCCCGACCCGGCTACAAAGCAGACTTTGTCTCTACACACTAACTGAGATATAACAATGGCCAAGAATCACAGAGGTTCCTGAATCACTCGAAGGGGGTCCCAAACGCTTCAAACAAACCCTGTTGTTTGACATGTTGTCCAATGACATTTAAAGGCTGAAGCATTTTACCTGTTTCATTTGAAGACAGAGAAGGGCGGAATAATAATAATAAATAATAATGCACACACTCGGAGAAACCCTAATCAATAACACCAATATTTGTTGGGTGTGTTTGTGGTATTATTTGAACACTATTGTTCCTATTTCTAAATATTAAAACCAAGCGTAAAGTCCCAATCTGTGTTTTTTTAAATTATTGGTGTAAATAAAATATTTAATCTTAGAAATAGTATCTTGCTAAATAAACTCATTAGCAGATGATGAAGTAAACTCCACCAGCTAGTGAAGAGTCCACAAAGCTCCACAGATGATGATGCAAACTCCACCCGTTATTGAGTGAGATGTGGTTAAAAGATAAGATAAGATAATCCTTTATTAGTCCCACAGTGGGGACATGCACACTAGAGCCGACCCCTTTGGACAATCTCTCACAATCTACATACATCTCACAATACATTATATTGCTTTCTGTATACACATAAACAAATGTGTAGGTCACATCTGACCCAATTCTGGTAAGCAGCACAAACCCAATTTGCTCCCAAATCGACATTCACTGACCCCTTAGCGTCACGTGGTGAATCCAAACAAAAGCACTGAGTTAAGGGGACATTTTTTATATTTGGATTAAAAATGCTACGCTTGGAAGGAGAAGGTGAAACTTCACATTGTGAACACGAAGAAAAACACCAATCTGTTAGTTTCACCCGGGACACAAACAGCAGTCTGCAGGGTGATGTTCCCGTGTCTGTTTGACCCATCCAGCTTTCAGTCTTTACTACATCATCACACTGCCAGAGCACTTATCATGAGGGGAGGGGGTTTCAGATGCTGGTAAAAGAGTCGACAATTAATTCATTTGAAGGCCCCTAGTTTGGCCCCTCACCTGGGACCAATTTCCCCCAGAAAGAACTGAAGGACGTGGAGTTGGGCAGAGGGACGCCTGGGCTACCTCACCTCACTGGGCTGGTGCCTGCGGGACCTGCACTAGATAAGTGGCAGAAAACAGATGGATGCATTTGAATGTGCACTGAGATTTGCACATGTAATTGGGACTTTAACATTGAAAAGCGTAAAGATATAGCTTCAGCAGAGGAAACAAGAAACATTTCTGAAGTTACATTTTTAGGAAATCTTCTCAACTCTCTGAACTGACCACATTCTTTTATCGTCTTTTTCCTCTAATCGGTGGCCGATCTCCACAGCAGGGCCATGTTTACTGCCCTCAGTTGCCATATTATTTCATAATTAATCTCATCATCTTCTTGTGACCTCCCTTTTTATCGTACAATAGGAAATGGTTATGTTTTTGTCATAGGCAGTTAACGGAAGGAAAGTCTTTGGCTAGCACTTAGAAATATGTTAACTGATACTTCATGATCTGGGGTGAGGCTTGTTTCTTCCTTATCTCTGACAGTTATCAATATTTCCCTCACATCTGTCACGTATCCATTATCTAGAGCCCAGGGCATCAACTCCGTCAGAAGGTCACAGAATTGTTCCTGAAACTCTCAGTAGAGAAACAAAAGAGAAAAAGAATGAATCCAAACTTGATACGAGGCTATTTGTTTTCCAGCTTTTCAACAAGTGCCGGCTGGTGAAAAACAATACGTAATGTAGTCTTTGTCCAACAGAGTTAAGTATTATTTTCATTGAAGTAATGGAAGATATGTCAGATTTGACAGTTTACTTTGAGTTTTGAATCTATTCAAGATGAAGCTGTGGATTGTTCTGCTCACACATAGACTCACAAACTGTAGCACTCGCCAACATGTGTTTTTATTCCAATACCTTTTTGAGCAACTCAGGCAGAAATTTCAGTACACTGAAATCTGCACATAAAATTAGCACCACCACACACTCTGAACCCAGTGAGCACCAACCAGGAATTCAACGCTGGTTTTTAGTTGAAAAAACTGGTTGATATTTGGTCTGAAAGTTTTAGACCTATTTTTGCCATTTCAACCGGCTATAACTGAAAAAACGTTTGTTGACAACTAGAGTGTGTATCCTTTGACAACATATTGTGGTTAATGCTTGTTCCTTGTGAATTTACATGTTTTTCAGATGATGTACAGTAGTCAAATGTTATCTCAGATAAAATCCCCAGTCGGTGCAGCTGCAGCCGTTCCATTTCAAGCACCGTAAGCAACCTCTCGTGTTCATGCAAATTATGGCCATGTTCTCTCGCAATCGAAAGTGCCAGCCGACATGCTGGCGATAGTGGCACCACATATGAAATCCCTCGGTTGGGTTTTTTGGGAGGCAATTACAAGCGTTGTTTATTTTAGAGGAACAGTTGCAAGCTTTCATTTTGTACCAAAAGGTCTCCCACATCTTCACAAGAAGGCTCATTTCTACCCGGTTCTCAAGGTGGAAAATGAACTTAACAAGGTCCCATTGTGAAATATCTGGAGAGCATATTATACCCACAAAGAATATCAACAGGGGGTAGCCCCGTTTGAATGATCCGCTCGTCGCTAAATGGAAAACAATAAAAATGTTGCAGTGTACTTTGTGAGTTTGTCTGTATCAACAGTTGGTAAGGTTACCCATCATTTTGACATCAATACATTATAGCCACATGAATTGCCAGACAGTGTAATTACAGTAAAATTAATTACATCCCACGTTCATTTGACAATGTCTAATATCATATTACGTTACATACAAGGCAAGTATTACGGTTCACTGAAAGGGTCCATTTCAAAAGATCCTCGTGCTAATTTTCTGTTCTAGTAAATATTTCAACATATTTGCTTTTAGTTAGCATCTTCTTGGCTGTTATAATTGAAATAGATATTGAATGTTTGATAGGATCCCTGTTTACACCAGGGAGTTTCTGATTCAAGTCGCTTGTGCATCAACTATTGGCACTGTGTTGCTTAAAATCGCTCGTCTCTTCCAACAACCGACGTATTTTGGATTCATCCCATGCACAAAATCAACTTGTGCTCTAATATATTCATGCATCTCAGAGTCCCATTTGCTGCTGGATGCCTTATCAAAGTGAGAGGAGCATCCCCAGTGAGCATCCACGCAACCCATCGGCTCCTATTACCTATGCAGCAGCGATAATGACAGCAAACACCTCTCGTCTCTCTGGACCGACACCCTATTTGTCCATATTTCCCACATCGCTGGCATATCTGTTTATCTCTCTGCCCCAACTTCAGTGGCTCCCACTCTCTTTACCTCCTGCTTCTTCCTTCTTAATCCTCCTCCTCCATGGTAACTCCCTCCCATGGTTCCAACAGCTCCATCACCTCTCTCTCTCTCTCTCCTCACCTCCCCCTTCCTTCTGTTAATTGGATGAGCTGTCACAGTTGTGAGGATGATTAAATTTCCAGTGCGGAGTGCCTTCGTGAGCACAGAGCTCCTGCTGGTAGAGATAAGTAAATGTATATTAGTGTAAACATATCGCACCACCTGCCCGACAAGTTCAACAGGACTTCTTCACTCTATGGGTTCACAATCGGGCATGATGGGAATTTAGAAAATAAATATGATTATGGTTTGAACTCAAGGCTCTGAATTCTCTGCGTTATTAATAACAAAATATACAGAATATCAAGGTCAAATAGAGCTAGTCAATGCAAATCGTCCTTCAAAAACACTCCAGTTGATGTGAATTGATACTGCATCTTGGATTAATTGAACTAATAGATGAATAACACTTGCCATAGATGACAGACTGAGGTCCATGCACACCCCCAGGGAAAACATTTGCATTTGCCTATAACACATGGGTAAATAAAATGAACTCATAATTAATGATACAAAGGCCCTTGGGCAAATCAAGCACTCGTTGAGGTGCGTGGACCCTGAACTTGATGCGGCAGAGTAGTCCTGTATTCATCCCCAACACCTACCCTTTAAAAAACTGCTTTTCTGATGTAAATCAGAGTCGCCCTCAGGTCACACGCCCTTCTCCCTTTAACGCGCTTTGTAAACGGCCTCTGCTTTGAGCTGTCGGAACAGGCTGTATACAGCATTACATAATATATGAGGTACCGGGTGTGAGTGTCGCCAAAGTCAATATAAAAAGAAACAACTGTGTATTTACAGAAGGAAATATATTTTCAATAATTTCCTCAACATGTAAAATGTGCACTTAACGTGATTGAAAATATATTTAAAAAACGAGTACTAAAACCAGTAATGTGATAAAATGTCCTGGCGGATGTTGTACTAACATTTTACTGATACTGTGCGGTTGCATTTGGGTATACAAGTCAAAAAGTGTGTGGGAGGCTTTTAGTGTCAGCTTTATTTTAGCCTTTTTTAATTTGATTTTCCAAGATGAGTTGAGGCAGAAGAGCGTTCTTCAATAAGAACAAATTGACTCAGGTAGACCAGAACATTTCACGGAAATCGACTGTTTTCCCTTCATCGCTGGCTTGAGTATAACGCCACCTTCTGCAGCTTTTGTCTTCTTCTGATGGCTTTACTGTAAGATCCTCTGGTCTGATGGACCAATCAGCGTGGGTGTGGGCGGGTTCATTTCCACATTGATAGGGATTTTAGTTTCATGGAAATGTGCCTGATAATAAAGCACCTCTTACCATCTGTTGTCAATTTCAATTTCGACATGAAGCGCTTACATTTCCAAACTTGAAGTCGGAGACGTTATCGTTTCCAATAGACTAACGTAATACTGACAGTATACATTAAAAAATAAATATTTTTTTTACATATAAAATTATCCGTCAAGTGTTACATTGTCAGCAAAAAAAAAGAAAACAACACCTGAAAAATGCTATTACAATATCAGTCAAGTTATCACTAATATTGAGTTGCATTGTCGATGGGGATGCGTTGTTCCACTGTTGTCACAGACCATTATTACACTGTTGCCACAGACCAATTACACTTTTGCTACAGATCGTTATTACACTGTTGCCACAGACCGTTATTACGCTGCTGCTACAGACCAATATTACACTGCTGCTACAGACCGTTATTACACTGTTGCCACAGACCGTTATTACACTACTGCTACAAACCAATATTACACTGCTGCTACAGACCGTTATTACACTGTTGCCACAGACCGTTATTACACTGCTGCTACAAACCTATATTACACTGCTGCTACAGACCGTTATTACACTGTTGCTACAGCTCCTTATTACACTGTTGCTACAGACCATTATTACACTGCTGTTACAGACCGTTATTACACTATGAAATGAATCACCAAACAAGAGTGAAGCAAGAACACACACGTGAATACAACATTGAGCTTCCTTCTCTTTATTTGTCAGGCGTGTAACATCTCCAGATCTCCAGATCTCCAGATTTGCCTCTGAGGGCTTTACAATTTGTACACATACAACATCCCTGTCGCAGGACCTCACATCGGATCAGGAAAAACTCCCCCAAAAAATGGTAAAAACCCTTTCACAGGGAAAAAATGGAAGAAACCTTCAGGGGAGCAACAGAGTAGGATCCCTCTCCCCAGATGGACAGAAGCAATAGATGTCATGTGTACAGAATCAACGTAACAGAGTTACAGCACATTCAATGAATATGACAGATATTATTCATGTAATGAGTAGTAGGCATGGACCACGATCCACATATATATATATAAGGCCCGTTTATCATAATAACTCCATGGAGATGTATGGTGAGATCTAGAGTTGCTGAATGACTTTCTGAATATTAAAAATCTGATCACATGGAGGCTTCAAGGTGGAGACCGTCCAATGACGCACGGCGTGTACAACACGTGCAATCGGAGGGCTTCGCCCGTAACTGCATCGTGACCGGGGTCGCGAGTAATCACACTACCGAGCGCCTGGTATATATAGATGCGCGTGCTAGGCTCTCAGGACAAGGAGGACGCACGAGACGAAAGAAGCTGCTTGCTGCAGAGTGCGCGAGAGCTTTTTGGGGATCCCGGCACAGCGTTGTTTGACGCACGCGCTATGGACTACTGTTGAGCTCTTTGGGAAAGAAGCAGTGCGCGCACAGAACAGCTGCTGCCCGAGCCTCATTGGGTTCTTTGTGTTGTTTTGAAGTTGCATCGGTTCCTGTCACACAGCAGTGAGTCCAGTAGACATCTGCACGCGCGCCATGATGAAGTTAGTGGTCTTCTCCGCGTTAATGGCGCTGTTCACCGTCGCCCAAGTTTTTTGTGAGGAAAAGGACCCAAAAGAAGAGGCGGACTACTGGACGGCCAGTAATGAGATTCAGGTGATCTGCTGCGAGATATGTATTGATATGTATGACACGTGTTGCTTATTGTCTAGAGAAAGAAAATAAAAAAGAAGAAATTCATATTTGTTCTTTAATCTTCTGGAGGAAAGTTGCATGCAAGCTGTAGATACACTGTTGGTGTGTTGGTTTTTACTGACAGGATTCCTTGAAGTTAATCCAACTGTATCAAACTACAGATGGCCATTTGTTACACAGCTAGAGTTGCAATAATGATGAGATGTTGTGGGACAGATTGTTAGAGGTGTGGGTTCTCTTCTCCTCTCGGTTCTCCGTGCAATTCATTAATATTCCAAAATGAGTTAAGGTAAATGCATATTTCTATCAACAAAATGTCTTCTAGAATACTGATTTGTAACAGCTGAAACCATCCTTAAATATACGAAATAAAATGTCTTATTTGTTCTTATAGATTAGACCGACATATTTCTTATAGACCACCCATCATGAAGATGGAGACCGTCCTTTCCGGCCGACCGGAAATTCAATTAGCCCTTAAGTGCACAGTTTCGTGGGAGCTGGAGCCCAAACGCGCGTCCTGCGATTGACATTGCGAGTTGGCACCGCGCCAAGCTGCTCCATCAGCAGCCTGAACGCACGGGCCAGTGAGACAATAAATCACGGCCACTGAACGTGACATAGGGGCCCCGGCTCCACGTCTCAGCGGACTAATGCAAGCTGTGGAAATATATCCTGAAACACTTAACGGAAATTCAAAACTCCAATTTATGGATTATTACTCAGTGGGGCTTTTGTGTGTGTGTGTGTGTGTGTGTGTGTGTGTGTGTGTGTGTGTGTGTGTGTGTGTGTGTGTGTGTGTGTGTGTGTGTGTGTGTGTGTGTGTGTGTGTGTGTGTGTGTGTGTGTGTGTGTGTGTGTGTGTGTGTGGTTGGAGGTATATATATGATGTTACATTACGATGCATTCAGGAACAGTAGTGACTGCCATTTAATAATTTCTAACTGACCAGATGAAAATACTGTTTCCCTTCTTCATGTTGTCCCCATAATGTCTCCAACATGTTCGGGCTATAACATTAGGAAATAAGCAGTAAAGCTGGTTCTACTCGCTCCTGCTTGGTGTCTCATTCATTGAGATTTCTCCCTCCTCCTCCTCAGGATGGCTGGCTTGCAAACGACCCAATCAGAGAAATCCTCCTGAGGATGAGGAGAAAGCCGCGGCCGCACCAGTTCATCGGCCTGATGGGGAAGCGCTCCATGGGTAGGACTCGCTCTCAGCACCGCTTGTCTTGTCCTGCGTGCGTGCACCTGTTTCTGCTAATTCGCTGCTCTCTTTCCCCCCACAGCAAATGCACAGATCACCCGCAAGAGTAAGTAAAGCATCCCATTCAGCTGTCATTTCATTTGCTTCTCCAAGGTCAGTGAAAAGGGGAAAACTCCTCGACCCCTTGTCGTCACCGTGCAGTATAAAAACCCACCCGCCTCATATTTCATCATGTGTGTCTTCAGATAAACTGAAGGATTCTATGGGTTACGAAAATACTAGTATGCAGCATTTTATAAATTCTGAGGTCATAAGTCCCCTTTAGTGCCTCTGCACCCCCGGACACCAAAAAAACATTATCTCTTTTAATATTTAATAAAATTAAGTTTATTTTTATTAAAATTAAATCTTAGTGCTTTGTCTAATATCTTCTTTTTGTTGACTGAAAAAAATACCATATTTGGTTAAAGTTGGATGAATGGGTTTTCTGTACATATTTGATTTTTATAACAGCTGTCAAAGCAGAACAGGCATGCCAGCAAGTGTGAACAAACACATCTGGAATGACCTACACAAACACGACAATGGACATCATGTTCCTCACACAATCACATCACCTGGGACACTCTGTACTTCCTTTTCGGTTTCAGGTGCAGAGTTCCAAAAAGCCTAAATAGTGGAAGCACATTGGGGGAAAAGAGCAAAACCACAATATTACAAATGAAATATGTATATTTCTGTCAGTGGTCACGACAGAGTGGGTTGATCGGGGGAGTTTTAATTAAGTGAACAACGACCACAGAGGAATGTTTTTGAATGCCGGACCATTTGCTCGCGAGGACGGCGGTCCAGAGACATCTGTGTGAGACAAAGAGGGACGAGATAAGGAGCGCTCAGGGAACCGGAATGAGGAGGAGGGGATTTTCTCTTTTCTCTTTCAGGCCTGAGTTCTTTCTTTTTCTTTTTTTGTTGTTGTCTAAATTAGTCACTCACTCTGTGAAGCAACACAGTGCAGCTTAAAGTGAGCATACATCTCATTGCTTCCTCTTATGAAGGCCTGACTAGAAGTCACTCATCATTAGGGAGGGGAGAGCCCCAAAGACATCCCAGAATTCAATTGGATTGTTTACGCTTGTGACGGATAAAAGGGGCATTTTACCCCCAATCTACGCTCTCACACAACCCCCTCCGCTCGATCTCCAGTCGGCTCGAGATTTCAGCTCCGAGTGGCGGGTGCATATTTTATAGATTTACCGCTAACTCATCAGTCTAATGCAGATATTGATGTGTGTAATGTCAGATATTCCCTCAGGGCTCTCAATAAATTTATAGCACGCCGATCCAATACATCCCCCCCCCGCCCCTCTCGTGATCATATTACAGTCCATTACTGTGATTGACAGGGGCCCCAGTCAGCCTGGGATGCAGCTGTCCATCACATTTACAACACTGAAGACCTGACAGGACCACTATGCCGATCAGAATACCGGAGATTCACAACAATAATGATCAAAATATGCTTAAAACACTTACAAATGGCACTATGAAACATATTTATATTGCATCACAGATGGGACACACATCTTTCTTTTTTAGTGAAAAACAAATAATCTTAAATACGGTAATCATAACTCATAAGGTCCCCCTGCATAGATACGGGATACATAATAAAAATAGAAGCATTGTGAGTTAGCTCTTGCTTAGATGATAATTCCTGTATTTTTAAAAGCAGACTCCATTTTTCACTTCTCAAAGTAAAAATGCTCCTTTAGTCTGCAAACCAGGAGACCACAAGGTCATATAAGGTCACACAGAATACACATGGCTGCTTTTTATACGCTCAATCCGGGGTTTCTAATCAGAGGGCTGAGGTTCACAACCATTGGACTGCAATTTGGGAGTAAAAAAAAAAAAATGACTCAAATTAAAGTGGGTGTATTTCCATCAGAATTATACCCCGGCAGTGCGGAGACAGCAACTATGAACTAACATTAAGACCAATATGTATAACTATTTAATGATGACTACGATGATAGAAAAATGTTAAAAGCCCATGAGATATGATATAAATGATCAGAAACATTCTGACTTTTTACCAGCAGCTTTCTTCAGTGTGGACATGAGGAATTTGAAATTTTGACCTCAGTGTTTCCAAAATTCCGGCTGCTGTTAACTAAATGACACTAATGCTGATCAGTTACAATACAGAATGCTTTGGTGTGTTTCTAATCAAATCATCTTACTTTGAAGGGCATAAAGTCAATTCTTTTGTTGGACTGATGGGGAAAAGGAGCCAAGAAGAGCCAGGTAAGTGCATGCAGGTACACATCTTACTTTTGAGGCAACAGACGGGCCGTGGGAAGCTAACATGCTTCCTCCCTCTGCAGGCTCGTACGCGTGGAGCACAATATACGACAAGCGGCGCTGAGCAGCCCTCTCTTCCCCAGCCCGCACCTCATCGAGCCATTCCGCACCACGACGCTGGTTTCTGTTTTCTCTCAAACTGTGTTAGCTGTTAGTTAAATAAATATGATTCTGTTTCCACATTGTAGTGACGTAGCGGTGCTGTACCCGTGCCAGTTTTTATTTGCCCCAGCAGGTGGAGGAGCGCGGTGAAATTGCCTCGTTATAGATGTTAGTGGTTTCTGTGAGCGTTGTTCACCATCTGCCATGCTACAAAAGACTAAATGTTGTTATGAACCTTCAAAGCAAGGCTATGCCGCAGGGTATGCTAAACATTGCACTGCCAAAGTCACTGTATAGTGCCTCATTACTGTTTAATTGCAACCAATTGTTCTATAAATATAACACACCGGGAAAGTTCTCATTTCGGCTTTCAAGTGGCTTTTAGAAGTTCTCCAGCTGGACACATGTGATATGACAGAATACCGGTGTGTTATGGTTCAACAAATATTAAAATTATTTTCTTTACTGGTTCAACTTTCAGCTTGTAAGTTTTGAATTACTTGATAAAAAAAAAAAAACATGTCCTGTTGTTCAGAGGTGAAGTAAGGGCGCTCTCTGGTGGCCGACAGAGGCATGACACGAGGGGTGCAATGTCAGAGGTCAATTTATTTCAGCAGCAGCAACAAGTATAAAACAAGTCGGGCAGAAGATGGGACTGTGAGGTGGACAAGACAGAGACGAGAACATAAAGAATGCAGTCCAATACAACGATGTGGCGACGGATTCCGATGAGAACCACGAAGCGTCGATGTCCTTTCTTTTCCTCCGCGTGAGCGTTTTGAGCGGGGAATGGTCGCGTCACATTGACAGGCATCACTTTGTCCATTTTCTGTAGTCTGCTCTCACACCTACAACACTTGAACAAAGGGTGAGTGGTGTGTTTAAAACCCTTGGTGATAAAATGTACATTTCCCTCTTGGTTAGGTATCGACCAACCGCAACATCACACGCACGCTCACGCACACAGACACGATTGCCTAGCCAGTCCTATAACCCCTAACACCCAGTGGAGAACAAACCCAGCAGCGATGACGTGTAAAAAGCTTTGACAGTGTAACTGACAATGACCCACCTGTACCCATGAGGAACCGTAAAAAGGTCTCACACACATTATGTGATCTAACAGTGAGCAGCCCTTTTTTAGGTGTCAGAGTAAAGGGTAAACCCTAAACCACCATAAAAACATGGCACACTCTACTGCAGCTGGTGCAAAGTTCAGTCCAATCTGTGCCTAAAGCACCCAAAAGATGACGGGCTGTTTACGGGATGGATTACACATCTCAAGCAAGATTTAAGTCTCTTCTTGAAAGGTGCAACATATAACTCATAATTAAGTAACTGTGCGCTCTGGAAAATGGTGCCAAAACAAAATAAAAAAAGATACTACATTTGTGTTAAATGGGTGAAAACATGACTAAACACATAATGGCCGTTTAAACACACATATAGACCTGACAGAGGAGCCTAACCCCAACTTGTGTACTGGTCTTTGTCAGACTTTCATGGGTTTGTCAGAATTAGCTGGAAGACGACTGTGGCTCAGTGGTTAGCAAGTCGGTCTTTCAATCAGAGGTCGGTGGTTCGATCCCCGGCTCCGGCAGTCTGCGTCGTTGTGTCTTTGAGCAAGACACTTAGCCCCTAATTGCTCACCGTTGCTGTGTCTACGGTCTACTGTATAGCATGTAAGTCGCTTTGGATAAAAGCGTCAGCTAAATGTAATGTAATAATGTAAAAGACAGCAGGCGGCAATTTCCCATTCTGAGAAGTCTGAAACCTGCATTCTCTCTCCTGTCCATCAGGGGGCGACTCCTCTGGTTGTATAGAAGTCTATATAAATGACTCTACTTCTCTCTTTATTTATTCCCTCAGTAAACATGAGTTTATGTCTCAGTCTCTAGTTTCAAGTCTTCTTCAATACAGCATGATGTTCATTTAGTAGATTATGGTCATTTAGAGTCAAACAGACCATAAAGCAGAGGATGCTTTAGGGTGGGGCTACAAGGTGATTGACAGGTCAAAGACCAAAATGGCAACAGCCAAAATTCATTAACGGATAAATACCACATGTACCAAACTGACACATTCAACTTAATATTTGCTAATCAAGGCTGGTTGTGCCTTTGAAAGCATTAGCTAGACATTGCAAACTGATATGCATATACATTTTTTTATTTATTAATTCCAGCCCCCTAACAGCTAATCATTCACTTTTGCTACTGCCACCCAAGTCTATTGTTTTATTTTCAGATTGTAAAAAGGGTTCACACTAGATAAAGTTGTCCCCAGTGGGGACAAAGCTGTGACGCGTCCGGCTGGCAGCGCTGGAACATGACATGAGAAATGTCCCATGTCTTTATGATCAATGCCTAAAACAGCAGGTCTGACAAATTGGTACTTCAGCTGAGCCTGACAAACTCCATCACAGGCAGGGAAACGACACGCTCAGTATAACCCGCTCCAAATACGCTGAAGTCAATCTGAGTTTAACAAAGTGAAGCTAACTATGGCACAAAGCATGACACGGTAGAATGCTCCAAGGCCAACGCGTGGCTGACTGACCCACACGGCTGCTCCGGTGAATCACTGGTCTTTATCGGGTTTATAGATGGCCAGGGTGCGGGCCGACGGGTCGCTGGCGTTTGTCCAGCGCGGCATCCAGTAGTGGGAGAGCCACTCGGCCTGGCCTGGGTAGTGCTTCTCAAACACCTGCCTGAAGTAGTAGGCCTCTTTGGTGCGCGGCGGGTTGTGAGGGAACGTCTTAGGAGCCTTCTCCATCTGGTTGTCATTCACCTGAGAGACGACAGAGCGCAGGTCAGACCCGGGACTACGGACGGCTTCCTGTGTCCATGGGAGATCCACACTAAATGTTGGCATGTGTACTAATGGACATGTCATGTACGTACAGCAAAATAAATGTTTCCTTTGACGAATTCCAAATAAAAGTTATTTTTAACAGGCAAGAGCCGAGGCAGGGAAAAATAATTATTGGGACGAGAAATCAAGGTTCTCGTGGTTGAGGTGGTCACTGAACACTCGTTCAGTGATATCTAATTTTCACTCATATCTAATTTTCACTGAATATCCTGTAAGCTATTTCATTTGCCAGCTAAATATTATATAATATAAGACCTCTGGTTTCTAAATCATCTAAAAGCAAACTGGCCTTTCGTGTAAGACATCAGACATGTTTTTATCAGTGACACAAGTCACAAATCTGCATCAGGTATGAATAGTTGTTATTCTTGTGTCGTTTAATGGTCAAATGAACCCCGATGTGAAGGGAACACTGTTGAACAGGTCTTGTTGTAACACTTACCATGGACTCCAGGTGCTCCTGCAGGCACACGTACCAGGACTTCTTCACAGACATCATTCCGTCGCTGAAGGCCTCTTTGCGCCTCCACAGGATCTCATCCGGGATCAAGTTGAGATCCTTGAAGGAGTCCCTCAGGAGATGCTTCTCCACCCCATGCTGCGGAGCACAGGACAACGCTGTTAGGACAACGCCACGCTGGAACACACACACACACACACACACACACACACCTTGGGAGTCCTCATCTCCTCGGGCAGGGAGAGGTAGTATGCTGTGAATCTGTGGTCCAGGAACGGCACTCGGAGCTCCAGACTGAAGGACAGAAAGGAGCATCAGATGAGCTAAGGCGTATGAAAAATACAAAATGACATTCCATAACCAAATAACTCATGAAGAAGTGAGAAGATGGGTAAAAAAACTGAACTAGTGGTACTGTATAAGTTGATGGCTCCATTGGTATGACGGTTTATCATTGGGTACTTTCATTTTTAATTCAGAAACTTATTGAACATCAGTATTACCTTATTGGCTTAGATGGATTCCATTACTGCAGATATTTAGACCAGTATTAAGATATCATTAATCAAATTCTGCACTTAATTATGATGCGTGATTAATTTTGCCGTTGAACGCTCTTATGAATGATTTAAAGATGATTTTAAAAACCTTTCAGGTCTTCCATCAAGGCTGACAATGACATTCATAAAAAGCTGTTGCACTAATATTAATTAGTGCAATTTCTTATGTCTGTCCATTATGTCAGCGGGTTTCTGCCTAATTAATTGACTTGCAGACGTACAAGAACAAAGCAGAGCCAGAAAGTAAACTACAAACTAAATGAGCTGAAACTATTCGTGGATCAATCAGTCAATCAACAGTAAACTAACGGGCAACAATTTAAATTATCAATTAACAGTTTAAGCCGTTTTATTCGGCAAAGATAAAAGTATAATTGCCAGTTCCAGCTTGACAAAAAGACGACCCTTGCTCTGCTGGTGTATGTGACTTGTTTAGTGGAGGGAAGGTTACCCATGTGCAGCAGTGGTGCGGTCAGCACGCAGGACATCAAACAGGTAGAGCTCCTTCAGCAGCCGAACACTGTCCTCCGCAGCCGCTTTGGGAGTGGGAGCCTGGAGGAGGAAGTCCCGTCAAGTCTCAATGGTGCATTAAATATTGGTTCTTCAGAAAGCATTTGGATAATTCTGTGGAAATTCTCATTACATCCTGACAGCAATCGAGGAATCAAATGCCCTGGCAAACAAAAGAGACGGAATCCTGTAACTAGCCCGTCCCAACATAGAATCCTAGTAATTCCGGGACCTTTCTTTGTATAGAAACCTTCGGCGCCAGTTGTTCACAACTTCTCGCATGCGTGAAACAGAAATACTAGAGCGCGGAACATAAGGACCTGGTCAGGCCGACATTACACAGTCGTTTGTAAAAATGTCCTAGTGGCCCAAGTCTAAGGAGCACACAGGAAACGGCTACATCCCCAGAATAACTTCAAGAAAGATCATGTTCTTCTACATAAGTGTTGCTCGGTGAGAGCTTCCTCCACTGGAGGTCAGCAAAGATTAGATTTTCAGCTACTCTTGAGTGTCTGCTGCTGCTGGTCATGTCTTAAGGCCTTCAGGAAGGTTAGTTGGTCACATAGTTCCACATTTTGTTCCTTTACTTCCAGTCCTGTTCAGTGGTTACTACGTTACTGAATCAGAGCAGTAGTGCCCAAACCGTTGCTGTAATAAACAAACTGCACACCTCTGTTTTGCGTCGTGGCTTAAATGTTTTGACACTTGCTTGAAAAGAAGAAAAGAAGATTGAGAAGCAGTGATTTGCCTTGTGGAAGTAAAGGTATCCCTGAGTCAGCTCATCAGCGCCCTCTCCAGAGAAGATCACCACACTGTCTGACTTCTCCTTGATGTACTTGGAGATCAAGTACATTCCTACAGCAGAGGAAACAGGAAGAGGGGATAAAGAAATGGCATACGACATGAAGATAAACTTCCTCAACTGATTCGTGAAGGTGTCCAACAAACAACACGCCACAGATTTAATGATGAATAATAGTGCATGAAAGATGGATACACGTATAAAGGATGATCTGAGCAGCTGATGATTGATTATCATTGAAGCCTGCAACTCGGGCTCACACGACTAACAGATGTTCTTTTCCTGTGGAGCATTTTTCTGCACCAAAATGGAACAATAAATTAACTAGAGCGATGGCAACTTTAACTGTTAAAATAACAAATGACAGAATAAAAAAAAACATATGGTCACATCTTTAAGTAAAATGAAATACACTATAAAAAATATGAATAAATTTGTTTGCTCATATACGATGTGATCTTAACTCCTTATTGTCAGACTTCGATAAAGTTGCATTGCAGTCATTCCTTTTGTTGGTTTTATCCCTTCATATGATATCATGACACAGACGTGGATCCGTAGTGCCGAGTTGATGCCCCATGTGTTGCCTCCATTGAACACTTTCCTCATTCAACTAATTTCACTGGGTTCCACGATGAATCAAACCAGCCAATCAGGAGCAAAAGGAATGCAGCGATGCAGCAGGCCCCTTTCAGAGATGTGGAAGCAAAGCAGGGAACTGCTGCACTTCACCTCCACTACTGAAGAGCCTCTTTCAGCAAAATCAGTGGCCATTATGGAGTTGAATCCACTGTGAACTATGATGATTCTTTCATAAACATAAGTGAAATTAAAAGGTAGTTTATGCAGAAGGAATGTTACAAATATCAGAGACCAAATTAGTGCTCCTACCATTGGTATTACTTTTTCCAACATGAAATGTAAGAAAAAAATGTTTCAACACAAACACTCAATAATCAGACATTTAGTAGACGAAACAAATAGCAGTAAGATTTCACAAAAAAACAATAAACACTAAGAGCTGTTGGAGGTTAAACGGGTCATAATTGACACTCTAATATTGATTTTATACTGCTGTCAAAACATCTCCTTCAAACAACAGGATATATTTGGGTTTCTTGCCAAAACTAAATATTCAACCAGTTACATTCAAACACTTAAGGATCACACACACACACACACACACACACACACACACACACACACACACACACACACACACCACTCACCAACAGAGGCACGTATGGTGGTGATGTCATAGGTCTCCAGGTGATAGATGACGTCCTCGACAGCTTGGATGCCTTCTTCTGCAGTGAAGTTCACCTCGTGGTGTTCGCTACCAATGTGAGCTGCAACCTGACGATGCAAACCACAAACTGACTAAAAACACACTGAACGCCATGTTGGTTTTCTTCTTTTTTTACAAGGGTATATGTATGTATAGGTATGGTATACCGCCTATGTACTGAGGGGTCAGAAACAATTCACAATAGCACCATTAATAATTGGTAAATTGATAATATAATTTACTGTTAGATAATTCAATGATGTTTAAAATAAGTTAAATTAGTAATGATATAAAATTATTATTATTATTAAGTTATTTTCAGAGTTTGTCACAAACATTATAATATGTTATATTCTATACAAGTGTTTGTTACGGATTTTAAAATAATTTGTGATCCTTTATGAAATCGTTCAGAAACATTACAGAGATACAGAGACTTTGTTAATGATAAATCATTTGTTTTAAACCTTCTTTAATAATTATATTGATTATATTATTATGAAGTTGCAGCTGATGATAATAACCCATTTTGAAATTATTAACAGTGCTCATTGTGAAATTCAGAGGATATCCATTGCCTCCACCTGGCTCTCAACACGGCGACGCCTGAGCAGTGCAAGAAGCTAACGGTGCTGAGTAACAACGGTGCCAGGGGAGACATTATGCGACGCCTTCTATCAGAAGAACCGACCTTACGAGCAGCTAAGATGTCTGGACTGTCCTCCGACCCGATGGAAAAGGTCTGGATGGGATACTGCAGCTTCTCCTCCTTGGCCAGCTTCACCAGCGTAGCAGCAACCAAACTGGAGTCCAGACCACCTGAAGAAGAGACAACATGAGCGAGCATCATCAACACAAACCACCTCCATCAATCAGAGACATATGTGGTCAGATCGGTCTCATAATTCACAAAAGCCCACAGAGAGATTCACAAATATATTCCAATGCACAAATGTGGATTTGTATGTATTTATTTGAGCATTCGTGTGAGAATCGCTACACATTGGGTTTTTTGAGACTCCCCTGACGTCGCCAGATCCACAAATGCGTTTTTTCAACATGGACCTATTTGTAGCCAATCAGGTGTCGCCCTCATCTTCAACCAATCACATCACTGCCGTCCTGCCGCTGCTGAAGCAGCTCTGGAAGCGGCCGTCATTCAGACGCAGTTGTGCGGCTATGGATAATATTATGAACCCAGACACGGGGGCGTTTGATGGTTTGACGTTTGAGGGACTTCCACAACAAGTATAAAGCAGAACCAGTGGTTACTTCAATGTATATTTAAACTATATGTGGTTAATATGCACTGGAAAGGGGGCGTGGCTTATCTCTTTGACTTATCTCTGTAAAAACAGTTACCATTTCCGCCATCCAGAAAGAAAGAAGACATAAATTACCCTTTATTAATCCCCTTGGGGATAACCTATGTAGTTAAGGAGCAGTGTGCTGCCGTGAGGCGCCCCGGGGAGCAACTGGGGGTTCAGTGCTCAACACCCTTCAGCATCCACCATTGAAGTAACCACTAGTTCTGCTTTGTACTTGTTGTGGAAGTCCCTCAAACGTCGGACCATCAAACACCCCCTTGTCTGGATTCATAATATTATCCGTAGTCACAAAACTGAATAAATGTCCCCAAGGGGATTAATAAAGGATAATGTATGTATTCTTTCTTTCTGGATCACGGAAATGGTAACTGTTTTACAGAGATAAGTCACAGAGATAAGCGACGACCCCTTTCCGGCTCATATGAAGTGAATGAGGCGAATTAACCACATATACGTAGTTTAAATATATATTGAAGTAACCACTAGTTCTGCTTCATACTTGTTGTGGAAGTCCCTCAAACGTCTTACCATCAAACGCCCCCGTGTCTGGGATCATAATATTATCCGTAGTCGCACAACTGCGTCTGAATGACGGCCGCTTCCAGAGCTGCTTCAGCAATGGCAGGACGGCAGTGATGTGATTGGTTGAAGATGAGGGCGACATCTGATTGACTGCAGATAGGTCCATTTTGAAATGTTGGGGAGTCTAAAAAAAACCCACACACAAAAGTGTAGCGATCCACACACGAATGCAGTGCGATCCACAAATAAATACATACAAATCCACATTTGTGCATTGGAATGTATTTGTGAATCGTTCTGTGTGCATCTCTGAATTATGAGACCAATCTGACCCCATAGTACGGACCAAGTCCAACACAGAGTAAAACGATCACATCCACAATGTCACACTCTCCAAAGGTTTAGCTCGTTTTGGCTCAGGATGACTTTGGATGTGAAGGCTTATGTTCATATCAAGTATGTGATGTCATTTTCCATATTTGACATTACCTGACAGAAGACAGCCAATTCTCCTTTGAGCCATGAGACGTTTCCTCACAGAATTCTCAAACAGGGCTCTGACGTTGCCTTTCACCGTTTCCTCATCAGAACCTGCGGAGACGTCAGTGGGATTCAAATTCATTCAGAATTGTTCACCAAAAGAGAGAACACACACTAGTGAACAGTGGCCGGTTTCATACTTGTAGGCAGTCTCTCCACGGTGTCGTAGACGCCATGGGCGGGCTCTTTAGTGCAGCAGTGAAACGGCTCCATTTGAACGGACTGAACCTTTCCGTTCTCCTTCAAATCAAATACCTCGAAGTGCCCAGGGAGAAGGGCAACGATGTTGGCAGGGGACGCCGTTGCACGGGTGATGTCTGTGAGTCCTGTGATCAGAATAACAACAAGTTGAGCACAAAAGAAGCTGTAAAACCAGTAGAGTATCAGAGATCCAGATTCAGAGGCTGTAATAAACTATCCCGTTACCTTTGGCTTCGGAGCAGACTGCGAGAAATCCGTCGTCCGTGAGGAATTTGAACAAAGGCCGGACACCGTACGTGTCTCTTCCCAGAAATACTTTTCTGTTGGCGGTGTCCAGCAGAATGAAGGCAAAGACACCGTCCAGCAGGGAAGCCATCTTCTGGATGCCGAAGCGGGCATACAGGTGGAGCAAGATCTCACCGTCCACTTTAGTCTGGTGATCAAAGTCAAACTGCTTGCTCAGCTGAAAAGAAACACCACAGAAGGGTTATTTTAGACGCATTATTGCAACCACGTTTCTACGTTTTAACAACCTGCGACACAATTTACGGCTGCACACTGTTTACTGGTGCACACCGGAAGTAACATGAAATACAAATTGGGATTATCTGAGTGTTATATTTATTGTATTTGTTTGGAAGCCCTGTGTCCTGATTCGTATCGTATCTTGATGTTTCAATACAGCATAATCTTGTCTTTAGTCCATTCTATTTCAACTAGTTATCCCTCATTTGATATGCTTTGTGTGTTGAATTTGTGAGCCTCTGTGTTGCATGTCTTGTTAGTACTTGACAATGTCTAAGTGAGACTGAATGATGATACCATGTATTTTAATATTCTCACTCTATTCATTGTTTGTGCATGCATTGAAAAGCATCAATATTGTAATACTTTGTATATTTATATACACTTAATTCTGTTTTTAGGTTTGTTTTGCAACATCTGCCTCTCGGGACTAAAGATGAAAAATAGCCTCTTGGCTAACTCAGGTGCATTTACAGAAATGTTCTTTTCTTGAGGTCCGCTATGTTTCTACAGTACCCCAGAACGGACATGCCCACAAGCCCATGGGAGGCGTTTCAGTCGGTTGCAATCTGAAACCTCACCACCAGATGCCACTATATCCTCCTGCCCACCGGCCCTTTAAGATACAGAAGCGGCCAGCATGTCTCACCGTGTGATGGTTGTAGATCTCTCCATTGTAGCAGAGCCACAAGAAAGGGAACTTCTTGATGCGTAAGGGCTGCATACCATACAGCTGGTCCACAATAGCCAGCCGGTGGAAGCCGAAACAGCAGTTGGTGAAGCCGTTGACGTTCTCAAAGCGGAAGGCATCAGGGCCCCTGTGAGCGATCCTCATGGCACTGGTGCACTGGACCGACAGACACTCATCACTGCCAAACAGAGCCCAGATTCCACACATTTCACAGCTGTGGAAGAGAAAAGACATACGCTGTTGTTTAGTGCGCAGTTTATAACGATGCAATCCACCACTAAGAATCTTAAATGATAAATATTGTACCATACAAACTAAATGTAGTCCAGAATCAAGAACTACTTGTTTGTTATTTTATTATTCATGGGAAACTAATACAATGTGTCCACAGTTTCTGAGAAATCTAAAACTTTACAGAGTGTAGGGATTTCCTAAAAACAGCTGAAAACCAAATGATTCAGTCCTGAGAATCTAGCGGCGGTGAGCATTTGTGAAGAGTCAATGCAACACAAAGTAGTCATTAGTTTGGTTGTTTCACCCACACTTGAGATGAATAACAGGATCAAATTGTGCAGAGAAAGAACAACTGTCCCATCTGGCATTTCAGTTTTTGTAAAGCTGTGTCAGCACATACAATCACAAGAGGTTTGCTGCAAACCCCAGGCAGCTCCTCCAGGTCAAGGAGGAGGCTTGGTTGGAGACTCCTGTACAACAGGGCCAGGAACCAGGCAGCAACCTCCGGTTCTGCCGAGTAAAGCCATTGTGGAAGTGTCACTAAAGTTCATCGGTTGGAAAAAGTCAAGTTGGCGACGGCCAAATTGCCAAAGTCGAGGCTTCAACACGGCAGTCCACAAACCAAAGTGGCATCACGATACTGTCCACTTCTTACACAGAGATCAGAGTAGCAAAGAGCAGATACTCTGGATAGTTGAAAAACAGGTGTTTAGCTAACGGCGCTCCACACCCTTCACCCTCTCTGACTTCGAACATCAATCACCACCCTGAACCCTCAGGATCTGTGAAGAGGATGTGCCTCCACTTTTTCATACACAGAAGATCAGGATGGTTCCAGGCCCCAACGGCGTTCCTCTCATTCTTGTCATGAAAGTCTGTGCTGACCAGCTGCCCCCTTACGTCCACAATCATCCCGGCATCCAATGAACCTTCCAGCACAGGATTAGATGACTCCGATGCCCGTCGCCTTGATGTCTGTCATCATAAGAATCCTTTAAGAGACCCATCTGAAGGGCATACAGTAGGAAACTGAAAGGGGTCCAGGTAGTGGGCACCACCTGGACCCCCTTTCAGTTTTTCCTACTGTGTTAAGATATCAGGTTAACAGGTTCACATGGATCGAGGTCCATGGATCTGGACCCTGGTCCTGCCTAACACCTAATGATACTATCATTATTATTATTTGCATTGCAATTAGTATTGCCAATACCATTACTGCTATTATTAGCATTATTATTCTACTACAGCCATTGTTGCTGTAGTTGTAACTTTTTCATCATGCCTCTCATTATATGAATAATTTCTGTCCTATTTATTGAATGTGCTGTAACTCTGTTACGTTGTTCATTCTGTACACATGACATCTATTGCTTCTGTCCATCCTGATAGAGGATCCTCCTCTGTTGTCAGTGGATCACAAACATCCAGCCTCTGTTCAACTTTTTGAAGTTTGCACAGCCGGCCCTCTGGCGTGGTCACAACCACCTGGAGCTGAGCAATGAAAAGGCCCAGCAGAGGAAGTACTTCTTGCTTCAACTCAGGAAACTCAATCTAGTTGGCAACAATCCAGTCTGTTCTCTACACGTCCATCACCGTGGTGATGGACGTGAGCAGAACAGACAGAACAGACAATTCATTGGTGTCAGCATGCCCTCCATTCTGGACAGAATGATTTGTTTGTCACTTTTGGCAAATAACAATCCGGTTTATTATTTCACTTTATTTGTCCAGCTCTGTTGTCCCTAGCTCTCATTTCTATAGATGCAAGTACATCAAAGTACTTGTATGTGCAAGCAATTGTACTTGGCAAATAAAGGTGATTCTGATCACTAGATGTTCCATATGTTATAACTAACACCGAGCTCCTTTTTAAACCCTACCTATTAAAACTGTGAATACCTGTGGCCAAAAACGTGAACCTAGGAAACGTGAATGGCTACGGAGCTCTCGCACATTATTGCGTGGTATTGTTCTGCTCGGCACAGACAAAAGATGCTCGTATTTCCGTAATCAGACAGGTTCATCCCCTTCCCAGGGTGTGTGTGTGTGTGTGTGTGTGTGTGTGTGTGTGTGTGTGTGTGTGTGTGTGTGTGTGTGTGTGTGTGTGTGTGTGTGTGTGTGTGTGTGTGTGTGTGTGTGTGTGTGTGTGTGTTTAATTGAGTAGAATACTTTTGGGAAAACTCTGTTCGAGTGAAAAGTCACTATTTCATTCTGCCGTTAACGCACGAGACAGACGCACACACTGACCTGGTTTCTGCAAAAGCTTCCCGTAGCACTGACGGCTAAAACAGTAGCGCCTGTCAGATGTAGCGCCAACCTCTGATGTCCCTTCGGTCAAGACACATAAAGTGTTTCGGAAGTAGTGACTGTGTCTTCAAAATAAGAGCGGACGGCCACGCTGCAGCAATGATGGAAAAGCAACAATGCAGTGTTGCAAATTCTGTATTGCAAATTCGAGAGAATACATTACAGCTGGACAATACAGCAGTTAGTAGTTTCTCGTATGGACATCATGTTCTGCCACAGAAAACTTACGTACTAGCAGTGGCGAGATTATATAAATACGAGTGACATTATGACTACACACACTGTATGTAACCCATAGATAATAAAATAAATTGACTGCAGAGGCCTTTTCTTAGCTCATGAACTGTTAATCGTCTTCCAAATAGCTTGCAATTCTTCGGTAGGGGATTTATTTTGAAGGCTTTATCCACGGACAAGGGGGATGCTACTTCAATTCTGCGAGTTTGACAGTACAGCCTCATGTCCACCTGACAGTCAGTTCGATGTAATGTTGCATCACTTACGGGGTGGTGGTGAAGGGTGTATACAAATACCCCCTGCATAGTCCTGCATGATATGGTACTTGAGTAAAAGTAGGTCGGCCTATGAGGAAAATGCACTTAAAGGTTAACAAGGTTACACATTTAACTAATAGATATCACTATGAAAACTTCCCCTGTTGATTATCGAGGCAAATATTTTTAGTTGTTGATAAGATTCTATGAAATGTCTCATACAACAGCTTTGGGCCGATTGGCTGCATAAATCAGCGCATATTTTGTTTTACTTTAGATGAAGTGTATTTTATTATGCCTAAATGGCCATTATTGTCTAGACGGAGGTTAGCCAATTGTGCGTATTCATTGAATCACACATTACAGCAGTGGTTGTTGCAGACACACCTTGTGGAGTTGTGCACTGTACTGAGTTGTTAAGTTTCAAAACCTTGAGAGATCGTGCAAAGAGAAGTCCCAAATGCAGAAAGTTAAAGTATAATGGATTTAACTAAAAAATAGGTCAAAGTTAATTCATGATCGAGGGTGCACTAGCGTTTAGTCTCCACAGACCATTTACAGCTTCACTGCATTGGTTAGCTGTTTAGGCTAAGGCTAATGAACCCAGAACAAATGTTTGTGAAGGGTTTTATTAGTAAACACTGGGCACACTCGCCTTTCATTGGTTAGTTTCAATGCATGCTAAGTTTCACAGTGGCGAAGTGACCCTTCACTCCAATTACACAACCTTACCTTTTAGCTTCAGGTGTTTTTACTCTCTAATAGCCCCCCCTTAAAGGGACAGTTACACTATTGCCATGCAGCTTCCATTCTATTTCATCCTTACTGACCGCCAGATATCTTCCGTCTCGCGCATGCACAGTTTGAGTATTTATAACAAAGTCACCTGTGACCTCGGATGACCCCCCAGCCGGGTATAACTTCCGGCATCATCATCCTGAAATCAGTCCTTTTTCATCTTTTCGCTATGCAAGCTAACTATTATGTTATCATCTGCTAAAGCTGAACTTCTGTAAAAGAAAGCTTGTCGCTTGTAGCCTTGTGGCCACTGGCCGGAGTTGCAGGTCTCTCGCCTTCCAAAGTCTGCGACAAGCTGTTATGCTGCGTTCACACCGAACGCGGCGCGAATATCGAGGAGGGTGAGGTCGACTAAAATTGCTTCCTACAACAGGAGTTGTAATGCAGTGTCCCCCCCCCCCCCTCCTTTGAACACCAGGAAGCAGCATGTGAGGTGTGAGGCTGGGGAAACACGTCTCAGCCTTTCAGTCCATCAGCACCGGTTCCCCCCAAGGCTGTGTTCTTTCTCCTCTGCTCTTCACCAACAGCTGCACGTCCAGTCACCAGTCCGTCAAGCTCTTGAAGTTTGCAGATGACACCACCCTCATTGGACTCATCTCTGGTGGGGACGAGTCCGCCTGCAGGTGGGAGACTGACCACCTGGTGACCTGGTGCAGCCAAAACAACCTGGAGCTCAACGCTCTGAAGACAGTGGAGATGGTTGTGGACTTCAGAAAGATCGCAGCCCCACCAGCCCCTCTCACCCTGTGTGATTCCCCCGTCGACGCCGTGGAGTCCTTCCGCTTCTTGGGCTCCATCATTACCCAGGACCTCAAGTGGGAGCTAAACATCAGCTCCATCACCAAGAAGGTGCAGCATAGGATGTTCTTCCTGAGGCAGCTGAAGAAATTCAACCTGCCAAAGACAATGATGGTGCACTTCTACACTGCCATCATCGAGTCTATCCTCTGCTCCTCCATCACCGTCTGGTACGCTGCAGCCACTGCCAAGGACAAGGGCAGGCTGCAGCGCATCATTCGCTCAGCTGAGAGGGTGATTGGATGCAATCTGCCGTCCCTCCAGGACTTGGTCACTCCCCCGCACACACCCCCATGCCTCATATTTAAATACACTCGCCACTTTCCCACTACACTTGTCACTTTCCCACTATTTTTTTTACTTTATCCTTTTTTTTTACTTACATTTTTTTATTTTATATTCTACTGTTCATTGTAAATACTCATTCACTCATTCACATTTATTGGACTCTGTTTATTGTTAAATGTTTATTGTTAAATGTTATGCACCTCCTGCCAGCACAAACTCCTTGAATGTGTAAACAAACATGGCAATAAATGGTTCTGATTCTGATTTTTTTACTTGTAATGGAGTATTTCTACAATGTGGTATGTTACTTTTACTTTTTTTTATCTGAATACTTCTTCAATCTAAATATTCATGAAAACATACACTTTGCATCAGTAATGGTGGTGGTAATAATAATATTTTATTTATTTTGCACTTTTTTAAAAACACAGTTACAAAGTGCTTGACACAAACTACACGCATATACCTATGTACATACATACACATACAAAGACAATAATTAAAGCACACAACCAAAATGAATTGGTTCAGGAAGGACTGGAAACGTGATCATTACTGGTCTGAGAATAAGTCAACCATACATCAAATTAAAAAGGACCCAACCAGAAAGTAAACACTCTCTAGCCAAGTGGTTCTCAACCTTTTTTCAGTAATGTACCCCTTGTGGAATTGTCTTTCAGCCAAGTACCCCCTAGCGCAAAGCATTTTGGGTTGAAAAAATGATGTAATACACAGCGCTGTGCCATGAGTGTCTGATTTAATATAGAATATATACAATTTATTTTAGGAACTTACACTTATATTATTGGATATTTATTAAATAAGTATTTTTAAAGCATTTTTGAATGTATGCTAATTTTAAATATATATATTTTAAAATCTCAAGAACTCCTGGAGTGCCTTAAAGTTCCCCTGGGGTACTAGTACCCCCCATTTGAGAACCACTGCTCTAGCCAACCAGTAAACTATCAAAGATATACTAGTGTTACTTCATTTTAGAAAATTCAATATCAATAGAAACCTTTTTCAGACAATAATTAAGGCCAACCCCCATGACTTTTCAGTCAGAACTATTGTTGAAAACAGCTAGCAATATTCTTAGTAATTTGCGAAAGGTCTTTTTTTTCCTTCCGGCATAATAAAATGCTCCGCCTTCCAGTCCAGTTGGTGGCGGCACTGCTCCTCTGAACTGGTTTGTCAACCGCCAAATAAAACGAAGAAGTAGACCTTACGGGCCCTCGTGAAGGGAGGAGAGAGGGAGGAAGAAGAGGAAGAGGAGGAAGAGGAACCCGCTCGTCGGATCGGACGGACGTCATTGGTGTGCGACGAATCCAGAGAAATTTTGTGGAATACCAGCGGAGAACAGAATTTGGCGGTTGAGCAACAACTGTTCCGTGAATGCAAATAACATGGGTGATAGTTCAGACGGCGAGGGAGATAATATGCAATGGCAAGAAGCTAACGGAAAGAGGAGAGTCAGGAGCGATAGTTCTGGCCACTCCGGAAATGATTTTGGAGAGGAGAGTAAAAAACTGAAAGCTAATAGACCAAGTTTAAGGAATGAGGATGAATCAGCTGAATGGAAGTTTGTGATTGCGTTTAAGAATGAAGGGACTCACTACCATCTGTTAAAACTGACAAAAGCAATAGAAAAGGAAATAGGAAAGGCGGCTTTTGATTTTTGCTACAGACCAAAGGCAAAGGGAGAAGATACTGAGAGCGGAAACTTTGAATGGAGAAAAGATCAGCAGTCATATTCCAGGGAGCGCTTCAAAGCTGAGAGGTGTTATACAGGATGTGCTATTGTCAGTGTCCATGGATGAGATAATCCAGGAAGTGAAAGGATGAAAGATAGTGAAAGCTTCCAGACTTCAAATAAATCGAAATGGAAAGAAAAGTTATAGCCTATCAGTGCTGCTGGAGTTTGAAAAGGTCTTAGCCAAGAAAATAAGAATAGGATATATGAGCTATAATGTAAAAGAGTTTATTCCAGCGCCGTTAAGATGCTTCAAGTGTCAAAGAATGGGACATACGGCTTGGCAATGTAAGGGGAAGCAGAGATGTGCAAGATGTGGAGGCGAGCATGAGTACGGAAAATTTGGTCAAAATGTAAAAATGAAATGCTGTAACTGTGGAGGTGAACACAGCGCTGCTTTTGGAGGATGCCCAGTTCAAATGCAAGCAAAGGAAGTGCAGAAATATAAAATCATCAATCAAGTGTCTTATGCGGAAGCAGTTATAAAGGTGAAGAGAAAGGATAAAGTTACATCCAGGGAAACTTGCATGAATGAAGCTGGGAATAGGCAACCTCCTGTGGACCTCCCCTCTGCCCCGAATCAGAGTCAAACAGAGCTAAATCCAAGCATACAAGAGATAAATGAGGACACATTAATTGTTGATAAAATGTGTTTTGGGGCCTTCATCTGCAAAACTATGAATTTGGCAATTCAACAAAAGGGAAAAAAAAGTGACAAAATTAAAACAATCGTGGAGGCAGCCATAGAGATATTGGGGATTAAAGAAGCTAAGGCTGACTTGATTCATAAGATGTTAAATCCTCCCAACTATGATGTACAGGTTCAGGGTGATTAACCTCCAAATGGTGTTGCATATCTTACAATGGAATGCCAGAAGTCTAATTGTGAATGGGCAGGAGTTCAAGAAGGTGGTGAATGATCTGAAAGATATGCCAGATATTATTTGCATTCAAGAGACTTGGCTAAAACCGCAGTGGGACTTTGTCATTTCAGGATACAGCTCTGTCAGATGTGATAGAGCTGGAAAACAAGATGGGGGTGTGCAACATTTATTAAGGATAACTTAGCACATAGGAAGATTAATGTTCCAGAGCAGTATGAATGTGTTATGATAGAAGTATGCAGTCACAGAGGAGATATCAAGGTAGTGAACTTTTATAATCCTTGTAAAAAGCTGTCACTGGAAATGTTTCACGAGATATCAGGAAATATTGGAAGAAGAGAAATTTGGTGTAGAGACTTTAATGCGCATAATTCATTATGGGGAAGTGAGTGTACTGATAGCAATGGAGGGGTGGTTGAAGAATTTATAGAGGAAAGGTCATTAATTTGCCTTAATTATGGAAGAGGCACTAGAGTAGATGTTACTCGAAACTCAGTATCCTGCTTAGATCTTACATTAGTCACAGGAAATATGAGTAATTTGTGTGACTGGCATATAATGACTGATTCTATCATAGGGAGTGATCATTATCCAACATTATGCTCATTAAACTGTAGTATCTTTAAACAGAAGGGCGATACAATAGAAAGATGGTGTTTTCCTAAAGCTAACTGGGGTAAATTTAAAGAATGTTGTAGGAAGGCATGTGAAGAAATATCTGTTGAGAGTGATGTGGACAGCTGCTCGAGAGTAGTGACCGATATGATTATTGGTGCTGCATCAATATGCATTCCTAAGAGTAAGGTGAATGGGAAAAAGAAAATGGTCCCATGGTGGAATAATGAATGTAAAAATGCCATTAAAGAAAGAAATCGTGCCTTCAGAAAGGTAAGAAGCCTGCTGACTCAAGATAATTTGATCGATTATCAAAGAAAGAGAGCGGTAGTAAGGAAAGTTATTAAGTCATCAAAGAGGAATGCATGGAGGCAATTTTGTTCATCTATAGGAAGAGAAATAGAGGTGTGTGATGTCTGGGCGATGATCAAAAAGATGAGTGGGAAAAGAAAATCTGTTATAATCCTAGTGTTGATAGACGGAGAATATCAGGCAATTACAAACAAGGAGAAAGCTGCGTTATGGGGGAAGAAGTTTGCAAATGTTCACAGCGGAAATCATTTATATGAGATGCACAGACAGAGAAAATATGACATTTTAGCAATACATTCGGAAGTTAAAAAGATCAATGAAGATTCAACTCTGGATATGGAGTTTACAATACAGGAGCTGAAAACAGCAATAGAGGGAAGTGGGTATACGGAGGGCAAGACCAATTATGCCACTCTATGTTTAGACAGTTACCAGAGGAAGCCTTGGAAATTATTCTTAAACTGTTTAATGTGATTTGGAGAGAAGGTGTAATGCCAAGCAGCTGGAAGAGTGCTTTGATTCTAACATTTGGCAAACCTGGCAAAGACCCAGCTAATGCAGACAATTACAGACCAATAGCACTGATATCTCACTTATGCAAGTGGATGGAGAAGATAGTCACGCACAGATTAACTTATTTTTTAGAGCAAAGGGGCTTGCTTAATAAATCTCAGAATGGATTTCGTAAAGGGAGATCAACAATTGACGGTTTAATAAAAGTTAGCAATGAGGCAGAGAAAGCAATACGTATGAAGGAGATTATGGCTATAGTTTACGTTGATATAGAGAAAGCATATGACTCCATGTGGCGAGAGGGCTTGTTGATTAAAATGAACAAATTGGGTATAGGTGGAAGGATGTATAACTGGGTATTAGATTTTTTGTCTAGTAGATCATTCAAGGTTAAAGTTGTGGATGCTGTGCCAGATACATTTAATATTGTAAATGGGATTCCGCAAGGCAGTGTTATTAGCCCTATTGTATTTAATATTATGATTAATTACATATTTATGGAAGTTGGAAGAGATATTGGCTCCTTGCTTTATGCTGATGATGGAGCAATATGGAAAAGGGGAAATAATACTGGGCATGTGATCAGTAGCATCCAAAAGGCTATGGTAAATGTTGAAAAGTGGTCATATGATTCAGGGTTTAAGATGTCAGTTGCTAAATCTTGCTACATGCTTTTTACCAGGAAGAAAAAGATAAACAATATGTGTCTTAAATTATATGGACAAAGTATGGAGAGGGTGGAAGAGTTTAAATACTTAGGCTTGTGGTTTGATGGAAAATGTTTGTGGAGGAATCATATTAAGCATATTGAAACGAAATGTAAAAAGGTGATCAACGTTATGAGAGCAGTTTCCGGACATGAATGGTGTGCAGATGAACGGTCTTTACTGGATATCTATAGGGCAATTATACGATCATGTATAGATTATGGATGTATGGTGTATGGAGCGGCGTCTAAGAGTACATTGGAAATATTGGATAGAATCCAGTTCAGAGCGCTAAGACTTAGCTTGGGTGCAATTAAATCTACCCCAAACAACGCCCTGCTGGTGGAAGCTGACGAGCTCCCATTAAGCTTAAGACGGTCAAAACTAGCTATGGCATATTGGGTGAAGCTAAAGGGATCTGGTGAGGAACTGCCTGCATCAAAAGTGTTGAATGAATGTTGGGAACACACTAAAAATAAAGGGAAAGGGTTTGGGTGGAACATTAGTTCAATGGTAAAAGAGTTTGGGGTCAATGGTTATGAGTATGGTCCCAATATAATGTGGGGGAATGTTCCCCCGTGGATCCTACCTGCACACAATGTTGATTCAACACTTCTAGATCAGAGGAAAAAATGGGTGGGTGACATTGGGCATCTGACACAAGAATACATTAACAATAATTATTATAACTATCTTCAAATATACACTGATGGATCAAAAGACAACGGGAATAGACACGTGGGATCAGGGGTATACATAACAGAATTTAGTAGAGCGATAGGCAAAATAATTAATGACAGACTTTGTCTTCACTGCAGAAATTATTGCTATAATCTTGGGGCTGCAATGGGTGGAAGAGGTCAGGCTCGACAGAGTGGTCATCTGTTCAGACTCTGCTGCAGCATTAAATAGTATTAAATCAAAGAAATCAGAACGGGAGGATTTAATACTAGAAATACCCATGATAATGCTGAGAATCCAAAGACTGGGCATCAGTGTTCATTTTTGCTGGGTTCCTACTCACACAGGGGTGGAGGGAAACGAAAGAGCTGATAAGATTTCTAAGAAAGCTTTACAGCTAAAAGAAGAAGACATTTGGAACATTCCTTTTGGCAAAGGGGAAGCAAAAGTGATCATAAGAGAGGCAGTGAGGGAGGTATGGCAGAGGAAGTGGGACAACAACTGCAAAGGAATGCACTATCATAACATTCAAAAATCCATAAATATAAAATCATTCAAAGGGAAGTGTCGAAGAGAGGAAGTAATCATTTCACGACTAAGATTCGCTCACACAGGGCTGAACTCAACGCTGTTTTTAATGGCAAAGGTTGCAACAGATAGGTGCAGTGTTTGTGGCGAGACGGAAGACGTCGAGCATGTAATTATGAAGTGCCGAAAGTACAAGGACTAAAGAAACAGATTGAAGTGCAAAGTGTGTCAGGTGGGACGGAGGTGGAGTTTGGAGGGAGTTCTGGTAGCGGACCAGGATGGGCGGGACCGCAACAGGGCGGATCCGGCCCGCCACGTCATTTTATGTGGCCCGCGACGGCTTGAAAGGCATGATCACCACCGCGGACCCGTTTTCAGTCGGTCGCGGATCCGTTTCCGGTTCGTCGCGGACCCGTTTTCAGTGGGTTGCGGCATTGGCAATATAAAAACCCTGTGCTTTTATTTTGAAGGGAATTTTGAATGCAGCGGAGTGCGTCTATTCACACTCCTCAGTGCTGCGTTCACAACACACTTTGCTTGCATGAGTTTACACACGCACTATTTGTGATAGTTCACTTCATTCCCGACCTTTTTATTATGTGTGTGCATGAAAGCACTACTGAGTCTGTTAAAAAAGGCTGAAGTTATAAAATTATTATGTGTGTTGTATTACTTTGTGTCCTTAAGATGCACTTTTGGGTTTTTAATTGAGTGTGAAAGGGAATATTTCAAACTAGTTTTTTTGTGTTGGCATGTGAGATTCTGTACCATTTCAGGCTCAAACTGCACCATCTTTTCATTAAATTAATTTGAGAAGTTTAACATGTTCCTCGCTTTGGATCTCGGGTCATTCAGGGGTGATGGTGCAGCCAGACCAGTAGAACCACTGCCCCAGACCACATGCATGTTCTTAGTGGCTAGTTATGTCCTTCTCAACTGTGACAAAAAAAGCTTTGAACAAAGTTAATATAACAACGATTGTTTGATCTTTGTCATTGTTATTTTCTTCTGTTTTAAGTTTGATCTTTGAGTTTTGATCTTTGAGTTTTAAGTTTGATCTTTTAGAGTAATGTTGGTTTATTTATATATATATATATATATATATATATATATATATATATATATATATATAAATAAATAAAGCCACATTGTTATACTGGAGCGGTATTGTAAATGCATGTACAATATCTTTACACTTGAATAAACAATACAAAGACAGTTATTTAACAATATGTTCGGTAGTAGTTAAATTGATACAGTGTTAGAGTTACAACCGGCCCTTTGAGGGCGACCATGATGCTGATGTGGCCTGCGGTGAAAATGAGTTTGACACCCCTAGTGTAGAGTGTAGTTGGGTTAAGGTTAGTTAGTTAGATCAGATTAAACATGTAACTGCACACTGCGGCACAGTAGGTGGCGGTATGCATCTGGGAAAGTTGGTTGCGATCCGCCAGTTAAACCAGAAGAAGAAGAAGAAGACATACGAATCTGCAAGCCCTGCTACAAGATAGTCTGCTATCAAGGAATGTAATGATAGTTTGGGGACCACAAACATTTTTACAATTGCAGAGTCTATTTTTAAAAGCACCGAGTCGCATTTTATTTGCGAAACTCGTCCATCCAGTTTTGGAGCAAAGATGGCGGCCACGACGGAAACTGGCGACGGACACCAAACGCTGGCCACCAATCAAGTGTCGCCCGTCCAAGTCGCTGGCGCGGTAATATTCTGCACGTTGTGACGATTTTATACATTTCTTATAACGGTGCCGAACAAAGACATTGACATATCTAACAAAAACAAAAGCTATCAATTCAGCAAAGTGGTGAGCGGTTTAGTCGTGTGGAGATATATATATATATATATATATATATATAACTGCGAGCTAACCGTAGCGAGCTAACGGGACAGGCAGAGAGTTGTGCAGACTTGGAGGCACGCTAGTGTTAGCTTAGCGAATGGTGAGCTAACTAGCTCTTCTCTTGTTTACAGGTCATGTAATTAGCCTCCACAGCCCCATAACATGGCTGACTCCAAGGAAGCGACTCTGACGGAGGTAATCAAAACTCTCGTTTCTAACCTCTCATTGTAGCTGCTGGTTAAACCGCTGTGTAGTAGATATGATGTTTGTGTTTACATTGCGTGAGCAGTGTTGCTATATCAGCAACAAGCTAACGTGTCATGTTGACATGTTTGTTTTGAAGCAATGCACGAGTAAATACTAACGGACAATGCGTGATACTCTCGGTTTATGTTTTTTTCAATCATTGTTTTACTGTAATGTTATGTCAATATCACTATCAAGTGCCTTTGGTGTCCTCATCAGAATCACTGTCATCAAGAAAATGTAGCAGCATATTGAAACTATGAGGTCTTATTATAAATGGCCAAACATTTACACACATCAGTACAATGATAAGTATCTTGCAATGTGTTTCCATCATTATATACCATTTCTTTTACATTAGAAGTAAGTGATTTTGGCATGTCCCACACACTGCTCTACTAACTACTGTGTAGTAAGTGGTTAAATGGTACTAAATCAAAACAAAATGTGTATGTTTGTATTGCCATACAATTACAATATTACAAGTTATTTGATAAAGAGTAATTTTGATTATGTGTATTTTATTTTCATTTAATTGACATGGTTTTTTGAACATTTTGCATGTGTCCCTGAAATTGCAGTCCACTCTGTCTCTATGGGTAACTGCCCCTTTTCAGTGCAATTACTACCACAATTGTGTCTTTCACCATTGAAGGCTGAAACAGTGGCTAGTTGCAAAGTATTTACACTTATATTTTGTAATTTTTCATCATATTATGTCTTTCAGAAATTCTGAATATATTAGTTTTTTTGGCGGTATCTGTCACCGCAAGCCTAGTTTACTTGGTGACTGCCCATTAAAGTGTGTAAGGGAACATTTTGAATTGTCTTTTTCAAGGAATGAGTTCAAAAGGAGCTGAGATAGCAAAGAGATATCGGGAATGTTGTGATGCTGACCCGGACAGAAGAAGAAAGTACCTTGAAAAAGAGATGGACAAATGGAATAAAGACAGAGAGACTGGAAAGAAGAAGGGTGTCAATGAGCTCAGTGAGAGAGAAAGGAGGGCAAAAATAAAGAACTGGAGAGGGCCAAGAAGTCAAGCCAGAGCCGCAGAGAAATATTGTGCCATTTCATGTCTGTGTAAAAAGGAGGAAGGTGTTTTGGACTGCCCCTGCTTATACCTTCAAGAGGTCACTCTAGCCGCTGTTTCATCGGATTACAGATAACCCTAGGAGACCAGAAATTATTGAGGTAAAGCACATTGGAGAGTGGTGTGTTGTTAATTACGACAATGAAACATATGAAAAATATCCAGGTGTCATCACAGATGTAGATCTGCACAGTGTGAAAGTTGAACAAGTTTCTTTGACCAAGTCTTCGGGAGGACTGTTAGTACAATGACTGATACTTTCTACTAATACCAGAACCACAGATTGATTGAAGCGTCTGCTTGGAATAAATGGCAATAAATGGTTCTGATTCTGAAGCGTGTGGAACAGCAAGTGCAGAATTGAGCCATGTCTCTGCAGAAAGGGAGCAACTGTTTGGAGACAGTGATCTCTCTGTAACATGCTGCTTTTCTAAATCAACCCTTCTCCACTAAAAAAAAGGTTTTCTTCTTGTTCAGCAGTTGAATGTTTGATGCTTTACCTTCCAAACGACTTCCATACCTCATCTGTTTTACCAGCAGTGTTCACTTTGCAAACAAAAAAATGCTAAAATACGCACACACAGCAGCCACTTTAATAGGTACACCAGTACATCTAATGCAGTCCAATAAAACAGATCAGCCATGAATTCTATAATAAGACAACAGTGTTCAGTTTGGATTTACACCGTTCAGAGAGGTGTTCATGTATTAATTATTGAGGTGTAGTTTGTATTGCAATACTTTGTGGGCTGTTCCTAATGTCTTGCTCACATTTACATTAACAAGGGGGAATTTAATACAATACATTGCGGTCCAGTACAATACCATCACCAACTGCAATCTCAACTAAAAAGACTTGGATTACGGTAGAAATTATGGTTGAGCTGTTGTATTTCATTAAGGTGTCCAAACTCTGGAAAAATAAAAGACAATGACGAGTTAACTTATATTTCCAAAGATAAACTTGAAACAAGTCTTTGTACTGTAGTATCATTGATGAAAACAGTGAGCAAGAAACGGAACATCTCTACTCAATATCCACTAGAAAGCTAAAGTTATAAAAAACGTTTCAGCGTGCCGTGAACGTGAAATAGGCCGAGCAGTCACCTTCAGTAGCAGCAGGAGTATCAGCATAAAATACATGTTGAAGGTTTTTGCTTTTCTAAATTCTACACTGACCTTTTGGGGAGGGATGTTTTTTCAATAGCACAAGAAAAAAAAAGTGTCATTGTACATAAAGCAAACTGTTTATTGTCTTGCACAGGTAACAGAGGGGACAGACGGAGAGTCCATGGAAGCCGTTTCAGAGCCGGGACCGTCAGTGGATGTTCGAGACCCGGAGCATGTTCGAGAAGCTTCTTCTAGACACTCTGAACATGGAGAGGAGGACAAACCTGAGGGAGAGACAGTCTGCAGGGTTTTGGTCCGCAGTGATGAGCCAGAGAGCACCTCAGAGTCTGAAAAAGAGGAGGAGTTTGAAGTGAAAACGGAGAAAGCGTTTGAGTCAAACAAAGAACATGTTGCAGTAAAGGACGACCGGTCAGAGGACAGTCCTGAAGGACCTGATGCCAGCGGGGACACAAATATGCACACGACCTCTGAGGAGCTAGTAAACACGGACATGGACACGAAGGAGTGCGTCGACACCCAGCAGGAGAAGGAGGTTACTGGCGGTAAATTGAGGGTTTCTGTGGCGGACGACCTGGATGAGATGATGGACATCGGCACGGTGGATCAGGTGGAGCAGGAAGCTCAGATGAATGAGCTTCCTGCTATGGACATGGACGGCAGCCGCTCACCTTCCTGTTCAAACTCAGGTAAAGTTCAGCACAAGTTTAATTCAGAAGGTTTTGTGTGCAGAGAAACATCCTCAAAACAATTATGGGGGGAATTTGTATTTTAAGATGAATCATTAATAACCCTGTTTTACATTTATCAGGTAAATATCTTTTCATTAAAAAAAAAGTTAAAATTGGAGTTAAAGATCACAAAGGAAAATAGGATTTTTTTGGGGGGGGAAGTTGGTAGACACATAATTACTAATTCATTATTTATAACACTTGCTTCATATGTATCAGGTAAATGTTTTCTTGAGATTTTTGCTGTGCATGCCTCTGATTTTTCAACACAGCTGAGCCTCACATTTATGCAGATTTCCCTATTAGTGAACAGTTGAAAGTTACAGAGCTGCGTCATCAATGGATCACGCGGTCTTAATCAGGGTCTAAACATTAGCCCTTTTTTAAATGAAGAATAACATTGCGTCATCTCTGTATTTCAAATGTTTGCTCGCAGCCTCAGTGACGGAGGACAGTAACACTGTGGAGGAGGAAGTGGATGTGAAACCCACGGTATTGCCACCACCTGCGGAGGAGGAGAAAGTGGTTTTGGACTCGTTGGGGTCCAGCTTGTCTGCGTCGTCTGAAGCCACGGCCAGCACAGGTGAGTGGCCACAGACATCCCTCATAGACTATTTTAGATGATCAGTTTCCAAAAGGAGATCTCGTAAGATGATAGACAACACCCCAAGATTTTGTAGATTTTTTCTCGTGCACTTATCATTAAATGCTGCGATCTTATATACTGTGTTTTCCAATCCAGGACACTATAAATCACTGGTGCTTCTTAAGCATCCTAATGCTGCGTTCACACCATAAGTGAAGCAAATGTTCGCATGAGTTTACTCGCTTGACCATATGTGGTTAATTTGCGTCATTCGCGCCGGAAAGGGGGCGGCTTATATCCGTAAAAAACAATTACCATTTTCACCATCGACCATTGAAATAACCACTAGTTCTGCGTTATACAAACGCCCTTGTGTCTGGATCCATAATATTACCCGCAGTTCCTGGACAAGTCTCAGTCCTCCAGGAACTGTCTGAATGACGGCCGCTTCCAGAGCTCCTTCAGGCGGACCAGCAGCAGTTTGATTTGGCAACGGCAGGACGGCAGTGAGACGGACGGAGCTTCTCAACTCTGACTCAGTCATGCAAATTTTTTGAGTTGAAATAATGTTTTTTTGAATTTTTAGCTTTTGGTAAATTTTTTAGATTTTGGTTAAATTACTAACGGGATTTCATCTTTCATTTTTATGTCACTGTTGCAAGGCTGATTATGTTCTGAATGTATTTTCTTTCATTATTCACTTTCCACCCTTCTTTACAGTTGACCATTTCTCGTGTCGCTTATGTTCCCATAGGAAGAGACAGCTCATCACCAGCGACCATGATGAACGGGATGAAAGTAGTTAAGCTGTCAATACCAAGATTAGACCCTGTAAGTGTAAGTTGGACAACCGGCGTGTTAAATAAAACAAGTTGAGTGGAAAAAGTTGGAATCTACATCAGTTAGGAAGTCAACAAAACAACTACATTTCTTTCCTGTTGTAGGAAAGCCTACGCGTTGCCACTCAGACGGTCAAGTCGTCTCTTTCGCCCCCTTTGGTCAAGGTGAAAGATGAGCCCATCGACGAAGAGTATGATCACGCTCTGATATCTTCGGCATTTACAGCAAGCGTGAAAGATGAGCCCAACACTGCAAAGGTGGGACACACGCACACACACTCGTTGACAATAAAAGCTTACATTGAAAACAGAATTGTAAAAAAGTCAAAAAGAAGTTTCCAAAAGAGAATTAAGTCAAATTAACAATGTTTTGTATTAGTACATTTTTGAAAAAAGTAGAAGTTCTATAAAGAACCACTTCCATCATACAACTTATTTTCTTCAAAGAGAACATCCGTGAATGTCTACGCCTTGATTATGATTGGACCCCAACTTTCTCAAATATGTCCAGAAAGAAAGTCCTTTATTCAGGATTTGATGGATCCAGAATCACTGGACCACCTCCTCACCTCACCCGTCTTTTTGTTCTGTTAATGGCAGGAGGACTTGAGGATCGGATCGGTCTACTCTGTGACCCCGGCAGCTGAAACGCAGCCGCTGCCCGTCGTCTACCCCACGTCGGCGCGCATGGCCTGTTCCCACTGTAAGAAGAGCCTGATGAAAGGCCAGACGGCGTACCAGCGGAAGGGCTCGACAGCACTCTTCTGCTCCACCATCTGCCTCACCACGTCTCTCCCCTCAATCAGAGGAGTCACTAAGATCTGCCACAACTGCCAAAAGTGAGTTCAACAGAAAGAATTATCATCTTTCCAAACCTGCATCCACGCAGAGGAGGGCTGGGTATATGCATTCAACACCTTATTCAGGTAAATACGACCACTGCCAAGTAGTAGTATCAAAACCTCTCCAGTCAGACAATACCTGCAACCGTTCTTCCATTTTCACCAACTTGTGATTGGCCTGCCTGAACGCGGAGATGTCTGAGCCTGCGGTTAGCAGCTGACGGTGCCAAACAGCGGCTACGGTGCTGACAGAACTGACAGGTTTTAACCAGGGGGGAGTACCGGAGGGTTAACCGCTGTATGAGCACTGTGCAGTGCGGCGACGTGTAGCTAGCCACTGGGAATCAAACACACAGCCTCCATTCACATGATAGGTATCAAATGAAGTGCTCTGTCGGTATCACTTTATGGGTACTGGTGTTGCTACTTACATCGTATTTTTTTTAAATAACAATACTCAATATTGAGACCATTAAGAGTAATTTACTGTAGATAAATCAAGTTTTGTAACCCAAATAAACTATTTCTGAATTTGGACCTGTTGTTGATGTCATCTTAGGTTGATAATTCGTCCTCAGGATGTCATTCTGGCTCCAGATGCCAAAGGCACCATGAAGGAATTCTGCAGCCAGAACTGCCTGACCTCCTTCAACTACAAGAAAAACCTCTCCAACTACAGGACACTTGCCGCCACCAAAACAACACAGCAACCACAGTCGCTCTGTAGCATGTGCACAATATACTGCATTGTAAGTCCACCAGAAACTTGTGTTTATTTTCATCATAGATTAATCTTCCAATTATATTTCTGGATTCACTGATTCATCTTTTGTCTCTAAAGTGTCATAAAATATTGATTTAAATTGTAATTTCAAGGGTAAATCTTCAGCCTTTGTGTTGGCGACCAACAGTAAAAAAAAAAGAAAACCTGAAGATATTCAGTTTACAATGATATAAAACATGAAAAAGCATAAAATCCCAACAATGAGACAATGTGTGTAGCAAATTGCCTGAAAAACTACTAAAACGATTAATCTTTTATCGAAATAGCTGCAGATTAATTATCTGAGTTGTGAAAAACAATCTAAAAATGAAACCCCTTCTCTGAAGAGTATCCACACAATAATAATAATAATCCTAGTTATGTACTTACAGGTAGTAAATATGTAATACTATATAATTTAAATAATAAATATTGTTTCTGCATTTGATTCATCAGATCCTTTGTTTCCTGGGCTGAAGGATGCAGTCAAAATATTTTTTGTACTTGTTCTGCATAGTCAAATTACAGTATATAAAATATTAAGCAGAACAAAAGTAGTACACACAACCTTTTCGCCTCACTGCCCCTATAAATGACACTTTCCTCATGAAAGGGCCAACCTCTGAAATAACAAACCACCTGTCGTCCCTCCTGCAGAGCAAACATGAGGTGATCCTGAGCGGTGCCGTCCACAAGATCTGCAGCGACGCCTGCTTCAACCGCTTCCGTACAGTGAACAACCTGTCCATGGCCGGCTGTGCCAACTGCGGCTCCTACTGCCACAGCAAACCGCTCATGCTGAAGCTGGAGGACAGCAACAAAACCCTGTGCAATGCAGAGTGTCTGGCCAAGTACAAAGAGGTAGGAAAGATAAAACACACAACCCCGGACAGGATTTAGTTTGGGTCAGCTGGGGCAGTGTACTCAGCTCTGTTTAATGATCTCATAAAAAAAAGCCAACGAATTGTTCTCCCACTAGCATTTAAGTCCATCAAAACATCACAACAATGCATAATACTGGCAGTATTTAACAATACAAAATGAATGCTCAAAATGTAGCCTTGACTGTGCCGTGATATAAAAGTAAACTTCGCTGCAGAACAGACTTTGCGGGAGTCCTTGTGTTTTCGGGATTGTCAGTACATGTGGACATCCGTCACGCCCGATATCTCAAATTTACTTGGGCTCGAGGATGAACTGATTTAGAATTTGGTGATCAGGTCACTGTAACCTAGGGCTGGGCGGTATGGCCAAAAATTCATATCACGGTATTTTGTAAGATTCTGGCGGTTTCACGGTATATCACGGTATTAACATTAATTTATTGACGCCGAAAAGGACCTGCGGCCACCTGAACAGCTGTTCACCGCTCGTTGGCCAACTCCCTCGCAACTGCCCAGCAAGCTGTGAACAGCCGTTTGTGTGGCGTGACTTCCGGTCTGTCTCTTTCGGGTTTTTTTCACCTGCATTCCCCTGGGTCCTAAGTCCCTCCAGGTTCAGCTTCTTTGCAATACATCGTTTTCTAAACTACGTCGGACTTTTCAAACCCTCCAGCCAGCAGACACAGCTCCTCTCTGGGCGACACGTTGTGTTGGTGCATCTCTGCTCTCGCTTGTTCCTTCTGCATCGCTCTTTTCCGTTTTTTAATGTAGCGACGGAGTTTCTTCTTTCTTTGATAGTGGGCGGGCTGTACCCAGCATGCAGTTCGGCGGAGTAAATAAAAAAAAATTACAATTACCGTATTTTCCGCACTATAGGGCGCACTTAAAAGCCTTTAATTTTCTAAAAAAACAACAGTGGGCCTTATAATCCGGAGCGCCTTATATATGGATTAATTCTGGTTGTGCTTACTGACCTCGAAGCGATTTTGTGTGGTACACGGCGCTCTGTCAAAATGTTTTAGTACGACTTTGGTAAACTACAAAGCCGCACCGCTTACAGCATTACGGCGACCGTAGTCAGGAGCGTCGCGGAGTAATACATACTGTGCTTCACCATAATATTACAGTGTGTGTGTGTATAAGGACCCAAAATGGCACCTGTCAAGAGACACGCTTACGTCGTGGACTTCAAACTTAAGGCAATCAGTCACGCAGTAGAACATGTGAATAGAGCAGCTGCGAGAGAATTCAACATTAATGAATCAATGGTACGGAAGTGGAGGAAGCAAGAAGATGACCTGCGCCAAGTAAAGAAGACCACACAGAGTTTCCGAGGGAACAAAGCGAGATGGCCACAGTTAGAGGACAAAATTGAACAGTGGGTTATTGAACAGAGAGCAGCAGGTAGAAGCGTCTCTACAGTCTCTATTCGACTGAAGGCAACAGCGTTAGCACGGGACATGAATATCAATGACTTTCGAGGCGGCCCTTCTTGGTGCTTTCGTTTTATGAAAAGACGTAATCTCTCCATCCGCACACGAACTACCGTCTCGCAGCAACTGCCAAAAGATTACGAAGAAAAGCTGGCCACTTTCCGCGCATACTGCAAAAACAAGATCACTGAAAAGAAGATCCGGCCAGAGCACATCACCAACATGGACGAGGTTCCCCTCACCTTTTGATATCCCCGTGAACCGCACCGTGGAGAAAACAGGGACCAGAACGGTGTCTATACGCACCACAGGGAACGAGAAGTCATCCTTCACTGTAGTTCTCGGTTGCCAGGCTAATGGCCAGAAACTTCCACCCATGGTCATTTTCAAGAGGAAGACTTTGCCAAAAGAAAAGTTTCCAGCCGGCGTCATCATCAAAGCTAACCCGAAGGGCTGGATGGACGAGGAAAAGATGAGTGAATGCCTGAGAGAAATTTACGTCAAGAGACCGGATGGCTTTTTTCACAAATCTCCGTCCCTATTGATCTGCGACTCCATGCGCGCCCATCTCGCCGATGCTGTCAAAAACAAAGTGAAGCAAACTAATTCGGAGCTTGCCATCATTCCGGGTGGATTAACTAAAGAACTCCAGCCGCTAGATATTGGTGTCAACAGGGCGTTCAAAGTTAAACTGCGAGCTGCGTGGGAGCAGTGGATGACAGAAGGCGAACACACATTCACCAACACAGGGAGACAGCGCCGGGCGACTTACGCTACTATCTGCCAATGGATCGTGGATGCCTGGGCTACGGTATCAGTCTCAACTGTGGTCCGAGCTTTCACGAAGGCCGGAATCATCACTGAACTGCCAGGTAACAGCAACGACACTGACTCGGATAATGACGAGAGGGATCCGGGCATGTTGGATGCCGTAATCGCCCAACTGTTAAACTCGGACACTGAAGATGAAGAATTTGAGGGATTTGTGGACGAGGAATGAACTGAAAAAGTGAGTGTATTGTGTTGTATTTTACTTGTTATAACTGAACAATTTTGAGAGTTATTGTGAATACGCTAACGTTTGATTTAGCGGTGTCAGACTGTTTTTTTTTTTTACGTGTTACAACTGAACAAGGTTGGGAGTTATTGTGAATACGTTAACGTTTGATTTAGCGGTGTCAGACTTTTTTTTTTACGTGTTACAACTGAACAAGGTTGGGAGTTATTGTGAATACGCTCATTAACGTTTGAACAATGTTGAGAGTTATTGTGAACAGTTTAATAAAGTTTGACTGACTGTTTTGTTTCGCTTCATGCGCCTTATAATCCCATGCGCTTTATATATGAAAAAAGATCGAAAATAGACCATTCATTGACAGTGCGCCTTATAATCCAGTGCGCCCTATAGTGCGGAAAATACGGTATTAGTGTTACAAATTGTTTATGTGTCACAAACTGTTGTTTTGTGGTGTTGTGCCCTGTTAAAGAGCGTTAGTTGCGGGTTATTAATAGTTGTTTATAAAATTAAAACCATGACTCTAACTCAATGCACGTAACACACATAACTCCGACCGATTCGCCAGTGACTACAGCTGGGTGCCGGTATGTGAAAAAGTCATACCGTACGTAAATTTGACACCGGTATACCGGTATATAAATCGCCCAGCCCTACTGTAACCTCACAAAACATATTTTTGGCCACAAGTCCATCAATCACATGCTAATTTTGACAATTTCACACAAACGTCTCACAGGATCAAAATAACAAAGCTATGACATTTCGGACAGAAATGGATGTAAAACTGCAACTTGACTGGTTTGACAGTGTCATATAACCGCGAGACAGTTAGATGGATGGATGGATGTATACTTTATTCATCCCCAAGGGGAAATTGGTTTGTAGGAAGTAAAAATAGAAGACAATGAAAAACACTCAATATATACAACAAAACAGTATTCATTTAGGGAATTAAGCAATAAAGAAGTGCAAAGTATGTGCAATGTATATGAAGTGTATATTAGTATGTACAGGGCCCCCAGCCAGAGCTGGCTGATGCTACGCTAGGATCAGCTAGTCTGCGTTGAAGGGGCGGGACTTAGCTGACGGATGAAACCAATTAGAGCAGTGGTCGCCAACCGATCGATCTCAGAGACAGACTCCACAGGCAGTGCAAAAGCAACTTCAGACGGATTCAAATCAGCGCGCACTGGTCCAGTAAACTGAGACCCAACTTCACCGGTGCAGAGGTGTTTAGCGTTCTGAAATTATGGTAAATTCAGAACGAATCCCAGATGAGAATACTTTCATGAATGCCAAATTTGGCTTGAAAACCGCGTTCAGTGGAGTTCAGAAGAAATAGGCTTGTTCGAAAGAGCTGCGCCTCGCCTGGAATCCAGACGAGAGCTGGAGGCAGCAGCAGGGGGCAGTGACAAGAAACTGCGGTCAAGTCGTACAGTTTTCAGCTGACTTCAAAGTTTACACAGGAAGTCACAGAAAAAAGGACTTCCTGTTATTTCCGATCTGTAGTCTACTTGTAGTTTAGAGATCACGCACCTATCGCCAGCGATCGATTCTGTGCAGAACTGGCTTATCTCAAACTAACCTGATGTTTTCCTAATGACATAGAGCTGAAAGCCAGTTCAAGGGACAGTGACTTGTGGGCACTTGTCAGCAGAGAGAAGTTTCCTCTCCTAAGCATGTGCACTAAAAGTGACTACAGTGCTTACTTTGGATTAATTTTGGATTAACAGATGAAAACCACCAAATCAAAGTACAGGAACCGGCTTACTGACAGACACCTCACAGACTGCCTCAGACTGGCTGTGCTTATGAGCCAAACTACAAGGTTCACAGACGGTGTTCAGTCACAGTGTTCAGTCTCAGCCATTACACTGACTTCAGTCACATGACTTCTGATGGGACACAGAGCTGAACTTGCATTAGTTCACTGACTGAGAATGTTGTCAGTGCTGTGCTGCTGTAACTTCAGTTGATAAATACAACGTATGGTAGTTAATTGCAAATGTGTTATATAGTGTGCGATAAACAAATAATTTCCTTTTTATGTTGCACTAAAATTAAGTAAATTTAAATTAAGTTATTAAGTTCTTTGTCACATTGATTTGAAAGCTGGACCATATTGTTTGATTTCATTAAATTACATTAGGCAAAATAAAAAGCCTCAAGTTGTAAGTACTGTCTGGACAGTCTTTTTCTCTCAACGCCTCAATAGGTAGATCTTGCCTGTCACCAAGGCAGAGGTCAGGGATCTCGGGCTTAAAAAGGTTGGTGACCACTGAACTATTGGGTCAATTGCCATGGTCTGGTTGTGCAGAAATAATAATTCAGTTTTAGCCGCTCAGTTAATGCAATGTACTTGATTATTAAAAATAAACTCAACATTCTGTATTTTCTTTTTAACCTCATCATAGAATACAAAGATAACCAAGCCATGTACGATGTGTCGCACCACCCGGTTGCTGGTCGAAATGGTTGACAACAAAAATAACGACGACTCTGTGAACCTCTTCTGTAGCAGCAGTTGTGTGATGGCATTCAAGGTTCAGACTGTCAGTGTATCAGGTACAGGTAGTTTTCATGACTGACCTTTGCTGTTGGCATTCATTACTTTACATTGTTACAATGTGTTGATTTTGTTTTATCAAATGCATAGAAAACCCTTTTTTTCTTTTCCACAGGTGCTCGGTTGAGTTGTGATAGTTGTGGGAAAAACACAGTGCCAGCCTACCACCTGGCCATGTCCGATACCTCCATCAGGAACTTCTGCACTCTCCCTTGTGTCATGGCTTTTCAGGTAATGAGGGTCACTGACTGTCAGAGTTTTGGGTAATGCTCGATCGCAACTTGTTCAAAGTCGTGTCAGACCACAGGAATCCAAAGTCTTTGTTTCTGATCCGAACAGTCAGTGTCGGGGCAAACGCAGCTCAAATAAAGTTTGTTGTAGAGTGGTCTCTTTTGTCTAGAACACACACTTCCTGTCGCACTAGAAACTACCTTGTTCACAGTGGTTTTGAATCAAGTCACCAGTATTGGTTTTTTTTCGGTGCCATAGGAAAAGTTCAAGAAGTCCCAGACACAGGTGAACGTTTTTACCAAGCTGCCGATCGGCGCCGGCCAAATCCAGAGTGTGACTCCCACCCAAACCCTGCAAGACGTCACTAAAGAACCGCTGAAACTGAGCTGCTCCCTGTGTGACCGCAACATAGATTTTAAACCCGAACTCCTCCAGATCAAGGTAGTGTGTGTGTGTGTGTGTGTGTTTCTACACAGCAGAGAAGTAGATAAACACATATGAGTGTCTTCCCGTTGTCCCTGATGTCTTTACAGTCCACCAACCTCTTTCGAGTAGGAGACAGGCATTCAGTGTCTGACATGAAGAAACTAAGAACAAAAAAACTAGACCATTAAATCATTATTTTTGGGGGAAATCAGACATCAGGGGGTTGTTGTAAAGTGTCTATCTTAGCCTTGAGGAAATATGACGTTTATACTAACAGTTCTGCTGGAAATTTTGCTTATCGACATGTTACTTCATGTTTGTGCTTGTTGAACAGGTGTAGGGCTGCAACAACAAATCGATAAAATCAATAAAATGTGATTATTAAAAGCGTTGGCAACGAATTTCATTATCAATTCATTGTGTTGTGCGATTATTACGGCACTCAATAAGTCGCGGAGATGTTTGAGTATGAAAAAAGAAGTTGAGTTGAGCGGAGGTAGAGGAAAGACCGTAACGTTGTTCTGAAACACATAGCGGAGGCCAAGGCCGTTCAACAGCACAGTAGCAGCTCAACTCGTGGCAGCGGCAGCTAGTAGAGGCACTTCCTGTTGAGGCTCCGGTGCCGCGGCTAGTCGGCAGGTTTTGTTTTCCGTTTTGAAGTGAAGACGTAACGTGCTGCTGTTTACTCGTTATCAGCTTGACAAGTTAGTGTTAGCTTGTAAGAACAGTGCAATGTGTCTGAACAAAGGGAGAGAGTGAGTGTGCGCGTCTGTGAGTGTGTGTATGTGTTTGTGTGCGTGTCTGTGAGTGTGTGTATGTGTTTGTATGTGCGTCTGTGAATGTTTGTGAGTATGTGTGTCTGAGAGTTTGTGAGTGTTCACAGTCCACAGGCCACTCTCAGCCATGCTGTAAGCAGTTAGCTGTCTGTGCTCTCCACGAGAAGGAACATTTCACCCCTTACAAATGTCCGCGCGAGTTGTTAAATACTCTCATTCGCTGAGCTTAAGGCCTCTCCATTGGTTAGTTTCCCAGCATGCAAGATAACATAACAATAACATAGCATGCTAATGGTTAAACCCTTCACAGGGGCGGAGTCCTACTCAGGTAAAAAGTCCTACTTCCTGCTAGCTTTGTTACTTCCGGTGTTTCCGCCATCCTGTGCTTTACGACCTATCACCACGTGTCTATGCCCTCCATCTTTAATTTATTCCATTCACACCTACGATTTCACAGTAACATAAAACCCACAGTGTCTTTCTACTATGCTACAATACACATCTTCATAATCTTAATTAATATTCCTATTAATTATTATCCTTCATAAGTATTGTAATTTAAACATAGACATTATTTATAGTCATGTGCAAGTTAAAATAACTATTACAACTCAACAGTGTAGTGTAGAGAACAAGTTCTGACGTTCAAACAAATCCTGTTAAGTTTTGTATTTTTCTTACTGACAGCTCAGGTCCCTTTTAAACAAAAATATTAAAACAAATGTATGTACTTTATTTAATAAAAGCCTATATATTTGGCAGATGTTAAGCATACAAAGTATGCTTGTGTTAGTCCATTTATTTTATTTTTTATTTATTACTTTAACAGCTCAGGGATGTTCAAGGAACAACCTGTTTCAACCACTTTCTGAAGATTTTTGTACCGTCAGTTCTGTTTTTGAATAAAGGGTTGGAAATGTTTTTTTATCCGATTCATCGATTAATAAAAAAAAAAATCGACAGATTAATCGATTATTAAAATAATCGTTAGTTGCAGCCTTAAACAGGTGTATTGATAAGTTATCAGCTTTATACTTGCCATGGTTTTATTGCACTTAGATTTGCTTACAGTTTACTTTCAGTAACAAGCGCGGTGTTCGTCAACTCGAGTAATGTTCACCTAGATCACTTCCCTGTCTGCACCGCGGCCTCTGATCAGCTGGTCGCTGACTTCGCTGTATGTGGAGAGCGCCTCCACAACCCCGACACAGAGCAGGGAGTGGCTTCAACGTGGTAATAAATAGTACTGCCTTCAGCTCGGTGGGGGGGGTTAATTCCGGGTTTCGGTAACCCTCCCTAAATATATCCCTAAATATAATGATTTTACGTATTTGTTTCAGGCTGTCTTTTGCGATGTGTTCATTGCAATCGTGAGGACAACGAAAACACAATGTATCGCTCAGGTGTGTGTGTGTGTGTGTGTGTGTGTGTGTGTGTGTGTGTGTGTGTGTGTGTGTGTGTGTGTGTGTGTGTGTGTGTGTGTGTGTGTGTGTGTGTGTGTGTGTGTGTGTGTGTGTGTGTGTGTGTGTGTGTGTGTGTGTGTGTGTGTGTGTGTGTGTGTGTGTGTGTGTGTGTGTGTGTGCAGGACAAGTTAGTTTTCTTCTGCGACGTGGACTGTGCTCACGAGTTCAAGAAAGACAACTTTGTGATGAGCCTGTGTGAATACTGCAAGATCGAAAAGATCACCAGAGACGCCAAGAGGATTAACAACCGAGACCGCTTCTTTTGCAGCGACGGTAAGCAGGCAGAAATACAAAAACGACAATCGGACACCTTTTAAAGCGTCTAGTTACTTAGTTAACTAGTCGTATCATTAAACAACACACTTGTGTCTTCCTCCCAGGCTGTAAGCTCCTCTTCACACACGACCTGACTAAAAGCTGGGGGAAACACTGTTCCACCTGCGTCTACTGCCACAGCATGTCCAAGAAGCTGGTGACGGCCCAGTACGGAGGCTCAACAGAGGAGTTCTGCTCCGAGGAGTGCCGGTCCAAATACACCATGCTCTTCTGCCACGTAAGCAAGCCGCAGCACGATTTGATAAAATCGCAGTCGGACCAAATCCAAACGACCGTGGTGATGATCTCTCGCTCTCTGTGTGTGTATTCTTCCTCTCAGGTTGCAAAGTGTGACACCTGCGGCCACAAAGGGAAACTGAAGCAGAGTCTGCCCATGCTGGGAGAAGTCAAACACTTCTGTGATCTGAGTTGTCTGCTCCGCTTCTGCTGTGACACAGTGGCCACGCAGGGCGAGGTCATCACAGGTGTGTGTGTGTGTGTTATGGCTGCCATTGCACGTTTTATGTTCCTGTATTTCAGTTTTTAATCCTGACACTTTAACCGTCATGCATCCCTTTTTAAAGTTGCTCTGATGTCATTTGAGGACAAAAATGTCTGGATCACAAAACTGCCATGAAATTATTTATTAATATTATTTAATCGTTTTGACTGAGTTATATCTTTTAACCAACTTCAGTCCTGACCACAACTACCAAATATGTTTTCATTTTCCAAATCGTAACCCTTTACATGCCTGTTTTTTTACATAATGCACAAACATAAAAAGAAAATGGAAGCGGATTATTTATTTTTCTTACTTTGAATGTGATTGATGCAGGGGAGGCCACGCCAGTCATCGGCAACGTCATCTCGCTTGCTGGCCCTCTGACGAGGAAATCAAGCGCCGGCCAGCAACAACACACAAACACAGGTTGTTATGAACTGTATATCAAACATAAGGGAGAAAAACGTGCTGCATGCTCATTCATTCAGTTAACAGTGCCGACTGTGAACGTTTCATACTCATTGTCTCCACAGGCACAGTCTTTCAATCAAAGAACTCTGGACATGTAAGTTATTGTGTGTTATATGTACTTTATTTACAGTAACATTTTATATATACACACACATACAGTGTGGCGTTCAAAAGTTTTCGGTCACCTCTTATTTTTGATGTTTTTCTTTCCTTCGATAATTAACTGAGAGAAGAAAATAAAGAGTATACCAAATATATGGTTTAATTTGAAATTGTTTTTGCCCCAAAAGAAGAAGATTCAAAAGAATAAATGCCATGAAGGAATACTTTCAGAACCATTTTTTCCCACATGTGAGCCAAGTTCATTATTGAACCACATCGGTGCTTGCAATTAGGCAAAACATATTTTGGGTAGCCGTTTCTGTGACCTCTCTGCAGTATGTAGATTGAAGAGGTTTAAACTGTGATTTGTCCGTCCATAGTATGTCCTAGGGCTGGGCGGTATACCGTTTCAACCGGTATACCGGTGTCAAATTTACGTACGGTATGACTTTTTCACATACCGGCACACCGGTGCCCATCCGTAGTCACTGGCGAAGCGGTCGGAGCTACGTGTGTTACGTGCATTGAGTCATGGTTTTAATTTTATAACAACAATTAATAACCCACAACTAACGCTCTTTAACAGGGCACAACACCACAAAACAACAGTTTGTGACACAAACAATTTGTAATACTAATAATTGTACATTTATTAAATTTACTCCACCGAACTGCATGCTGGGTACAGCCCGCACACTATCACAGAAAGAAGAAACTCCGTCGCTACATTAAACAACGGATAAGAGCGATGCAGGAGGAACAAAAGAGAGCAGAGATGCACCAACACAACGTGTTGCCCAGAGAGGAGCTGTGCCTCTGGCTGGAGGGTTTGAAAAGTTCGACGTAGTTTAGAAAACGATGTATTGCAAAGAAGCTGAACATGGAGGGACTTAGGACCCAGGGGAATGCAGGTGAAAAAACAGAAGTCACGCCACACAAACGGCTGTTCACAGCTTGCTGGGCAGTTGCGAGGGAGTTGAACAGCGAGCGGTGAACAGCGAGCGGTGAACAGCGAGCGGTGAACAACGAGCGGTGAACAGCTGTTCAGGTGGCCGCAGGTCCTTTTCGGCGTCAATAAATTAATGTTAATACCGTAATATACCGTGAAACCGCCAGAATCTTACAAAATACCGTGATATGAATTTTTGGCCATACCGCCCAGCCCTAGTATGTCCACATCCAACACATTTTAATGCTATGCTTTCAGTTTGTTTGACCAATGAACGGTGATTTCTTCTGATCTCATTCAACTGTTGCTCAGAAGGATCTTTGTCTCTTTCTGTCCTTTCAGTTGTCAGTCTGGTTGTTCTCCATGAACCAAACATGGCATTTTTGGCAAACCCTTCATACAAAATATCTTCTTTTGTAAAAAGCATGAAACACAATCAAAAAAATCTAAACTATTAGTCAAGTTTTTGCTCAAGAGGAACCGGTATGTGCTGCAACCTGCACACATCTCAGCTCATCAAACCTGCTAAAATAGAAAAGAATTATAAAACTTCACAATCAGTATTTGGTGTAGCTGTTGCCGTTGTGAATTTCTTTTCTGTCTGGAATTGTTACCATTTGTCCTTTGTCTCTTCTTCAGATCAGCATTCAGACAGATGCAGTGAAAGTCCATCCTACGTCCACCCCAAAAATCCTGAAGAACAAGGCCGTGCTCTGCAGACCGCTGGTGCAGAACAAAGGGGTCTCCTGTAAAACACAGACTGTCGACGTCGAAGCACAGACAGGTAAACACCCAGACAACAGTGTTATATGGTACCATCGCTGCGTTGGTATGTCTTTATATTTTCTTCATTTCAACTTGAAAATATTGTGCAATATGTTGTTCTTTCGTATTCTCGGTAGTAAGTCAGACACGTTCCCTGTGAGTGTTGGCCTCTGCCCTTTATCACCGGCCCGGTTTGTGACTTTCATGGACAGGATATCTAGGAGCAACCGGGGGGCAGAGAACGTCAGGTTCGGGGATCTCGGGATCGCCTCTCTGCTGTTTGCAGATGATGTGGTCTCGTTTGCCTCCTCGGACCATGACCTCCAGCATTCGCTGGGGCGTTTGCAGCAGAGTGTGAAGCGGGATGAGAGTCCGCACCACGAAATCTGAGGCCATGGTGCATTTCCAGAAACCAGTGGATTGCTCCCTCTAGATGGGGACAGAGTGCCTACCACAAGCGAAGGAGTTCAAGTTTCTCGGGGTCTTGTTCTTGAGTGAGGGTAAAATGGAGCGGGAGATCCCTTTTAGAGGTTTTCCAGGCATGTCCAACTGGTAGGAGGCCCCGGAGAAGACCCAGGACACGCTGGAGGGATTATATGTCCCAGCTGGCCTGGGAACGCCTCGGGATCACCCAGAATGAGCTGGTAGATGTTGCGGGTGAGAGAGAAGCCTGAGTCAGCCTGCTGGACCTGCTGCCACCGCAACCCGACTACGGATAAGCGGATGAAAATGGATGGATGTTGTTCTTTAGAGTCCACAGTCATATCCTCAGTCACAGATTTTAACAACTTTTGGATGTACTGTCCCATAAAGTTTGCATTCTGTATTTACATATCTCGACTAAAGACGATCTGATGTTGAAACATAGTTGTAATTTTCACCACTTTTTTGTCCCCTCTTTATAGACGACATCTACCCTAAAATCATGGTCGTTCCGGTCCCAGTGCCGGTGTATATCCCTGTGCCCATGAACATGTATAGCCAGTATACTCCCAAAGCTCTGGGCCTGCCATTACCGGTATGTCACACACTACAACCACCTCTGGTTCTGGTGTTTGATTCTCTGAAGTGCGGAATCGGATCATCTCATGATCGGGATTACAACGTTGGACGACAGCTTTATCGTACCGGACCCCCATAGGTTGAAATATTCTTACTCTGACATCCACAGGTGCCTGTACCCATGTTTCTTCCTGTGACCATGGACAGCGCTGAGCGCATCATGGAAACCATCCAGGAGATCAAGCAAAAGATCCCGTCGGACCCCTTCGAGGCAGAACTCATCCTCATGGCCGAGATGGTCGCGGAACAGAATGAGAAGAATGAAAAGGGGGATGGACCAAAGGAGAAAAAAGTGTCGGAGAAGGAGAGAGAGAAACCAGAAGCAGCTGCTGTGGATGGTAAGCCAAACTTGGGTGCCCACTTGCGCTTTCTGAGGCAACGATGGACAGCGTGTTGACTTTGAAAACCCAACGTATCATATACAAACTAGCTAGGCTCCATACATTCTTGCTCATAACTTATTTGAAGAGTTGGGTCCCACAGCTTAACAGCGTTGTTAAAAATGTATAGATTACTACTAGACATCAATGGCAAACCAGATCTTGTGTTAGTGGACAACGTATCCTGAAACGGTTCGTAGGATCTCTTAGGAAAATGCTGTCCTCGTGTTTTCCTACAAAAGCCAACAACACGTGTTAATTTCTGCTCGGTACAACAACGTGCTGGTGTTCCAGCTTTACCATTCTGGGGAATCACCCCATGTTGACTTAACCAAGAATGGGGGGTTAGGTTAGGGTGGAGGCCTGAGGCTGCAGCTCCCTGACTCCGTTGATTGAGCATCTCTGACTGAGCGTGTGGGTCCGGGTTTTTTATCATCCTTCTACAGATATCTGGAATGTAAAGGGAGGATACACATTGTTTATATATCAGATCTTTATTTGATATAGTTGATCAATGTACCTGCATGTCAAGTTTATGTCTACATTTCCCATGGCCTTTCACTCTCTGTTTTTATGTCATAGTTTTTTTTTTTACTATTACACTGGATGACGAGCTCCTCTCGTGTTTATTTCACAGACCACGGCAGTAATTTCAGCGATGATTTGGACACGGACGACTTGGCCATTTTCCTCAACAACTGGGAGGACGGCTCCCCTGACTCGGGTCTCCGCTCTCCTGGCCAACCGTGTGGTCAGGAAAAGCTCAACACGATCCTGGACATCCCTGCGGGCGCAACCAGTGAGCCTTACTCCGAACCCCCACCTCCAGCTCCGCCTCCCATGGACGTCGAAGCTGACTTCTCTGTCGGTGAGGAGATGAGATGTACAGTTCTCAAGTGCGTGACGCGACAACATTTGACTTCTCTCTCGTCCTCGACCCCTGTGTTTGAAGAGGTTTAGTTCAATTGTTGCAAGTGTGGTCGGGACTCGGGATAATTAAATACTTTGGAGCACTCGGTCTAATGTTTCATGTGATGTCACTGCCAGAAACTCTGGAGAAGATGGCTCGGTTGAGAGAGCAATCCCGGCAATCCCCGAGCCCTCCGCCTGCAGCTTCAAAACGAAGACCAGCTCACAGGAAATCCCAAAAAAAGAAGGTGACTGTCTGGAAAATGAGATGAAATGCTGCTTGTGCATTTAAGACTACATCTGATTGTACTTCAGAATAAGAAATTGGCAGTTAGGACAGTGGAAATACCTTCCATGTAGTCTCACCCTGACCAACTCCATAATGCAATCCCTCCCCCCTTTCTCTCTCTCCGCCTTCTCAGGGTCGTAAGTCCCAGCGGTCTAAGGCAGCTGAAGTGTCGACTCAAAAAAGCGCCACCAATAAGGTCATGGCTCTAGACATCCCAAAACTTGAGAGTCAATATGGAGTTGACGCCTGGAAGCGATGGATCCAGTGGAGGCAAACTCAACCCAACCTGGAGAAGCCCCGCTTCGGTTGTGAGTCCGGATGAATAGTACATCCAACCACTTAAGCTGATCTTGACCCAAGATCATGTGCCAATATTATACCCTCTGGTGGATACTTTTTTATCTAAAACACCCAACAGTAAAGAGATCAAATTAAATCCATTGAACTAGAAAGGGAATAAAAATGCAAACTCCTTAAAGCACTGGTGTCAAACTCGAGGCCTGCGGGCTGAATCGCCACGTCATTGTATGTGGCCCGCGACGGCTTGTAAGGCATGATCACTATCGCAGACCCGTTTATAGTGGGTCGCGGACCCGTTGCCAGTTCGTCGTGGACCCGTTTCGTCGCGGATCCGTTTTAATTGGGTGAACAAAAGAAAATCCTATGCTTTTATTTTTAAGGGAATTTTTAATGCAGCAGTGCCGTCTATTCACTCTCCTATTCACTCTAGCTTACAATTATTTGTTGGACCAGAGTTATTTCCTTCTCAACTGTGACAAAAAAGCTTTGAACAAAGTTAATATAATAACAAACGTTTGATCTTTGTCTTTATTTTCTTCTGTTTTAAGTTTGATCTTTGAGTAATGTGGGTTTCTTTACCCTAAATCAAATGGATTTATGTTATAATAATAGAGAAATTTGCTTACATATACTTTTACATTTATATAAATGCATGTACAATACAAAGACGGTTATTTAACAATATGTTCGGGTGTAGTTACATTTATTGTGTTACAGCCGGCCCTTTGAGGGCGACCATGATGCTGATGTGGCCTGGGGTGAAAATGAGTTTGACACCCCTGCCTTAAAGTCTGTTGGAAAAATTCCTTTATTACGTCAAGCTCGAGAGTTGTAGGGGAAGTTTCTATTTGTAGTTTTTGTGTTAAGTTTGACATCAAACCAAACTTTATTTCCCCCCCCCCCCTTTTTTTTTTTTTTTTTTTTTTTTTTTAAACCTCTTAATAATTTCTTTATCAGCTCGGCCCATGGAATTGAAGGAGGATGTTCTTCGCTGCACCACTGCCGAGCTGAGCTACGGCCTCTGCTGCTTCATCACTGAGCTGAAACGACCCAAAGGAGAACCGTACTCCCCCGACAGCCTGTTCTACCTCTGCCTCGGCATTCAGCAGGCAAGACACTATCCACACACAAACCCGAAACGCATATAACAGGAAGGACCTACGGTGCTGTGTGAACATATGTACACTTTCATAGCTAGCACACAGTGTAGAGTTTCTCCCTGGGGGGAGGGCCATTTCACCAGTGGAATAGTTCTCATGTGAAGCAGCAACAGCAGGAAAGGTTCCGTTTGCATTAGCAGTAAATGAATACAGCTGATGTAAAATGGATATCTAACAGATAAAGGAGGTGCATTAAATCTACTAGAGTGAAATCAATGACTGCTATTCTCATTATTCTCATTGCATATGACTTTGATTCTCTGCAGTACCTGTTTGAGAACGGTCGTGTGGAGAACATATTCATGGATCGGTTCTACAACAAGTTCTCCACTGAGTTCAATAATATGCTAAGAGATTTCAAACCCTCAATAACAGCAAGTGGTGAGTTATTCATATGCTATTTTATTCTGTCAATCGATCAGTTTGTCTTCCTATCAGTTTACCGTTTTTCTCTCTCTCTCTCTCTCTCTCTCTCTCTCTCTCTCTCTCTCTCTTCTCTCTCTCTCTCTCTCTCTCTCTCTCTCTCTCTCTCTCTCTCTCTCTCTCTCTCTCTCTCTCTCTCTCTCTCTCTCTCTCTCTCTCTCTCTCTCTCTCTCTTCTCTCTCTCTCTCTCTCTCTCTCTCTCTCTCTCTCTCTCTCTCTCTCTCTCTCTCTCTCTCTCTCTCTCTCTCTCTCTCTCTAGGTTACATCCACTCCCGTGTGGAGGAGGGGTTTCTGTGGGACTGCAAACAGCTGGGGGCATACTCTCCCATCGTCCTCCTCAACACGCTGCTCTTCTTCTGCTGCAAGTACTTTGGCTTCACCACGGTGGCGCAGCACCGCCAGCTGTCCTTCGCCCACGTCATGCGCTGCACCAAGACCAACCCGAACAACACCAAGACCACCTTCCTGCGCTTCTACCCGCCAATAACCATAAACGATGCAGAGACAGGTACCAATCAGAGTGAAGTACCTTTTTTTTTTGTTGCATTAAACTATTTTAATTACATTTTTCTTAACAATCACAAATGTTCTGCTTTCATAGGAATGTTGACTTAAGCAATAGGCAAGCAAAAATGTATTGCACCAGAGCACTGACATTATATGATATTGTGTTTTTTTTGTGCCGGAACCTTGTTTTTCCCATATGCGTCATGTACTGTTAAAGAGTTCAATTCTACTCTTGTTTTTTTGCAAAGTTGTTTGCACCATAAACCTTTTTTATGAAAACAAAATCATTCTCACTCTGGATATTTAATCACTTTATCGTTCTATAATTCGGTGTGTTAACGTCTTAAATCTCATAAGCAGTGCCACTGACTCATAAATATGAGCTTCTATGTTTTTGCACTGTACATGCTTTTTACTGGAAAGCACTTTCAACTGTAGTGTTCATTTGCAGTATTTAGAACCGAAAATGATTTGTTAAACTGGGCTTTTACAAACATGAACAGTGAAATTATTTAATTTTAGGAATGTTGTTAATGTGTGTCATCCTCAGATCCAGAGGTTCCTGTGAAGAAGCGTAAGGAGGAGGAAAGCAAAGAGGATATTCTAGAGATGATGGAGAACACAGAGAACCCTCTTCGCTGTCCAGTCAGACTCTACGAGTTCTACCTCTCCAAGTGGTGAGTATAGAAGTACACTGAACTACTTACAGCGATCCAAAAACTGCTGTTAAAATACACACTTGAAAAACTGTGAAACTACCCTTTGATGTGTGGGAAAAAGAATTCTGAGGCAAATATTGACACTAACTGGCTTTTGTGTCCATTTTTGGTAAAGAATTCCAATCTGTTGACTGTTTAGCCGTGTCAAGTTTCTTTTATTTTGTTTATATCAAAGACTAAAATGTAACTTAGTGCTGCATATTGTTCTCCACAATCCACTGGTCACAACGTTGACATTACCAACTGTCTTCCATCCAGCTCTGAGTCGGTCAAGCAGCGCACCAACCTGTTCTACCTTCACCCCGAGCGCTGCTGCGTCCCCAACAGCCCCCTGTGGTTCTCCTCCACTCCTCTGGACGACGGCACCATGGAGGGCATGCTCGTCCGCATCCTCACCGTCAGAGAACTGCATTTAGGGACGAGGAAAGCTGACGGGATGGAGCAGCAGACCTCTGAGGACCCACCATTTAAACCACCCGGCGAGGAAGAAGATGGGGATGATTCAGAGTGATGAGAAGCAGAAGTGAACTTTTTACTGGTGTAGCAGCTTGTTGTGTAAATGTTTGTAGATAAACGGAAATGTTCATTTAAACATGGCCCAATAAACAGAAATGGACGGAATAAATATATCATATGCATAAATAACTACAATGTGCAGAAGCGCAAAGAAAGTCATACTTCCTCAACCTTATGTTGTGTAGGTGGTTTGGTACTAAGATACAAAACTCAGCATTTAGACTGTTGACGAACTGCTCAGCAGTACACATAGCTGTCCTTTTGTGTTTTGTCTGGTGAGAGGTTGCTTCTCATGAAGAATGCTGCTTTTTTTATCCTCCCTCGTTCAATTCTATGTGCAGATTGGATTAAAGTTTATTTTTGTCCTTGCTTAAAAGTGCTTCAATGAAAAACAACTCTGATTTCTCTTGGTGTCAGTGAGTAGAAGACCAGAAGACAAACTGCAAACGGCTTTCTGTGATGTGGGTGTAAATCGTCGACCATCAGTGACAAACCAGCAGTATAGTTTGATTTTCAACAATGTATTAATACCAAGAACACACATTTATTTCCAGACCCAATATTTTTTTTGCAGCTTTTATACCCTAAGGATATTTAGGAAATATACTTCATAACAGAAAATCAGATATTTGATCTGCAAATGTGACATCACTGTTTTTTCCTTTTATATCTACTTATATAATTGATTCCCCAACTTGCCATGGTAACTTGTAAAAGAATTGCATTTACACAAAATATTTAATCCATCAAATAATCTGACTTCAAATCTTGTCACTTGATTGTGAGATTACAGAGTAACATGCTTTTTATCTTTAATGTTAAATGAAAGAATCAAACTGTTTTCTATACTTCCTTTTGCCCCACCAGTAGAAATGAATATATTGAGTGGATACAAATGTTTTTGAATACATTTGAAAAAATGAAGACTACTTTTATGGTATTTTGAAATGTCTTTACTTTTTTTTTGCACTTTTGTTAAACACGCTGAAATTAACTGAATAATTTGAATGTTATGTTAACGTCATTTTGGACATTCTGTTTCATTCAAGCACCCTCTGAGACATTGACTTTTGCATAACCATGACCCTGGTGTATACAACTAAGTAGTCTACAGACCATTTATGTATATCTTGGTTATATTAACTCCCAGTCCTTAGTATGGCTGCCAATGTTCTGAATATTTTCTATTGTACGTTATTTTGTAATAAAACAAATTCAAAACGTTTTATGGGAACAGTAAGTGGGTTTGAGTTATTTCATTATAATATGTTTATTTCATGTGTGTAAGCTTGAACGTAAGGGTCAGTTAAGTTGAAGACTGCTTTTCTGTGTCCCCATAAACCACACAGGCAAGTAGATTTGTGTGTTTGACTGTCCTCCCGCACGTCCATTGATCCCGGTAGAGACATAGTGCCCGCCGATTGGCTGCTTTGAGAGTCACTCAGTGACGTTCGAATCAGTGATTGGCTGGAGTTACTGTCACTCGCCGTAGGTATCGCAGTCTCGTCGTCACGTGATCTTTAAAAGGAAGATGGCTGCCATCTAGCTACATCTGCACCTATTCTTGCTTCTACTTTGCGATATTAATGACAAGGTAAACGCGTTTAAAATATATATTTACTGGAAGGACATGTATTTAAGTCCAATGCAGTTGGCAAAGTGTTGGCAAACCACTGCTAGCTTACTCACCACTTGCTAGTTAGTGTTAGCATGCTAGAAAAGCGTGTGTACAGAAAGTAAACAACAATCAGATACATTACATTACATTACATTACATTTCATTTAGCTGACGCTTTTATCCAAAGCGACTTACAATAAGTGCATTCTACCGTTTACAACAAGAATCAGAACAAGAATCACGAAGGTACAATTTCGACAAAAAGTTCAACTACAAAGTGCTATCAGTAAGAGCCGTTTCAGTGCTACTAAAGTGCTACTTCCTTTATTCAAGGTATAGTCGGAAAAGATGTGTTTTTAGTTTGCGACGGAAGATGTAGAGACTTTCTGCTGTCCTGATGTCAATGGGGAGCTCATTCCACCATCGAGGAGCCAGGACAGAGAACAGTCGAGACTTTGTTGAGTGTTTAGCTCGCAGTGACGGAGCTACAAGGCGATTGGCAGAAGCCGAGCGGAGCGCACGAGTTGGGGTGTAAGGTTTTACCATGTCCTGGATGTAGACTGGACCAGATCTGTTCGTTGCACGGTACGCCAGTACCAATGTTTTGAAGCGGATGCGGGCGGCCACCGGTAACCAGTGAAGGTCGCGGAGGAGCGGAGTAGTGTGGGTGAATTTCGGGAGGTTAAAGACCAGTCGAGCTGCAGCATTCTGGATGAGCTGCAAAGGTCGGATGGCACCAGCAGGTAGACCCGCCAGGAGGGAGTTACAGTAGTCTAGGCGCGAGATGACCAGAGCCTGGACGAGAACCTGTGCCGCCTTCTGGGTGAGAAGTGGACGTATTCTCCTGATGTTGTGCAGCATGAATCTACAGGAACGAGTTGTTGCGGTAATGTTGGCAGTCAGGGAGAGTTGACTGTCAAGGGTCACACCGAGGTTCCTGGCAGTCGGGGTCGGGGCCAAGACTGAGTTGTTGAAAGTAATCGTCAGGTTGTGAGTGGGGGAGACTTTTCCTGGAAGGAAAAGTAATTCCGTCTTGTCAGGGTTAATTTTCAGGTGGTGTGCGGACATCCATTGTGAAATGTCAGTCAGACAAGCAGAGATTCGTGCTGCTATCTGTGTTTCCGATTGTGGAAACGAGAGGATCAGTTGGGTGTCATCAGCATAGCTATGGTAGGAAAAGCCATGCGAGCGAATGACGGAGCCAAGAGAGTTGGTGTACAGGGAGAAGAGGAGAGGACCGAGGACTGAGCCTTGAGGGACCCCAGTAGTGAGAGGACAAGGTTCAGACACAGATCCTCTCCAGGTTACCCGGTAGGTCCGATCACTGAGGTAGGATGAGAGGAGGGAGAGCGCAGTGCCTGAGATACCCAGGTCCTGGAGGGAGGAGATGAGGATCTGGTGGTTCACTGTGTCAAAGGCAGCAGAAAGGTCCAGAAGGATAAGGACAGAGGAGAGAGAGGCTTCTCTCGCAGTGTGAAGCTGCTCTGAGACAGCAAGGAGGGCAGTCTCTGTTGAGTGGCCTGCCTTGAATCCAGACTGGTGAGGGTCCAGAAGGTTGTTCTGGTGGAGGAAGGAGGAGACTTGGTTGAAGATAGCTCGCTCCAGGGTTTTGGAAAGAAAGGGAAGGAGAGATACAACTTTATCTTAACAAAACTGGTTTAATAGACAGACAATTAGACCGATTACAGCCAACATATCCAGGAGCTTTTCTTTTCTTTGGTCATAGTTGCAACTCTAACTTCCATTTATGCCCACATGAAGTTTCTTAAGTACACACAGCCAGCCTTTTTATTTATTGAATTGGCAACCAATGCAGATAGGAAATATTATTTTATTTTACGTGTCTTTCCTGACAATAGAGAGGAACATTTTACTTAATTCATGTTCGTACAAATCTTTAACAAACATGTTGCCTCTGTAATTGTAATATGGAGGAAGCTGTAATCTGGACATTCTCTTGATGATAAACAGGCAAAATAAGAGTTTTATGTGTCAGGGGTTCTCTCCGGGTTCTCCGGCTTCCTCCCACAGTCCAAAGACATGCATGTTAGGTTAATTGGACTCTAAATTGCCCATAGGTGTGAATGTGAGTGTGAATGGTTGTCTGTCTATATGGGAGCCCTGGATAGACTGGCGACTTATCCAGGGTGTACCCTGCCTTCGCCCAATGACAGCTGGGATCGGCTCCAGCGCCCCGCGACCCTAAAGAGGATAAGCGGTTCAGATAATGGATGGATGGATGGATGTGTCAGGGGTGGCAGCAGAAAAAAGATACTTCAGGAAATAAATCAAGTGAGCTTTTGCACAGGCTGTCTCAGTGATGTACTTTCATCTGATTTTGTTGTTCAACTACCCAAGCTGTATTACTCAAAACTTTTATCACCACAATCCTAGTGTTCTAATATAATAATAGTTATTTTTGTTATAGTGTTTTATATATGTATACAAACCTAACACCGCCATGGTGTCTTTGTTGACTATCCTATTATTGCAGTGTGGTATGTGCAGATCGGTAAGTACATTCAGCAAATACTCTAGATGTTCTGCTATATATTTAAAAACAACAGTGTACTCACTCAACAGATCTTATATCACCAAAACTAATTTAGTATATTTGGAAAATGTTTCAGCTGTCATGGAGAAGCAGAGGAGGCAACTGACTCCAGAGCAAGATGCCCTGAAGCACATACTTGGTTGTAGAGACAAACCCTTCTTGGAGGAAAGGTTTATAGACTCCTTTAAAGGTAAGTACATTTCTGATGGCAGACAATGAAGGGATATCTGGTATCACTTGACAACAGGTCAGTCCTTTGGAGTCATTTTTCTGATATGAAGATGTGAACGATTAAAAAAGACAGGGAAATATTTTGTATTGTTTATTTGAGGGCCAAGATATATATATATATATATATATATATATATATATATATATATATATATTGGAATTTGTTTGGTGAGCGTAAAACAAGGATTATGGTACATGGCAGCGGGGGAGTGTAATGAAATCTAGTATATTTATGTATGTGTTTTTTTCCTTGCTCTGTAGCTGTATATGAAAGGATGTATTGTTTTTTTTTAATGTAGCTTAAGTGATGGTTTGGAAGCTTTGTATTGCTATCTTTGTCTTCCTGGAAAGAGGACCACAATGGTAACAAGTTATAACAATACAAGTTAAACTGTATTGTGTTATCCTGATATTTTTAATATGTTTTATATATATATATATGTAAAAATAAATAACTAGAATGTAATAGTTATGCAAATTTGTCATTACACTGGAATAATGTTTTCATCTTAAACGTGTATTTCTAGGGAGAGGATTGTTCACCCACAAGGCCATTGATCCATCCACATTTGTTGTTGAATATCGGGGGAACATCTTTTTTCATAAAGACACAACACCAACAAAGAAATTTGGTTATACTCTTAACAAGTATTTGTTTGAGTTTTTATGGGAAGGAGCACAGTGGTGGTAAGTCTAGTCAGAAAGAGCTATGTTTATTCTGATTCTCTGCACTTCACAAAGTTGTTTTCTTAATTTCTTCATTGTGTTAATAGATTGTAGTCATTTTAAGAGGGCTTTAAATGTTGTAAATTGTGTTTTGTTTGCAGCGTTGATGCCTCAAAAGAGGACGGGACCCTTGGACGACTCGTGAATGACGATCACATAAGTCCCAACTGTGAAATTAAGACAATGGTCTATAAGGGAAAACCACACTTGTGCCTGTTTGCAGCAACAGAAATATCTCCAGGCGAGGAGATCACTTACAACTACGGGTACTCAGCTTACCCATGGCGTACAGGGGTAAGTTGCTGTGGTAGAAGGAGCCTTGCTTTTTATTTTGGTATTATAATTAGTTACTTGCCTATATTATATTATAAAATATAAAAAACGGCAACTAAGTGTATATGCAGTTAAACTGCTTAAACTCCTTCATCTTTTCAGCTACAGAAACCGTTCAAATATTAAAAAATTCAGCTCCTTCAGGAGAGGGGTGCTATTAATGCGATTCCTATGGAGAAAATCTTCAACTTTAACAGCTTATAGGTTCAGCATACTTTCAGCTAAAGATACCATTTCAACTTTAAAATGTTGACATATTTTTCAACTATGACTGCATATTTTTAGATATTTTGTATCTTTTTAAACTATGAATTTTTGAATTAAATACATTTTCAGATCCTTTCTGCCTTTAACAGGAGTGTGTATGGCGCAGCTCAGAGTGCGTGATGTTATCGCTCGAGTGTGGAGAAGCTTCAGGATCTTGAGAAAAAAATATTTGTAAACTGCCATTGACTCCACAATTCTCACTCTTCAGGCATAATTTCTACATATAAACGTAGGAAATCATGTGCTTGCTTGTACAAATGCATCGTAGAATCCAACAAACTTTTTTTGTCAAAAAGCAAGAAAGCGACATGAAGTCAGCCAACTGCTCCATTCAGTCCCATGTTAAATCGGCGCACACATTTATTCCACGAAGCAAACGGGGGCACTTTCTGAACTGCCTTTAAGCTTTCATTTCTTAACTCCACAAACATTTAATTACACAGAAGCGTTCACAAAAGTCTTGTGCTTCTCATGATGCCTTCCTTTTTTTAAACGGAGTCACGGCTTTCTATCAAATACAGTAGTTTGAAAGGCTGTTTTTGTTAAATCTACAGTCCAGTCTCCCTCTGTCACTCACTGACACAGGTGTTTCTAATTAGCTCATCAGGGCAGTTTCACACAGGCACAGTGTTTTGAGATGGGTGTTTCTCAGCACACTCCTCCCTTTGAAGTCATCACTATGGAAACCTTTGATCAGGGGTGCCCACACTTTTTTGGCTTGCGAGCTACTTTTAAAATTACCTAGTCAAAAAGATATACCTACATTAATAATGCTAAATATCTATCTATATAGATATATATCTATATAAATCTATATAGATATATATTAATAAATAGCATTATTAAAGTATTAATATACCGAGTATACTTTATATTTACAATATTGCCGTACCTTGCATAACTTATGACACAATATAATTCTGTACATTTTTGGTCATTACATTTTACTCTGACTTGCACTGAATAGAAACAGCCAGGGTTATGCTGCGTTCACACTGAATGCGGCACGTATTATTCGCGAGTAGATTACATGCAAAGTCAATGCACAGACGCGAATGACGCAAATTTCCGCCGGGCAGCGCAAATGACGCGAATAACTTGGGCGAAAGATTTGCGTAGTGAAAGCCAATCAGCGTTGAGAAGCGCCGCATCATCACTGCTGTCCTGCCGGTGCTGAATCAAACTGCTGCTGGTCCGCCTGACGCAGCGCTGGAAGCAGCCGTCATTCAGACGCTGTTGTGCGGCTACGGATGATATTATGGACACGGGGCGTCTGATGGTCCGACGTTTGAGGGATTTCCACAATAACTATAAAGCAGAACTAGTGGTTAGTTCAAAGGTGGATGGCGGAAATGGTACCGCTTTTACGGAGATAAGCCACGGAGATATCCCTGCCCCTTTTCAGCCGCGAGTAAAGCAAATGGCGCAAATTAACCACATAAAGTTGAGTAAACTCACGGGAGTAGAGAAGCGCAAATAATGCATTCAAGCGGCCGACCATGCGGGCGCACCGTCCGTGGTGATGGACATTGATTTACACACTGGCTGGTCTGTATATCAATCAAGTGGCAAATGTCGTAGGGAAGATACTTTTTTTCTTTTTCTTTTTTAATGGCATGCGATCTACCCGCGCTACCCTGGCGATCGACTGGTCGATCGCGATCGACGTATTGGGCACCCCTGCCTTTGATGTTACCAGCACACAGATGTTCTGCAGTTTGACAGACACACAGACACTGATACACGCACACACATACGCAATTGACTTCTGTATGTCTGTCTGTATCTCTCTCTCTCTCTGTCTCTGTCTCTGTGTCTCCCCCTCTGTCTTTCTGTTTCTACCCTCGGCTTCTCTCTCTCCCCTGTCTCTCTCTCCTTCTCTATCTGTCTCCCCCCTCTCTGTAAAGCCTCCTGTCTGTCTACCTGTCTCTCTTTCTGTCTTCCCTTTCAAAGTAAAAGCCCCATGAATTAACTGTATCTTAACATAAAGCTCAAATGAGGATTTTTGTATTAAATACTTAATGCTCGTACTAATACTTTGACTACTGCTGCTAATATATAGACTATTACCAGTACTGCTACTACTATTACTACTACTATAACTATTACTACTACATCTAATACTACGAATACTACTACTACTTCTACTCATACTATTAGTCCAACTACTACTTTTACTCATACTACTGTTATTACAACTACTCTCCATCTCTATCTGTCAACCTTTTGGGCTTCAACAGTTTTGAGCAGGTAGTTTCTCTTTTCTTTATTTTAAGCTATTTTAAGCTATATTCAGCTATCTGCTAAATTGAACTATTTTCAGCTTTATTCAGCTTTATTCAGCAATATTCAACTATTTTCAACTATTAGCTATATTCAGCTTTATTCAGCCATTTACAGCTAAAATTAGCTATATTGAGCTATATTCTGCTATTTTCAGCTTTATTGAGCTATATTGAGCTTTATTCAGCAATATTCACTATTTTCAGCTATTAGCTATATTGAGCTATATTCAGCTTTATTCAGCAATTTACAGCTAAAATGAGCTATATTGAGCTATATTCTGCTATTTTCAGCTTTATTGAGCTATATTGAGCTTTATTCAGCAATATTCACTATTTTCAGCTATTAGCTATATTGAGCTATATTCAGCTTTATTCAGCAATTTACAGCTAAAATGAGCTATATTGAGCTATATTCAGCTTTATTCAGCAATTTACAGCTAAAATTAGCTATATTGAGCTATATTCTGCTATTTTCAGCTATATTGAGCTTTATTCAGCAATTTACAGCTAAAATGAGCTATATTGAGCTATATTCTGCTATTTTCAGCTTCATTGAGCTATATTGAGCTTTATTCAGCAATATTCACTATTTTCAGCTATTAGCTATATTCAGCTATATTCAGCTTTATTCAGCAATTTACAACTATAATGAGCTATATTGAGCAATATTCTGCTATTTTCAGCTATATTGAGCTTTATTCAGCAATATTCAACTATTTTCAGCTATTAGCTATATTGAGCTATGTTCAGCTATTTTCAGCTTAATTTAACATTTTTTAGCTTTTTTTTATATTTAAAATTTAAGCTTTAGCTTTTAGCACTCCATACACATTTTCAGCAGGAAATGCTCTTTCTAGTTATTAGTGGGGCGCTGCAGCAAGGGCTCATAGAGCATTGACAGACATACACATATACATATACTTATACGTTGTAGATACTTATAGAGACTTGCACATATTCTTAGATACATAGAGAGACATACAAGTCTTAAGATCTTGTCTGCTCTTCACCCTGGTGCCCCAATCACCATGGTAACCAGTTACCCGTGTCTATGAAGCTGCTCTCAAGTCCATCACAAATACAGAAATTACTCAATAACCTCAACAACACATCTCACTACTGGTAATATATATATATATATATATTGCGACGTCTTACGGCAGTAGGCGCCACACATCAAAATTTCTTGCGAAATTTTCTAGTTAGGTATACCGTTCCGTATTTAAAGTTAAAGTTGTATCAGAATGGCTGTAGCTATACTGTCAGCCGTCACTGCAGAGGATCTATTATCACTTAATTGTCATTCTACATGAAAATAAAATTGTGTGTATCCTGAAACAATAATTTCTAGAATGATAATTCAAAATAAAAATGCAATAAAGTTTTTTTGTGTTTAATAATATTAACAGAATTTAAAAAATAGAAAAGAAATTGAATACATCTACAATTTCACGTTTTTATTATATATATATATATATATATATATATATATATATATATATATATATTTATTTATGTGATAAATTAATGTAGTCTATATGTATTTGATGTTGAACTGTTCTCACCAACAGAGTACATTTTAATTGAGGTAATGTAATATAATAATATTAATATGCTATGCAGAAAGATCTAGCGTCCTCTAGCATCATAACGCTTTTGTTGCATTTGACATTTACAGGCGTCCTTTGATGGATCCAGTACTTCATACTCAGACTTTCATGCTACTTCAACAAGACCAAGGACTGTCAGGGTATGTAAAAGATGTCAAGCCACTTTGGCAAATGAGACTGTACTGCTGTATTAGCAACAGATGCACACTCCTCAAATTCGGCACAGATGACCACATGTACTCAAGGATGTGCTGATTAGATCTTGGAGGTCAAAGGTCACTGTGACCTGACACAATTTTTGTAATTCATATGCTAATTATGACAGTGTCACAGACATTTCTAATAGGATAAAGTGATGAGATTTTGGAACGATCAGGCATGCAACCGTGATAATTCTAGTTCTGTATATAGGAAGTTATGTACAGTACGTTTAAAAAAATCTTGTTTGTATTTTCAGTCCGAGTACTCGTCAGCTTCCAGCTTTCAAAATTCCTGCTCTGATGATGACGACAAGGAAGTACCTGACAGTGGAGCAAGTCACGCCAATGACGGTTTTGTCAATATCAACAGTCAAATGGACTTCAGGGACAATTCACCTTTGGCAGATTTCGGCTCTTCTAAAAAGATGAAGGGGACCATTATGCTGCAACCAGACTATGCATCATACACCCAGCGGAAACATGAGGCTGCTTCAGGATCTGATGAAGAATGCAGACCCAGCAAGGCCCCAACAAAACCCAAAGGCACTTCTCGCTCTAAGAATTATTGTTACATTTGCGGGAAAGGTGTTAGTAAAGTCACTCGTCATCTTTTAAGGCATGCTGATGAAGAGCCTGAAATTGCCAAAGCCTTGGCATTACCCATAACCTCAGAGGAACGAAAAACGATAATGAACGAATTGCGTAACAGGGGCAATTACCAACATAATCAAGAAGTGTTGAAGAACAACAGCGGAGAGTTAAAACTGAAGAGGCGACCAAAAGCCAAGGCAATTAGTGCTAACGCATATGTGCACTGTCTAAATTGTAAAGGCATGTTTAGCCGGAAGGAGATGTGGAGGCATGTAGCCAGATGTCCTTCTAGGAAAACGTCAAACACTGCAACAGGCGGCAAGACAAGAGTCTTAGGCGAGATTGCTCTTGCAGAGTCACCATTCTGTGAAAAACTTCCGGCCGACGTGTGGAAGATGCTCATAAGTATGAAATCAGATGAGATTGCATCCGCGGTCCAAAATGATTTCCTTCTCATGCAGCTGGCGTTGTACCAATGCAATAGGTATGGAAATGATCCAAGCAAGCACGGATACATCAGACAGCTGCTGCGAGAAATGGGAAGGCTTTTGTTAGCATTACGCAAAAAGTCGATATTTAGCATCAAAGATGCTATCAGACCCAAAACCTTCTACAAAGTGGTTGAGGCAGTCAAAGACGTCACCGGTTTCAATGAAAAGATGCAGAGCTACAACAAGCCCAGTTTGGCTTTGAAATTGGGACATTCACTGAAGAAAATGTGCGGAATCGTCCTCACCGGAGTTGACGGCAGTGACGAGATGATGAGGGACACAAAGACGTTCGTAAAAATGTGTGACAGAGAATGGTCTCAGCTCGTCTCCCACTCAGCCCTCGCTTCGCTTCGCGGACAAAAGTTAAGCAACCCGTCCACCATACCGTTCACACGTGATGTGCAGGCGTTCCACAGGTACCTGGAAACAACATCCGCTTCAGCCATCGAAGGCCTGGAGAAGCATGAAAACCAGCAGGTCTACAATGCACTTTGCAGAGTGACTCTCGCACAAGTGTCAGTTTTAAGCAAATGTGCATCGGAGGTCTCTAAAATGACACTGAAGACATTCCAGCAAAGAGAAGACTCCACCCAAGTGTTGTCCAAGCACTTTATCAGGATAAATATCCAGAGCAGGTCTGGCCAAAACGTTGCTGTCCTGGTGACCTCCGAACTTGTCGACGCAATAACTCTGCTCGTGAGCAAGAGGGAAGCGTGTGGTGTACACAAAGACAACCCTTTCTTGTTCGCAAAGCCCAACTCGTCTCCCACGAGCCTCTTCAACGGAGCAAACTGCATCAGGGCTTTTTCTAGTCTCTGTCACGCAAAGAACCCAGAGCATTTCAGGCCAATGCATCTCCACAAGCACATCGCAAGAGTCTTCCAGATTCTCAACCTGGAGAACGACGAGCTCGATCACCTGGCTAAATTGTTGGGCCATAACATCAGGGCTGACAGGGATTATTATCGGCTGCCGGAGGCCGCTGTGGAACTTGCCAAAATATCGAAACTACTCCTCGCAATGGAAAAGGGCTCTCTTGAAAAGTTCAAAGGAAACTCTCTAGAAGAAATTGAGATTGAGGGTATGTGGCCAGTGTAATAGACGTGTGTCTCACTAGTCAGTGCTTGTGAAATAGACAATATATATTCTTAGACCACGAATGAATACACACGTTATCTTTCTTTTCATTTAAGATGAATTGGAGCCAGATGTGGAGCAGTGCAACCCTGAAAACAAACATGAAGAATCCGATCTTTTACTTCAGCAGAGCGGTATGTTATCTGTAATATTCATATTTTGATTTAGAAAACATTCCTTTGCAGAGGCTGATATTAAATACTGTAATGAACATTAATCAACATGAAAACCCGAGACTATGCAAATGCAATGAATACCATAATTACTGACTATACTAAACTGGTTGGTTAAAAGTCTTCAGTTTTACAAGATAACAAGAGGACTTGTGTATGTTAGCCTTGTTAATTCGTTAAGTTTGTACTATTTTTTTATTTTAATAACTTTTCCAGATGCTACGGAACAACAAGGCATGCAACTGACTCCTGAGCAGGATGCCGTGGAGCACATAAAAGCTCACCGAGACAAACCCTTCCTGGAGATAAGGTTGACAGACCCCTTTAAAGGTCCGTCTCTTTGATTCTCTGTCACTTAATGAAACGGACATTAATTACCTGTGAACACCATATCCTGTTGTCAGAAACCAGGACAAGTCCTTCTCCCGTTAACCTGAATATGCTAGCTGGAGTCCTCCAATCGCATTTATTGAAAGCCGCTGACAAATAAAGGGAGTTTGGTCTTTCGGCTATAAAAGAAATGCTCTGTATCTTCATCCACTGCTTCCCCGTCCTACGTAGTGGTAGTGACTGTTCCAGACTGACACTGGTCAAAGTGGAAGACAGTGTTATGAGAGTTGCGACGCTGTGTTGCCGTTTGTCCATAGTATGTTTGTGTGTGAAAGAGAGAGGCGTCGAACTGGTGACCAAACAAGGTGACATTGACGATGAGATGTTATTGGATGCTCTTTAGGCAAACAAAGCGGAGAAAATAATACTTCCTATCGCACTCATCTCTGGTTGGTTTTTGCAAACATCCCAGCGCCCGCGCAATAGTGCGCAGTATTGAGTAACCGGGTTACTTGTACTTCTCATGTAAAAACAGGGATTTGAACAACCCGATTTCTCTGTGCTCATGTAAACATCATATAGTCCACGATTAATTATCATAACCAGGATAACACGCATAAAGAGGTTATTTATGTCCATGTGACAGCCTGTGAGATTTCTCATTAAAGAGAGACATGTGCACAAGATCAACAGCTATCAATGGGATGGTTGCTTAATAATTGGACTGTGTTTTTATTCTTGCTCTTATAGGGAGAGGTGTGTTTACCCATGAATCCATTGAAGTGTCCGCCTTTGTTGTTGAGTATCAGGGGAACATCTTCTCTCTCAAAGAAACCAGGAGACAGACCTATGGCGACACTCTGAACAACTATTTGTTTGACTTCTCGTGGAATGGAACAAGCTGGCGGTGAGTTTGCTGCTTCTTTTTCTGATACTTCATGAAAGGATGGGAATTGTTTTTAAATGACCGATATTGACTTTTGTTCGAGGGAAAACTTTACAGTAAGCTTGATGTTACCAAGTCAAACTTTTCACCACCCTCCTCCATGCATGAATGTCTTGTGTGAGTGTGTGCAGTAAATGTACCTGATATTTTAATGCCAGTTTAGAGGAAAGTAAAATGCTTGTCGTTCGAGTACAGCAGGTTAACCCTAACCCTCGACAGAACTGTAAAATATCTAACAATCTGTCACCACCATCAACCTCAGTCAGTGTGATAAAACAGATATATATATTTATATATGATATTTGGTGATTAAAGTTTAATTTTTGTCTGCAGCATTGATGCTGCGAACGATGACGGGACCCTTGGACGACTCGTGAATGATGATCACATAAGTCCCAACTGTGAGATGAAGAAAGTTGTTTTCGAGGGTATACCACACTTGTGCCTGTTTGCAGTGACAGAAATATCTCCAGGCGAGGAGATCACTTACAACTACGGGGACTCAGCTTACCCGTGGCGCTCAGGGGTAAGTAAAATAAAATATATCTCAATTCTATTATGTGCCTTGTTTAGGACAAAAAGGGAGTTTTGAAAACAATTGAAAAACTTTTGAAAAGTGTTCAACTATTGCAGACATGTCTTTTCTGCCCTCCTCTGTTGATGACAAAATATTATAAAATGATCTCAATGTTTTGACGTCCAGTACAACAAAAAGCCCTCAACCTTTTCTTGGACCTTAACTTGCGGAAAACATAAACTTAGATGTAAATATGTGTTATGCTTGTCAGCTGTAATGACCAGTATGAATATTTTGCTTACCCTCACCCATCATTGCCTGCCGTTATGAATCCATATGTACGGTATTCAGGGTCATATTTCCTCACCACACGCTTTGTGACTAAACATTGTTTATGTGAATTCTTGAGCACATTTAATTAAAGAAAATTACTAGCTTACTAAAAATGTGTCCTGATTCAATCCAACCATTTGGCAGTAAGTAACTCATCGCAGTTCAATAGAGGCAATCTGAGGCTTCAGAATAGCTGTAATACAGCGCATCAATAATGACGTTAGACTTATCAAAATACCTCTGAAATACTGTCATTGTAAGTATTGTCAACAAAAACTGATAATGCGCTTTGCCAGAGTAGGATCTATAATAGAACTGTATTAAAGTGTAGGTGTACCTAATAAACTGGTACGGGGATGCAAATAACGTTTCTTGCTAGTGCAAGGCGTTGTAATGCAGATAACTTGCAATACTCTTTTTTTTTTTTTTTTTCTCATGGCTCCATAACATTTTCAGGAACGCAGTGAGGAACTGAATGCCGCTGCATCTTCACCAGAGCATGAACGTGTAGGTGTTTACCTTATTAAACACTTTTTCCATTTTCATTCACAATTTAGATACTTTCTTTTAAATGTTGTTATGGATTTGATCAGCCATTCCCGCCGTAATGTTGCTGATGGGGTGCTTGTGTTTTCTGCTGCAAGTTTCCAATGCCGGTGAAGATTGTTATCAGGCTTTTGGCGATTGGATCATTTATCACCCGATTATTTTTCTCGATGCCAATATTAAAGCAATATTAACTAACTTACAATCAGAACTCAGATGTTATGTCTAGAATCTGGGCACTTAGAGATGTTTCTGGCGGGGCGGCATGTCCGCAAGTTTCGAAACTGCTGCTGTATGGCCTACCTGGGAAGTTTACTAGATAAGCATTGTTTTGTGTTTGATTTGTCCATCATTGCAGGCTGATGATGAAGACTACGTACCCTCTGGGAGCGGCGACGAGCTGAGCTATGAGCAACAACCCATTGACGCCTCATGCATCCAGCAGGACAATGAGTCTGACTACAGCCCTGATGACTCTACCTCTGATGAAGAGGTCAAAAGTCCCTACCTCACCAACAAAAACTACTGTTACGTTTGCGGGGTAGCTCAGACTAAAATTTCCCGTCACCTTTTCACCCATAGAAAGGAAGAGCCCGATATCGCTGGGGTATTGAAGCTACGCAAAAACTCTAAAGAACGGAAAGGGCAGCTAGAGATGTTACGAAACAGGGGAAATAACATGCACAATCAAGAGGTTTTGCAGACTCGCTGCGGAGAGCTAAAAGTGAGAAGAAAAACCTCAAACACACTCACCACTGCGAAAGCATTTGCATCCTGTCTGTATTGTAAAAATATGTACAATCGTAAGTTAATGTGGCGACACATGCAGAGGTGTCCTGCCAGGAAGCTCTACAAACCACAATCAGTGAAGACTAGAGCCTTAACTTTGGTAAATGCTGCAGAGTCAACAGACCCCCAAAACCTCTCACTGGATGTGAGGACGATGTTAAGCACACTGAAGAAAGATGAGATCTCATCCGAGGTCTGGAATGATTCCTTGTTACTGCAGCTGGCTCAGTGCTTGTACTCCAGAAGTGAAAGAAAAGCAAGCATTGGTTTGGAATGGATCAAACTCCAGCTGAGGCATATGGGACGGCTCCTGTTGGTGTTAAAGGAGAAGTCGATATGTAGCTTTGAAGACGCCGTGAAACTCCCAAACTTCAGCAAACTTGTCGAAGCCGTGAGAGAGCTCGCTGGCTTCAATAAGGAGACAAACTCCTATGAGAGACCAAACTTCATAAAGAGTTTGGAGAAATCGCTCAGGAGAATCGGAGAGATTAACTTTGCCAGAGCTTGGAAAGAGAATGCCGGCAGCAAGGCGATACATGAAGCGGATGCATTCATGAAGTTGTGCACAAAAGAATGGAACTATGTCCCTCCACCAGTATCGAAAGGCAACACGCCAACTGTACCGTTCATACACGATGTGCAGCTTTTCCATCAGTGCATGGAGAAGACCGCAGCTTCGGCAGTAGAAAGCCTGACGCTGTACGAAAGCCCTCCTGTCTACAGTGCGCTTCTCAGAGTGACTGTTGCGCAAGTGTCCATCTTGAACAAAAACATGGCCCAAGTTTCAAAAGCAACGCTCGAGTCGTTCAAGGAGCGGGACAAGGCCGAGCTTCAGGAGGACGCTGCCGTCAGTCAGTCGCAGTTCAAGCAAATCCTTTCCAATCACACTGTGAGGATCACCCTCATGAGCAACAGAGGACAAAAGGTTTCAGTTACGTTGACCCCTGAACTGCTCGCTGCCATAACGCTGCTCGTGAACAAGAGAGGAACATGTGGCGTGCATGAAAACAACCCCTTCTTATTTGGGATCCCGGAGGCCCCGTGCACGAGCTTCTACCATGGACAGCGGTGCACCGTCATGTTCGTGACTCGCTGCGGCGCAAAGAACAGGGCGATCCTGCGTTCAGCGTATTTCCACAAGCACATTGCAAGACTTTTCCAGATTCTCAGCCTAATGGCCGACGAGCTCAATCAGCTGGCCAAGCTGTTGGGGCGGGACATTCCGACCGACAGGGAGTATTATCGGACTCCAGAGGCGGCTGGCGACATCGCAAAAATCTCAGTGCTGCTGTCAGCACTGGAGAACGGATCTCTCGAAAGGTTCGAAGGGAAATCTCTTGAGGAAATTGAGATTCCAGGTGAGTGTTCAGTTTATTGAAACAAACATGTTTGCATTGAGAGTTACTTGGAAAATGCAACCAACATGTTGACTGCTTATTCTTCTACAAAACCTTTGCAGAGCTGTCTTTTCTTTAATTTCACATATTGAAACTTGTGTTGTCTACATCCATATTTACTTGCCAGCGGTCTTCTTCTTCTCTGTCTCTTTCTGGCATTTCTAGTCTAATCTGCAAATGTAGCCAAAAATGCCCATGAAATGATTTTTCTTTTTAATGTCTTTAAGTTGGTTGAAATCATATCACCGTGTCCAATGGGTGCTGTAAATGTTTCTATATCTTGCTTTCCTTTGAAGATGAATTAGAGCCGGACGTTGAGCAGGACAACCCTGAAAATGTGGACGCTAATGAGGACAATGGAGAAACGGAAAGCTCTCCTCTGATGAGCAGTATGTAGTCGACACACACTCTCCTACTCAATGACCTGTGTTATAGTAGTCTTCCAGAGAAGTTTTCCATGCAGACATTTTCAGTGGCATTGAAGCTGGTAATAAGCATTGCTACATTTTCCTCCATTGGCACAAGATTACCCTCTGTGACTAGCATTCATTTGAGCTGTGAGAGGTTAAAACATATCTAAACAAGGTGTTCTGATGCCTTATTTTCATCTTTTTACTTTCAAAAAGGGATTTTGATACAGATGCAGAAGTGTGAACGATGGGTTTGGTTTCATTCACCCTTAAAATCCATGTAATTCTGTTACCCACAGGAATGAGAGATTCACCATAAAACAATAAAATAAGCACCACCGACATTTGTTTTTGAACAATGTTTTTGAGTATATTTTCCTTAAATGTACAATTATTATGCGATAGATCAATTAACAAAAATACGTTTCTCTTGAGCACTAGCAGTGTTCAACTTACTGAGAAAGTCAAACTCCTGTTGAACAGTGAGAAAGATTTCCACAATGTGTTTATGGATTTAAAAGAAGCACAGTGGAACCAAAGGGAGAGGGAAATGTTTGACCTGAAATGCAGTGATAAGAATTGAATAATTGCTTTGATACTCTTCTTACGTGGCTGTACCTTGTTTCTCCCGTCGCAAAAGGCTCCTTTTCGGTAACCAAAAGAAACGCCCGAGTGTCTGGGAAACGTCGCCGAGGACAGAGAAAGAGGCAAGAGAGTGACGACGAGGCATCAGGGCTGAATGAGGATGAGAAAAATGAAGAGGTGAACTCCGAGAGGGACGACGGGTCGGAGGAAACGCCTCCGAGCTGTGCTGTCAACACACCTGAGGGAAGGGTGACTCGTGGCAACAAGGACGTGACAAACATTTCCTTCAGTGATGGCGATGAGGACATGAATGTGGACTTTGACATGGACAGGGACACAGACGAGGATGTCAGAAATGAGGGAAATGAAGAAGACCCAAACGGTTCAGCAGCAATGGAGGAGGAGGACAGCTCGCCCAGCAAGCGACTCAGAATTGCACACCTCAACGAGACCTTGGCCATTGACACAGCGAACAGTGTGGAGAAAGAAGATCAGAAGAAAGGAGGTGAGCAAACTAACTGCATTGATGTTGGATAGCAGAAGTTCCTCTGATTTGCTCAAACATAGGTCAAATAAATCTGGTGGCTCGAGAGGAAGGTCGGAAGTCATCTGAAAATCATTAATTTTGTGACAATCCATCTAGAATATGTCAATAAATTTAAATTTAGTGGTGCTACAGGAAAAGTTTGGGTCTTGCAAAGGTCTTTAGAATTCATCCTCATGGGGAGAAAATTTCACAGCAATCCATCCAATAGTCGTAGAGATTTCCCTCGAAACCAAGAACGTCAACCTCATGATGGCGCAAGAGGAAACTGCTTGGCAATCCATCCGACAGAACAGCCTTTGACCTGCATAACAACAACTTATTTTTACACTCATATTTATTAATTAATTCATTCTTTCTAGAAATGAAGAACAAATTATCATCTGCAATGACCAAAATGAAAGAAGTGAAGATATTAATCCCCAAACTGGACATTGTGAGTATCCAATTTTCGATCAAATTCTAAAACCAGTAAAACTGGTTCAAGCTATGAATTTAAACTTTTATTTTATTTTTGGCCACCACATCCCTCTTCTGCTTTATAATGGCTGATGAGACAATGTTCATTCATAGTGTTCTTTTTATTTTGGCTTACGCGGTGAGAAATTATAAATGACCAGAATATTAAAAAGTCTCAACAAAACTTTATTTTCTTTTAACAAAGTTTAATCTTTTGCGGATAAACTGTCACGTTTTTTCAACTGTCACGAGTGTCAATGTTGTTTTTTCGTTGTTTTTTTCTCTCCCAGGAAAAGTTTAAGGCTCCAATCCATATTTCCCAGTTATTGTCTGAGTGTAACTCCGTCAGGTCAACGGTGAAAGATCTGTCCATCCAAGACGACAACAACCAGCATCAAACATCCTCAAGATTCACAAAGGTCAAAGACAAGCCCAGCTATGCAAAGGTGAGGTAACACATAGGTGCTGTTCATCAAGTGAACACTGCATTCATACAAGAATTAAGTCACCCAAAAGAGTCTCTAAATTGAAGTATAAATCTTGCTGTATTTACAGATACTTTGTCTTATGTGGTAACAATATGCAATTTCTTGACCACATTTGCGTGTGTGTATGTATAAACCTTAACCGACAAACAAAGATAAATCAATGAATGCATGTTCTCTATCTTCAGGCGACGCAGATGAACTGCTCCCACTGCAAGAAGGGCATGACGAAGGGTCAAACGGCTTTCCAGAAGAAGGGATTCATGGACGTCTTCTGCTCCAAAAACTGCCTTTTCGAAATGTTTCCCATCAACAAACCAGTCGCCAAGACGTGCCATCACTGTCTCAAGTGAGCCTGTGTAAAACATGCCTTTACCTTTTGAAGTAGTCATCAAGTAATAAGGAAAAACCAGAAGGCATCCTAGGCACTCCAAAATCTTTGAGAAGGAAATATTCAAACACCTTTTATCATAGTAGCAGAATTACTGAAAGAGCCACCATGTTTACACCTTGGTAGGTCTTCATCCGTGCATTTAACAAACAAACTAATCGGGTGTGGCCACACCTGTATAGTATAAACAACCACTGGGATTCAATCACATGACCCTGATATCATCATGGCATAATGACTTAAAAAATAAATGGAAGATAAGAACCCAGATATTTTTAACATGGGCTATTAGAAAAACAAGAAGCCTGTACAAAAAATAGAAAAAAGGACTGAAAACATCTGAAGTCTATATCCTCATCGTCGATACAGAAGGCCTCTTTTAATAGTTTAGCCATTATAATCAAGGCTTTTTAATATTGTCTTCCTCATTCAAAGATTTTAAATGGCCTGGATTGCCTTCCTGTTTATCTTGAATTTTCCTTTTGAGGAGCACCCGACACATTTTGATCGACACAAAGCGATCGGTTATCTCCTAGTACGAAAGTAATGTTGTCTTTTTTTATATTTTTTATGTGTTCTCCTCGTTCTGTCAGGGTGATATCGCAGCCTCTGGACCTCATCATGGCTGCAGTGGACATTAAGGGGACCATGAAGGACTTCTGCAGTCCGACCTGTCTGTTGTCCTTTAAGTCCAACAGTGTGTCCGCCCAAACGCCACAACGACTGTGCAGCATGTGCAACAAAGCCTGCACTGTAAGCAAACGACAACAGATATGTTTTTCTTCTTTACCAAAACTTGTTCATTCAAGCTATAACCTTATGGGGTCAGATCGGTCTCATAATTCACAAATGCACACAGAACAATCCAGAAATGCACACAGAACAATTTACAAATATATTTGATTTACAAATGCACACAGAAGGATTTACAAATACATTTGACAAATAAATGTGACTCACAAATGCACACAGATCGAATCACAAATACATTCCAATGCACAAATGTGGATTTGTATGTATTTATTTGTGGATCGCTCTGCATTCGTGTGTGAATCGCTACACATTTGTGTGTGGGTTTTTTGAGACTCCCATGACGTCGCCAGATCCACAAATGCGTTTTTTCAACATGGACCTATCTGTAGCGAATCAGATGTCGCCCTCATCTTCAACCAATCACATCACTGCCGTCCTGCCGCTGCTGGAGCAGCTCTGGAAGCAGCCGTCATTCAGACGCAGTTGTGCGACTACGGATAATATTATGAACCCAAACACGGGGGAGTTTGATGGTCCGACGTTTGAAGGACTTCCACAACAAGTATAAAGCAAAACTAGTGGTTAGTTCAATATATATTTAAACTATATGTGGTTACTATGCGCCGTGACTTATCTCTGTAAAACACATTTCCTCCATCCAGAAAGAAAGATGACATACATTATCCTTTATGAATTCCCGTAGGGATATTATTCTCTGCATTTAACCCATCCTATCTAGTTAAGGAGCAGTGTGCTGCTGTGAGGCGCCCCGGGGAGCAACTGGGGGTTCAGTGCTCAACACACTTCAGCCTCCACCACTGAACTAACCACTAGTTCTGCTTTGTACTTGTTGTGGAAGTCCCGCAAACGGCGGATCATCAAATGTATGTATTCTTTCTTTCTGGATCGCGGAAATGGTAACTGGTTTAACAGAGACAAGTCACAGAGATAAGCCACGCCCCCTTTCTGGCGCAAATTAATTGAATACCGTGATTTAACCACATATAGTTTGCTTTATACTTGTTGTGGAAGTCCTTCAAACGTCAGACCATCAAACTCCCCCGTGTTTGGGTTCATAATATTATCCGTAGTCGCACAACTACTTCTGAATGACGGCCGCTTCTAGAGCTGCTTCAGCAACAGCAGGATGGCAGTGATGTGATTGGTTGACAATGAGGGCGACATCTGATTGGCTACAGATAGGTCCATGTTGAAAAAACGCATTTGTGGATCAGGTGACGTCAGGGGAGTCTCAAAAAACCCACACATGAATGTGTAGCGATTCACACACGAATGCAGAGCGATCCACAAATAAATACATACAAATCCACATTTGTGCATTGGAATGTATTTGTAATTCGATCTGTGTGCATTTGTGAGTCAAATGTATTTGTCAAATGTATTTGTAAATCCTTCTGTGTGCATTTGTAAATCAAATATATTTGTGAATTGTTCTGTGTGCATTTGTGTATTGTTCTGTGTGCATTTGTGAATTATGAGACCGATCTGACCCCATATAACCTAGTCGTCGTACTCACTGACTCATCATCCTCCTCTTCCTCAGACCATGTGTCAGTTGACTCTGAACAAGGCCGTCCACACATTCTGCGGCAACTCCTGCCTGGGCAACTTCCGCAGGAACAACGTCTGCGAGCACTGCAGCTCTGCTTTTTACCACAAACCGCTGAAGCTGGAGCTTGAGGAGGCCAAGACCTGCTGCAGTCAGGAATGTCTGGACCGGTTCAAAGAGGTGCTGCAATCTAAAGAGTATTGTCACTTAGGGTGTCAAAGACAGCTTGGTTGTTGCAACACCTGTATACACATAGTACAGGTCTAAAATCATCATAGTGTCCAAGCCCAAGGACAGGGGACTTCAAAATGTTTAAATACACAGTCTTTAATCTCTGTGCTGTGTGCTCAAACAGAATGGACAACAGTCCAGTTAAAGGTGTAGAGATGATGGGCTCACTGGTGGAATGAACCTGAGCCTGTCATGTAGATATTTTGTACATTTTAATCATGTTAAGTTTGGTTCCACTGAAGTTTATTGCTTAATTCCCCAGCAATGTATTAGAAATGTAAAACTGGAAATATGTATACAAATGTGGATATTATATTAATATGTAGATATTATAAAACAAGCACAGTAACAAAATGGGAATGGGGTTGAATGTTCCTGAAAGATAAACCTGTACCTTTTTTGGCAAAGTAAAAAGGCAAGACCAGTCACAAACCTAATAAATACTAGGTACGACTCTTCAAGCTCAAATTAGTTGACATAGTATATCATGTTTAACAGTATTGAATACTTCTGGCACATAACAGCACACTTACTGCATATTTCCTGCCACAAATCCAGCTCAGAGGGATGTTTTTATTTCAGGGCAATGTAACAGAAATATCCCCTGAGATGAAACAGACTTCCCTATTATTAGTCTGAATAAAGTACTCTGGCTGTAGTAAAATGTTGTGGGTGCAGGTCTGCAACTAACACGCATGTTCTATACAGACCTCCTCCCTCCTGGGTGACTGGGTGGTCAAGAAGTCTGTTGCATTTAATCTAATCCTCCATGCTGCCTCCTGTCTTGTTTTGTGCAGCATCTCTGACATTCTGTGTTCTTTTTTCTGTTGTGCAGAAAATCAAGACGCTCCACCAGTGCACCATGTGCCACACTTCTCTGCCGGTTTCAGACATGGTTCATTTCAAAAGTGGCGAGAACGTGGTGGAGCTCTTCTGTACCAGCACCTGCGTGACATCATACATGCTGCAGCTCGCAGGTGTACACAATCTTCAAGGTATCGGACAAAAGTTTGAGAAAGATGTACATTTTCTCCTTTGAGATCCCCCCTGCTCTGTTCACTCCCCTCTGTCCTCCTCTTTGGGGGGCTGTGGGTCTGCTGGTAAAGACATATCGTACCTGCTGCCTGCACACCTTAACAGAGTCTTCCCACTGCGGCTACATAAGAGACAACACAGCCAGATGGGGCATTGGCAAAAAAAGGCCTCAAAATAGATGCTGATGTCTGACACAGCTAAGAGAAAATGTTTCCTTTGCTTGTAACACTTACACCCCTTATATAGGGCTTTTATTAGTTTTATATAAACATTTAATAAAAAAGTTTCTAAGGCACCATATTGTAGTTTTAAGCAGATGTTATTGTTTATTAATGCCTTTAGACACAGTTGTAATTATACAAAATGTCCTCACAGAACAAGTTAACAACTGTTAACAAATGCTGTACAATGAGGAACACTGTATGCTCTTCCAGCTGAATTATTGGGTGTTACAAACCGTTGGTTAAATGTTCATGTAGTGCTTATAAATGCTACATGTTGGGGATGTTAAAGTAGTAGTTTACCTAAACCTGATCACGTTTCTCATTTCTCCTTCAGCAGAGAGAAACACCACAGATTGCCCGAAAAAGAAAAGAGCCACACAAAAGATACAAATATTGGCAGCTGTGAGTATTTCCTACTGTGAATGAAAACAACTGAGTCTACGAGTTATATGTGCTCCACAGGAGAGCTTCATACAGCAGACATGATGTTCTCTTACTCATGCCTTACATGGAGCTTTCTTCTGGGTATTTGCTTGGACTTGTTGGTCTCCTTCGAGCCTAGCTGTTCTGTAACTGCGTCGTCCCACAGGAGAAAGTGAAGAAAAGAGATGCCGCTGAACGGGATGCCATGCCGACGCTCATCATAGCAGAGTCGTGGGTTGTCTGCTGCAACTGTGGGAAGAAATTGCAGAGAGGAGAGACACTTCACCAGACCAAGAGCACATTGGAGGTTTTCTGCTCGGACGAGTGCCTCTCGGAGAAGCATCCCAACATCCCGTCAGTCACCAAAAGCTGCTACAACTGCTTCCAGTAAGTCCAGGATGTTCTGTGCTTTTCCACGTCTGTATGTCATGATCTGCAACTATTTAGACCGTGTTTCTTTTCCCAGTTTCTCATGTGTGAAAATTAGCTTTTCTTTGTGTTACGTGATCATAAACTGAACATCTTTGGGTTTTGTAGAAAGAAAAAAAACAAAGATGGACAACACAAGCATTAAGATCACCTATCTATGTTTTTAGTAGGGATGCACCGATACCACTTTTTTACAAACCGATACGAGTATTTTTATTTGTGTACTTGCCGATACCGAGTACCGATACCGATACTTCTTAGATTTGGTCTCCATGAAAGTGCAATTAATTTGGAGGCAGATTTTATTTGATCCTCTGCAGATTATGTCAAGCCTATAGTACAAAATTAACAGAAGGCTATCCCAAGCTTTAAACTTCTTGTGGAAGTCCCTCTAATGTCGGACCATAAAACGCCCCCGTGTCCGGGTTCATAATATCATCCGTAGCCGCACAACAGCGTCTGAATGAGGCCGCTGCCAGCGCTACTTCAGGCGGACCAGCAACAGTTTGATTCAAACCGGCAGGACGGCCAAACGCACCGCGTTACTCGCGTCTAACGTGCCGCCCGGCGTAAATTTGCGTCTGTCGCAACCACACGCGTCTGTGCATAGACTTTACATGTAATCTGGTCGCGCGAAAAATTTGCGTCGCGTTCGGTGTGAACGCACCATTACTCTACACACCTTGCTGCAAGAGAGCGACGAAAGAGCCGCATGCGGCTCTGGAGCCACGGGTTGCCGACCCCTGCCCTAGACGTTGAAGTCAGGTAGGACAACAAATCAAATGTTTTCTCCACAAAGCGCGAGCAGTTTATTGTAGTGAAATACTGTTGAGTGGTATCGGTTCTTGGTATCGGCAATTGAAAATGAATACGAGTACGAGTATTTTAACGGTATCGGTGCATCCCTAGTTTTTAGGGCAGATTTTTTTAGAGCTGACACCTTAAATTCTGGAGGCCTAACCCCCCCCCCCTTGCAAAAACTGACAACGCTGTCCCTGAGGGTGAATCTCTCCTTCGCTTAGCGTGATCATACGGCCTCACAGCATGATCCTGGCTCCGGTGGACGACTCGGGAGCGATGAAGGAACTGTGCAGCGCCACCTGCCTTGCTTCCGTCAACTCCAAGAGGAACGTGACCGCCCCCAAAACCTCCCCTCCAGCTGCAGGACCTCGTTCAGAGTGCAGGATGTGCGGCAAGTTTTGCAATGTAAGAAAGAAAAAAAGACACTGACTCTTGGTTTTTGTGACACTTGTATTTGCCTCTTTTTAAAGTTGTTAGGCTGAAAAAGCCTAGTCTATATTTAATATTTTTCCACAGTGTATGTGGAATTGACTCAAAATAAAGTCTAAGAAATAATAAAGAAACATGCCAGTGTGACTCGTATAGAAACAAACATCGATGTCAGTAAGCACAGTAGTTAAATGGATTACTAAAATCCAGCTCTATGGTACAGATGACCAGACCGTGAACACATATTGATGATGTTTGTTCAGTCGAGTATGTGACCCTCTCATCTGCAGCCAGTTGAGCCATTGTTGTAGTCCATTCTTCATAAAGGGATGGAAGTTTAGTTCAGCCAACATAGTTCCTCTCCTTTCTGCGTGTTCTGAAGTTCGGTGATTTTTAGCCCAAGATATGCAGTTTTGCAGAAACTTGAGTCCTAATACTTTTCAATTGGATCAACTTTCTACAGTAAGCAATATATATTTGGTGCAATGGACCTGCATGAACATCATATCATAAGCTATTCATGAATATCACTACTTGTTCTTTAAATAATCAGCCTTGCCACAATTCAATCAGTCCACTCCTTTGTCGTCCTCAGTGCAAATTCCACAAGCAGAAACTCTGCAGCAACGGCTGCTTCATCAACTACCACAGGTTCAACAAGTTGCCGCTGTTCGTCTGTGACGTCTGCAGCTCCATCGGTCTTGACGCACAGTACACGCTGAAGGCGGAGGACGGCAGCAAGGCCCTCTGCAGCGAGGAATGTCTGGTCAAGTTAAAGGAGGTGAAATCACATCTACAACTTCCACATTAACATTAACACCGTGCACGACCTTAGTATCACTAAGCTCTAAATACACAGTCAACATCCGAGCAGTGTGTGTGTGTATACAGGCAGCGTACAGTTTGGACTGTTAACACTGCTGCAGTTTTGTAACTGTGGCCATTCACCTCATCATATGATGGAATGTAAGTTGTTTTGGTATATTGTTTTTACTCTTTTGCTGTGCTGTGCAAGAGAAGACAGCCTCTTTTTTTTTTTTTTTTTCAATTCAATTCGCTTTATTGGCATGAATGTACAAAAATACAATATTGCCAAAGCATTACAACAAGAGACAAACACAAAAATATACAACTTACCTGGACAACCACAATAATAATAAAACCATTCCAATTCCAGACGAAATGTCACGTACGTGTACGTGTGTGTGTGTGTGTGTGTGTGTGTGTGTGTGTGTGTGTGTGTGTGTGTGTGTGTGTGTGTGTGTGTGTGTGTGTGTGTGTGTGTGTGTGTGTGTGTGTGTGTGTGTGTGTGTGTGTGTGTGTGTGTGTGTGTGTGTGTGTGTGTGTGTGTGTGTGTGTGTGTGTGTGTGTGTGTGTGTGTGTGTGTGCGCGCGCGTGTGTCTCTCACTCACTGTCCCTCAGGTTGTGACACAACAGGACATAAGGAGCAACAAGTTGTGCTGTGTGTCCTTCTCCCAGAAGGATTCTTAGTTTAGCAGATTCTCCCAGTTCTTTGAAACCAGGGATCTGGGAGCTGAGCCGGTCTAACCACGCTCGTCTTATTTCACTATATTTATCACATTTTAGGAGGAAGTGCATCTCTGTCTCAACCTCATCTGTCGAACAGTGACCACATATTCTGTTTTCTTTTGGTTGCCAAGATTTCTTCTGTCTGCCTTTTTCGATTGCTAATTGGTGGTCACTGAGCCTGTACCTGGTCAGGGTCTGTCTCTGCTTCTGACCCCTGACAGAAGAGAGATATTCTGCCAATTCATAATCTCTTTTTAGGGCCAGATAACATCCTAATCTAGTTTGACTTGCAGTTTCTTTTCTCCAATGTTCCTTTGGTCTCTCTCTCTCTCTCTCTCTCTCTCTCTCTCTCTCTCTCTCTCTCTCTCTCTCTCTCTCTCTCTCTCTCTCTCTCTCTCTCTCTCTCTCTCTCTCTCTCTCTCTCTCTCTCTCATATTTATATATATATATAATCACTGTCTGTTGTCTTCTATAAAGCCTGATTGTTCTCATTATTATGATTCTCAGTGTTGTAACAGTAATTAAGCCGTGTTTTGTCCTTGAATTTTAGGGAATGGGGTCTGGAAAGACATTAAAAGAACCTTGGATTTGATGTTGAACGTTTTTGTACGGTGGTCTACAGTACAAATACACAGTAATAATCACCCCAATCTTTTAGCATGCTTTCAACGGCATTCTGCTAAGTGTGGCTGAAGAACTACATTCCTTGGCGGAAATGATTATCGTTAAATTCAATTATAATATTGTTTTTGTTCCTGTGTGTTTATAGTATGAAACCTTGCCAGGTCTATATGATAAGTGTTTTATATAAGCGATGACCCACGAGGGCTGTGATTTACACTGATTTTAAAAAATGTAAGGGCCATTGTTCATTTAGTCTCACATCTGATTATGCACAGCCTCTCACATTGTTTCTCTGACGTTTTTTTATACCTCCACAGAAAATGGAGTCCCCTCAGCTGTGCCCCATGTGTCAAACGCCCCATCAGTTGTCAGACATGGTTGAAAATAAAAACAACGAAGGCATGTTGGACTTCTTCTGCAGCAACAGATGCATGCTGGTACACAACGCTCAGTCTACCACTGTGTCCGGTAAATGCACTCTTTTATCTCTTCCACTTTCTCTTTCAATCTCTCCACTGCCGTTAATGCATCTGTTTTGCCAAATAATAACCATAAAACCAGAGACGTTTTTTTCTTATAATCCCATCTCTTCTCAAGAACCACTAAAACAAAAAACTTCACAGTGACTACTGGGCTTCCTTTGGTCCTCAGCAACACATGTGCCATGTCATACAGCATTATGTTAGAATTGAAAGCTCCACCTTGAACAAAAATGAACACACTGTGCGGCTCATGCCTCTCTCTCACTTTTCACTAGAAGTAAACATTTCAATGCAGGACCTTTATTACAGAATTAACAGTTTCACTATTTATAGTTAATAGTTGTATTTCAGAAAAAAGTTACGATTGTGGCTTTCTTCTTCTACCACTGCCATTACCAACATTCAGATAAAGTAAGGGTATAAAGTAAAGCGAGACTGCGTTTGCTTGGAACCCTGGAATCAGAATCAGAACCATTTATTGCCATGTTTGTTTTCACATTCAAGGAATTTGTCCTGACAGAAGGTGCATACATTTAACATTTAACAATACACATTTAACAGTAAACGCAGTGCAATAAATGAGAATGAATGAATGGATGAATGAATATTTACATATTGAACAGTAGAATATCAAAATATCAAAAATAAGATAATGTGCATGGAATCACCAATTCTGTCCCTGAAAAACGTCCCTTGCGGTTTGAAACATCGGTGAAATAAACTTAGCGGAGGTAATTTTCAAATGGGCACATTAATCGCTTGCTTAGACGCAACTACTGCGGTTATAAAGTAGAGCATGGATGGAATTAGAGGAGAGTTAAGGTTAGGGTTTTTGCTGGTGACATTGTTATTGGTGTTGTAAATAAACCCTCCCAAGTTGAGGCTTACTCGTGGTCACACTGGTGAAATAAACTCTTTTTGACACATTTTGAACATGTCTTTATAGAAGGGAACAGCCTATCACCTGAAGAGAAGGACGTTAAAGAGGTGAAGCCATCACCTGAAGAGAATGATGTCAAAGAAGTAAAGCCAGCCCTACCATATTTGGACTGTGTGAGTATTATGTGTAATAATGCCCTTTGTAATAACGGTTACCCACTGAAATCAAGGCACGACTTTAAATCGCAGCATGTATAATAAGGCTTCTATTTGTGGCAGTGATGCGTATAATACACAGTATAGCAATATGATGGATTCTATGCCTTTTTTAAGAAAATATCATTATAAAGTTGAGCTTTACTATTCCTCTAAGTGTGTTGCAGCGTGCACACATACAAAAGTACGTTAAAATTACCAGTTGGAATTTAAAGAAGAAAAAAAACGTTTACACAGACTTGGAAATGTTATGCAGCTCATGTGTCTCTCTCTCTCTCTCTTCGCTCCTCATCAAGATAAAAGAAGAGCCCATTGACGAGGAGTACAGCCAGAATCTCCCATACTCCATTTCCACACAAGACATCAAAGATGAGCCAAAGGCAGCAGATGATGTGGCAAAGGTATAACATGAAACACTTCATCGAAGATGGAAGCTTTCGTTCCTCTTATTTTTTTCTTTTTTACATACATTCATCCCCATGAAATATATTTGTGAGATAATGTTCATTATCTTAAAAGCCCAGCAATGAATGCGTTACTTACAGGTAAGTAAAAGTATGTAAGCAAAATGTACTTTGTATAAGAATCACACATGTATGTATGTATGTATGTATGTATGTATGTATGTATGTATGTATATGTGTGTTTTAGACAGTCGTCAAATCAATGTAGCTGATCAAAAAGTACAGTATTTTATATACCAAATACAGAACTTAAAGTAAATGTACTTTCTCGTGGTTAGTGTCTAAAATTACCGTTACATGATTTCTACTGTTGAAGGATAAAATCATTAATATAGATCGGGTTCATGCTCATTTTGGTCCGATTCCTTTGTCAATCATTCTTGTTTTTAATGCTTTTTATATGCTGAATGACTTATTTCTAAGAAACTGGTGAGCACATCTTTGATAACACAACATTTTCAGCGGTCTTTATGGAGGAACTTTCTGTCGATTCAAATCCTCAAAATCGGAGGAATGTTAGTCGACGACCCCAGTGAATAGTACTGCGGATGATGTTGTCACTGATGCTGCTGAGAAAAACAGTAAAGGAGACACATGGGCAGACATTTACAGCAGACCCGCTGACGGCTCCACCATCCCTGTGCACCACCTCACCTGTTTTCTGACAGGAGGACTTGAAAATCGGTTCGGTCTTCTCCATGACGGCAGACTCGTCCACGTCTCCGGCGCCTGCTGTCGGCCACCTGGATTTGCCTGCATGCTCCAACTGCAAACGGGTCCTGATGGACAGAGAGACCGTTTACCAGAGGAGAGGCCATGCGGACATCTTCTGCTCCACTCCATGCCTTTTGAGGTTTTACCAAATGAAACCAGTGCATAAGACCTGCCACTTCTGCCTTCAGTGAGTCAGCCCGTAGTTTGGTCTTTTAGCTGATCAATGATGTCTTTATTAAATGGATTTTAAATATCCTTCTGCTAAACTCATCTCAGCTGTATCTACACATGCCCACATTTCTGTGTCAAAGATTGCATCCTTTGAAGTGATCTCGTGCTTCCTCTCAGGGAGATCACACAGCCTCAGGTCGCCTTCCAGGCCCCGGTGGACAACGTGGGGACGATGAAGGACTTCTGCAGCCAGACCTGCCTGTCCCCCTTCAACTACAAGAGAATCGTGTCCACCAAAATCCCCCTCGTGCCAGTCGCATCACAGTCACAATGCAGCATGTGCAGCAGATATTGCATCGTAAGAGACAATTATTTTGAATGTTTCTGTGCTGTATTGATGAAGAACACTACCTGCTAGAAGAATGAATAACTACTGTTTTGGCGTGTTCTGACTATAGGAGAAGAAATGTTTTTAATCCAAAGTTTTAATTAAGAGCTTTGTATATATCTATTACATACAAAACTACAACTAAAATCTTTATCTCGCATAGAAACACATCAACCCATGGGTTTGCCCACAGTTGAAATGAGTATGAATCCTCCTCCTGTTTATCCAACCACAGAGCCAACACGAGGTCATCCAGCAGGACGTCGTCCACAAGATCTGCAGCAACCCCTGTTTCCTCCGCTACTGTACCATGAACAAGCTGTCCATCTGCGAGAACTGCCGCTCCTGCTGCAGCGCGCCTCTCGCACTCAAGATGGCCGACGGCAGCAAGAAGCTCTGCGATGCAGAGTGTCTGGCCCAATTCAAACAGGTAAGAGCATCTCAAAACGCCCATCACATGTCCAAAGTTTCAAAAGTTTTTTTCAAAACCTATTTTTATAACGGACATACAGGACTTTTTTCTGGTTGCAATGTCTGGTTTAGTTCTTTGTCTATTCTTATGGGAATTAAACAGATTTTTCCATAAACATCTCATTGAATATTAAAATGTTTTGGTGTGCATTATACAAAATTATGATATCACATAGAAAATATGAAACCAACCTCCGGTCTCTCCTACTCATCCTCCCACTCCATTCCACCACCTAATCCCCCAGTTCCAGGTGGGAGGCTACAACTATCCACCACTGACTATACAACACAGAAACAATGTTATTTAAGTAAAAGGCAGTAGATGAGATAGGATAAAATACAAATGTTCTTTCAGTTCTACACTTTACAAATTAAAATTAACAACAAAATGAAAAGGTGGAAATCTCCTCTTTTCTCTTAAAATGCCCCTACAAGTCGCACTCGATGAGGTGACCGCCTACATTCCCAAAACATAAAATGCCCCGAGTCTGTGAACTGACTTAATATTTTATCTGTGCCGTTTTTTAATTTCTCCGCAGAAAATCAAAACGCTGCAGCCGTGCGCCATGTGCCGCGCCTCCCGTTTAATGACGGATATGTTGGAAAACAAAAACAGCGAGGACACTGTGGAGCTCTTCTGCACCAGCAGCTGTGTGATGGCATCCAAGATCCAGGCCGTCAGTGCATCAGGTGCTGGACTCTTTGTCTTGGTTCTTCTTGTTGAATCAAGTCTTTATGTCAGTTTTGCTAATGTGCCATTGAGTCACTGTCAACAACTTCAAATGTCAAGGGAGCTAAAGGTTTAATGCAGTGGAGTTGGTCAACTCTTAATCCTCACACCCTTGTTGACATTGTTATCAGTAATTGCCTCTACCCTAATTTCTTTCCTAAAATGTCTTCAGGTGCTCCATTAAAGTGTGACCAATGTGGTAAGACGACATTACCAGCCTGCCACCTCGCCATGTCAGATGCCTCCATCAGAAACTTTTGCACTCTAACCTGTGCCATGTCTTTTAAGGTAAATACAACATATGACATTATACATTGTTCAAAACTCTTAATTCCAGCTTGTGTTTTAGCGGAATGTTGGGTATATACAACCAACCATACAGTATCCTCTGTGCCTTCTCTCTCAGAGTGACAACTCTGAAGAACTATAGTTCAGGTGGAAATGTTCTTAGCTATTTTCTGCTAAAGGGAATGTACTTCTGAACAGTCCCATACTGTTGATGCATTAAAGGTCCCAGTGTTCCATGTATAGCAGTTCCTTTTGAGTCAATCCCACATACAGTGTTACCTGACACTGTCAAATGCTTCCCAATGCTCAGAACGTGTAGTAATCCACAGACATTAATACAACTATTTACTCCTCTTTCAGTAATGTTCAGCAAAAACTGCAGTGCTCCACTGTTGCATTCTTCAAAAGAGTTTAAAGAATAAAATTACAGATTAGTAACCTGTTTTAAAGCCTTGACGTCTTCAGTAGGAATGGGCTTTGGGCTGAAGAGGGGAAGGAAGTTGATTCGTATTGAGAGACGGACTAACAGTGTTTGTTTTGGTCTTTTCATTGTTGAAATTATAAAACATTGTCCTTCTTTTAGTAGGTTTTAATCCATTGGAGCTCACCTCGAATGATGAATGGCATTTTGTAGTGTAAAGGAGAAATAAATACCTAATTAGAAAAAGTTTGGCTGTATGATGGACATTGCAAAAACATTTTCTCAAATCACCGCTTCTTAAATTAAAGCAAATCATCAACAATTAAACTAATTGGGACAAAAACAAACTCTGGACTCATGCTAGTCAGTTCTGTCATTGACCAGTGACCCTCTTAACCAAAGTCATCTGTGGTCGGCTCCGGCCGTCCTACAACGCTAAAGGATAGGGGGACTTAGCTGCATAAGTATTGATTAAACATAATAAATAAAAAGATATTGAGGTACACTGTTGCATGGAATTAACATACTTTATGACCATGTTCCATGTTATTTTTGAGACTACATACCCTGTTTATGTTATACAAGTTTAAAACCTTTTGTACGTTTTTGTGCCACAGGAGAACCAGGAAGACGTGAATGCATCCACTAACTCAGCAGAAGCCGCTGAGCAAAGCCAATGTGACTTCCTTAAACCACCTGAGAAGCTGCCATGCGCCCAGTGTCGGCGCATTATAAAAGCGGCGCCCAAAGTCATCCAGAGAAAGGTGTGTGGCGTCTGTTTTCTATTTCCTTTGTATTCAAAGAAGCAGCTTTGAGAAATAGCGGGGTTCTGTGTCTTTTATTTTGTTAACCTTTCTTCAGCCATTATTGTGGAAGGACTTGATTAATTCATGTAAATCCCAGTGTATTGAAATATCATGCTATGTCCAGTTTTTTTATTATGAGTGTTGACCTGCCTATATAGATGTAAGCCACTGTATAAACTGTGTATTTATTAAAATACACTGTCTGTGTACAGGGCAAAATTAATTTTGTATGTAGCCTGGCCTGTTCTCAAGAGTTTAAAACAGCCAACAACATCATCGCTAAGTGTGAATATTGCAAGAATGAAAAGATCCTCAGAGACGCCAAGAAGGTCGACGGCAAAGTCTGCTTCTTCTGCAGTGACGGTAAGAGTACCCACCGGACTGTATCGCCTGTGTTCGTCTCGTAATAATTGGATACAGAGCGTCGACAAAGACGTGACCCCAAGCCTCCTTTCTCTCCTCCCAGGCTGCAAGATGCTCTTTCGACATGAGCTGAAAAAGCAGTGGGGGGAACACTGTGGCTTGTGTGCTTACTGCCTGTCCATCTCCAAAACGCGTGTGACAGCAAAGTATAAAGGCACCAACAAGGAGTTCTGCTCGGAAGACTGCAGCACAAATCACAATATGCTCCTCTGCCGCGTAAGTAGTGCTGTGAGTTCAGCCGAGGCTCAAGTTCCTGCTCTTTTCTGTGTACTTCTTGTACCGGTCATTAAGGTTTTGGTTCCACCTCCACTATATTGCCCATCACAAAGCATCATCCTTTTATGCACTCAGCTTCTGTTAAGTTCAAAAATCTTTGGGCGGTTGTGTGAAGAGAAGTCCCAGATGCAGAAAGTTATAATAAAAATTGATTTAATAAAAAGATGATAAAGAGCATTTCAAAATGAATCACACTAATAACTACACAAAATATACAAAATATATCCCATGGGAGAGAGAAATCTCCCATGGGATATATTCCCCCCCCCCCCCCCCAAACCCCCTCTCTTACATAAACAACAGTACTCAGGACTTCAATCAACCCCCTCACATTCCTGAGCATGTCCTCCTTATCTATCTGCTCCAATCTTCAGGCTGCGTAACTGTTTGTGGGCTCCTGATGTTTTCAGGGTTCCTTCCACAATCACTCAATACATTTCATAATTCTAATTAATACATTTGTGTAGTCCATACAGTTATTTATTTGTCTTGACCCTCCAACATAAACTCTCTAGCTCTCACTCGGAGCACTAAAAAGCATACTTTCTAACACTTCTCACCGAACCACTGGGTCAGCTGTGGTCCTTCATGTGGAGTTAAAACAATTAGTCGATTGGCAGAACCTTTATTGGGAACTATTTTGATAATTTATTAATATTTTGATGTTATTTTTTAACCCCAAAACAGAAAGCTATAATATACAGCGTCCAGCTTCTCAAAGGTGAATATTTGCCTTCTCACATGGACTACTGAATATCTTTGGGCTCTGAGAAATGGTGATAAGTTGTAATTCATGTAGTAATTAATTAAGACAATAATCAGCAGATAAACCAACAATTAAAATAATCGTTAGATGCAGCCTGCATACGCGCAAGCCTAAAAGCGGAAGTTGTTAGAATCCTAAATAAGATCCTACAATTACAAAATCTCTTTACCGACGACACATTTCCTCTTTGCTTTCTCTCAGGTTGCACAGTGTGACACCTGCGGTCGCAATGGTAAGCTGAGGCAGAGTCTACCCATGCTGGGAGAGGTCAAACACTTCTGTGACCTGAGATGTCTCCTCCATTTCTGCAATAAAAAGGTCCAGATGGTCAACACCGGTATGTATTGTGCGTGCCATTTTATGTTTGGTTTGCTTGTTTTATTGCTTACAATCCTTTTTATGTCTGATGTTGTGGTCCGAAAGACAACATAAAAAAAATCTTTTATGAACCCAACTTGACATGTCATAGAACATGAGGTATCTTGTTCCATCCAGCTCCAAAAGGTTCATGCCTTTTGAGTATCATGATGATTAATCAGGGGTGTGTTTGTTTCCACCTGATGAATGAATGTAAGTTAAATATTGTCTCTCATTTTGCTCTGTTTTTGGTCTCCGCCAACTCCTGAGGGAAATATCTGTCTATCTAGCGGCCAAATGCTCAACTATGTTCACCAACTCGTCTCCCTGTGTCTGTCTGAGCTGCTGGTGTACAGTAACCCAAGTAGACCCAAGTATAAGATGTTGTGAGATCGATCACTCACGGCCCCTGGTAACTTCTTTGTCTCCTTCCTGCAGTCTCTTCACCTCCTAGATCTTCAGAGACAGTTGAGTCCTCCCCCATCATCACTAACGTCATGTCGCTTGCTAGCACTTTAGCTAAGCAGCCCAGGACCTCTGCCAGCTCTACACAGCTTGGTACACACACACACACTTACATTATGTATGCACATGCTGTAGAAAAGCTATTCATTTTGAAAAAAATGAAGATGCTTCGTCTACACTACTATGTCTTTTGTCTTTCTGACTCAAGTCATATCTCCACAGTCTCTGTGCCTGACATTCAAACAAAGGTCGTTGGACATGTAAGTTTCCCTCTAAAAATCTAGTCCTCCACACGCTTATCATCCTTCTGTTTATTAAAAAAACAACTCCTGTCCTCTGAAGCACATGTTGTGATCGCTGTGTGTCTGTTCTTCAGGCCAGTGTTCAAACCGTTCCCAAGGAGGTGAAGAACAAATCCATGCTCTGCACACCGTTGGTCCACAACAAAGGAGTCTCCTGTATGACACAGACGGTCAACACAGAGACTCAGACAGGTGAAAAATCACCAGCAGGAGTTTTACATGCTTTTTTTGTGATGCAGTAAAAAATGCAGCGATGTCCATCATGGTAAAGTACAGAAATATCTTTCCAGAAATAAGAGCTGTGATTTTGCTTCTGTTTCCTTTTTCTGTTGTGTGAAGACAACTTTGTACCTAAAGTCATAGTCCTGCCAGTCCCAGTGCCGATGTATGTTCCTCTGCCTATGAACATGTACAGCCAGTACATACCCAAGCCTCTGTGCCTGCCCATACCGGTATGTAAAAACACCTCGCCAACCCTGATCACATGCAAATATCAGGAAGTTGCTCTGCAAGAGAAACGTTCTCATTCTTTTTATTTATGGATTTTCTGAAATGGTGCTCAGTTATTGTTCAGGTTATTCCATTGGAAGAATTGTCGAGGAAATGACTTAAGTCTGATGCTGAGGCTTCTCTAGAACAAAACGGTGTCTATCATTCAAAGGCTCCTAATGGGTTCCTATTTCACCGAACAGTGAAAAGGGCCTTTTGTGTCCCTTCTTTAAAGGGACAGTGTGTGGCATTTTGTGGCATCTAGCGGCCAACTGAATTCCCCCCGCTCACGCCTCCCTCCCCAAGACTGTAGTAATGTGAGCCTCCAACTGCAAAACTGCGGTAAGGCCGTTCGTCTGGCTCCTTCTTAATTAGTGTTATTATGGTATACCATAATAACACTAATTAAGAAGGTGCAGTAGCACAGGTTTCACAAGCATGTTTGAGAACTAAAACACAATTACTTTGTTTTCATCAGTGTTTAATCACCTGAAACTAAGTTATGAATATTATATTATATTTCCGCTGCTAGATCCCAGAAATCCTTCACATTGTGCCTTTTTTAAATACTCAACTCTTCATTTGACTACTTCATCTTTCTTCTGTGAAACACCAACATCATCTGACATAAAACCTGAAGTATCTCCTTGTAGCCCCTTGAGTTTAGGTTGTACTCTATAAGCAAATATTAAGTGTCCTAAAAATAATGTTGGTCTGGTTGTTGTATCTTTTTTTTTTACACACTGTCTTACCCAAACTCCCTGACACAGCTGCCTGTGCCCGTGTTTCTACCCAACCCGACTGTGAAATCAGCGAAGGAGGCGATCCAGCCGGACCTGCTGGAGGAAGAGCTCAGCTTCAAGCCTGAGATGAAGAACGTGCACAATGAGAGGCACCAGAGAGAGGACAGAGTGGTGACGGAAGAGGGACAAAGACAAGAAAGCCACGCATCATCGGGTGAGCCGTGTGATGAACATGAAGGGGAGTGATGATGCTGTTGTGCTTGAGGAAGGACTCTGAACTAAAAGGACTGGCTGAATCCAGACAGCTTCATCATCAGGCCCTTTATTTATTCCTTCTGTCTGTCATACAAGAAAAATGAAAAATCTTTTATTTTTTTGATAATTGTATCTGATTTATTTACAAGGGACCATGTATGTACAATATACAATAAACATTTTGCACATTTTATATTTTATCACACATTTAGCATAGAGCTCATTTTTATCCGCAGATGTACTCACATTAACACATAATGCTAAATATACATTTAGAAGAACATATGAATGTTTGCGTCACATTATCACCAGTTCAAATACTGTGAACTTCCTCTACACCTACGTACAGTATGCTTCCCAAGTGGTTAATGGTTTTCTGATACAAAGGATCTCTGTGTGAGCTGACTTGAATACATTGTACACAAAGTAACACTGTAAAACTGTTGTTTTTTTGTTTAGTTTTTTATTTTCAAAAAATAAGGGCTGTGGACGAGGAACATCTGATTGGTGATTTAGCTCTCTAGGATAAGATTTAATTTACAAAACCTCAAGTAAAGGGGCCAATGGCTGGAGAAGAGACTGCTTGAAAGTTTCCTGCTTGCTGTTGGCTAATTTGTATGTCATTTCCAGTAAATTCTACAATATATAAAAAGAAATTAGCACCCCCTCTGATTAGATGTTAAAATAAAAACATGCAAACTCTTTCTCGTTCTGGCTCCCGTATCTCTATAACCTATATCTATATTTCCAGACCACAGCAAAAACTGTAGTGATGACATGGATTCAGACCGTCGGGCCACTTTCAACACCCAGGACGAGTCTTCCTCTGACACTAGCTTTGGGTCGTTCAGCCGACCACACACCCACAAAGAAACACCTCCACTTACTCTTCTGGAGATGAGCGGGGATCCCCAAAGCTCACCAGGCCCCGAACCGGCCCCTCCGCCATCACAAAAAACTGCAGGGAACGTGCATAACAAGAAGGTAACAAACTGCCTGGGGACTGAGTGTGGAAGCTGTGGTCTCGTCTGTGGCGTAATCTCGTCTGTCCTCTTCATCGAAGGGTCGTGAACGGCAACAGTCACCCAGAGCAGCTGCAGAGGAGACCTGTCAGAGAGAGGAGGTTGTGTCGAGGAAGCACCACAAACTGAAGTGTCAATGTGGAGTTGACGCCTGGAAGAGATGGATTCAGTGGAGGGAAATGCAAACCAACCTCATTTCTTGTATGTTATTCTTCCTTTTTTATATGATTTTATTTTCAGTCATTTACGCATACTTTTTTTACGGGAACAAAAACGGAGGTTTGACTCTTTCCTTCTGTTAGCTGCTGCTCTGGCGTTAGACGAGGATGTCCTTCGCTGCTCTGCGAGCGAGCTGAGCAACGGCCTCTGTTGTTTCGTCACCGAAGTGAAGCGACCAGATGGAGAGCCGCACTCCCCCGACAGCCTGTTCTACCTCTGTCTCAGCATTCAGCAGGCAAGGCGAGCAACACTGTACACACAGTTACAGTCCACTAGCTGGGACTAGCTGCATTGTTTTACATACATACATACATACATACAGTCAGGTCCATAAATATTTGGACATTGACACAATTTCCATTATTTTGGCTCTGTACACCACAACAATGGAGTTGAAATGAAATAATCAAGATGTGCTTTAAGCTCAGACTTTCAGCTTTAATTTGAGGGTATTTACATCCAAATCAGGTGAACGGTGTAGGAATTACAACAAATTAAAGTGTGGGCACCCTCTTTTTAAGGGACCAAAAGTAATTGGACAAATTAATATAATCATAAATCTAATTGTCACTTTTAATACTTTGTTGAAAATCCTTTGCAGTCAATGACAGCCTGAAGTCTGGATTCCATAGACATCACCAGACGCTGGGTTTCGTCCCTGGTGATGCTCTGCCAGGCCTCTACTGCAACCGTCTTCAGTTCCTGCTGGTTCTTGGGGCATTTTCCCTTCAGTTTTGTCTTCAGCAAGTGAAATGCATGCTCAATTGGATTCAGGTCAGGTGATTGACTTGGCCATTGCAGAACATTCCACTTCTTTGCCTTAAAAAACTCCTTGGTTGCTTTCGCAGTATGCTTCGGGTCATTGTCCATCTGCACTGTGAAGCGCCGTCCAATGAGTTCTGAAGCATTTGGCTGAATATGAGCAGATAATATTGCCCGAAACACTTCCGAATTCATCCTGCTACTTTTGTCAGCAGTCACATCATCAATAAATACGAGGGAACCAGTTCCATTGGCAGCCATACATGCCCACGCCATAACACTACCTCCACCATGCTTCACTGATGAGGTGGTATGCTTTGGATCATGAGCAGTTCCTTTCCTTCTCCATACTCTTCTCTTCCCATCATTCTGGTACAAGTTTATCTTCGTCTCATCTGTCCATAGGATGTTCTTCCAGAACTGTACAGGCTCTTTTAGATGTTTTTTGGCAAACTCTAATCTGGTCTTCCTGTTTTTGAGGCTCACCAATGGTTTACATCTTGTGGTGAACCCTCTGTATTTACTCTGGTGAAGTCTTCACTTGATTTTCGACTTTGACACAGATACACCTACCTCCTGGAGAGTGTTCTTGATCTGGCCAACTGTTGTGAAGGGGTTTTTCTTCACCAGGGAAATGATTCTTCTGTCATCCACCACAGTTGTCTTCCGTGGTCTTCCAAGTCTTTTGGTGTTACTGAGCTCACCAGTGCGTTCTTTCTTCTTAAGAATGTACCAACCAGTTGATTTGGCCACACCTAATGTGTCTGCTATCTCTCTTATGGTTTTGTTTTGATTTTTCAGCCTAATGATGGCTTGCTTCACTGATAGTGACAGCTCTTTGGACTTCATATTGAAAGTTGACCGCAACAGATTCCAAACACAAATACCACACCTGAAATTAACCCAAGACCCTTTTATCTACTCCTTGTAAATGAAATATCGAGGGAATTACACACACCTGACCTTGAAACAGCTGATTAGCCAATTGTCCAATTACTTTTGGTCCCTTAAAAAGAGGGTGGCCACATTTGAATTTGTTGTAATTCCTACACCGTTCACCTGATTTGGATGTAAATACCCTCAAATTAAAGCTGAAAGTCTGCACTTAAAGCACATCTTGATTTTTTCATTTCAACTCCATTGTTGTGGTGTACAGAGCCAAAATAATGAAAAATGTGTCAATGTCCAAATATTTATGGACCTGACTGTATATATATATATATATATATATATATATATATATATATATATATATAATCTCTCTTCCACACCAGACTTATTGCTGTCTTGATCTTTGGCTGATCAGTGGCTGTTCATTCTCTTTTCTGGCCTCTGCACACTGCAGAGGGTGCACCTTCATCAACCGTGTATTTTGTCGTTTCTCCTCAGTACCTGTTTGATAACGGCCGTCAGGAGAACATCTTCAGTGATCTGACCTACAACAAGTTCGCCACAAAGTTCACCAAGATCCTGAAGAGTTTCAGACCCTCGGCCGCAGATGGATGTGAGTCCTTGTGTCTTTTGTTATTTAAATTAGTTTTGCCTCTAATCGAACAGGCTCTCGCTCTCTCTCTCTCTCTCTCTCTCGCTCTCTCTCTCAATTCAATGAGCTTTATTGGCATGAATGTACAAAAAGACAATATTGCCAAAGCATTACAACAACAAGAGACAAACACAAAAATATACAACTTACATGGACAACCACAATAATAATAAAACAGATTGAGTTGGTTTTGTTGAGGAAGGATGTTAAACCATTGAAATTCCAGACGAAATCTCTCTCTCTCTCTCTCTCTCTCTCTCTCTCTCTCTCTCTCTAGGTTACATCCACTCCCGTGTGGAGGAGGGGTTTCTGTGGGACTGCAAACAGCTGGGGGCATACTCTCCCATCGTCCTCCTCAACACGCTGCTCTTCTTCTTCTGCAAGTACTTTGGCTTCACCACGGTGGAGCAGCACCGCCAGCTGTCCTTCGCCCACGTCATGCGCTGCACCAAGACCAACCCGAACAACACCAAGACCACCTTCCTGCGCTTCTACCGGCCAATAACCATAAACGATGCAGAGACGGGTACGGATAGTTTTGTCTAAAAGATGTTTGCGTGACGAAAATGAACACCGCCTGATAGAAACATCTCTCATCGTGTCAGATGCACACAGAGTTCCTGTCAAGAAGCGTAAGAGAGATGAGGGTAAAGAGGATTTCCTGGAGATGATGGAGAACACGGAGAACCCTCTCCGCTGTCCGGTCAGACTCTACGAGTTCTACCTCTCCAAGTGGTACGTTACTTCTTTTCCTCTCCTGCTGATGGAACGAGATTTAAGATATATTTCTGGGATTTTGAGGCCTGTTTTTTTCCCAAATATCTTTATTGATTTTTAACCTTGTTACCTTTTAGACAATTGAGGTACAAGCATGTACCAGCATGACACACATTATATATTATACGAAGCGTGGTGCCAGCTTCCTCGAAAGGCCCTTGAGGTGAAGATGCTTTGCCGACAGCCACACCCGCTGGCCTGGCCGTTATGCCGGAGCAGGTCTTCTTCGCCGGTCCGCGGCCTTCTTGACCCGATCTCCCTGACGGATGAGGAACTGCCGGGCGGCCGCCCAGATACGTCGGCAGCGGCGCACCATGGCGTGGGCGGATGGCACCGCCCCCTCCAGCTCCTGGTCCGTGAAGACCGGTGGGTCATAGCCAAACACACACTTAAAAAGGGGAAAGTCCTGTAGCCGAGGTGGGCAGGGAATTGTGCGCATACTCCACCCATACCAAGTGCTGGCTCCAGGTTGATGGATTCTGGGACACCAGGCACCGGAGACCGGATTCCAGCTGCGGGTTGAGCCGCTCCGTCTGCCCATTCGCCTCCGGATGATATCGTGATGACGTGAGGCTTGCCGTTGCACCAATGAGCCGACAAAACTCCCTCCAGAAGCTGGACACGAACTGGGGCCCCCGGTCTGACACGATGTCCCTAGGGAAGCCGTGAACTCGAAACACATTGTTCATCATAATGCTAGCAGTTTTCTTGGCTGATGGCAGGGAAGGCAAGGCTATGAATTTTGTCCATCCATCCATCCATCCATTTTCCACCGCTTATCTGGGGTCGGGTCGCGGAGGCAGCAGGTCAAGCAGGCTGACCCAGACTTCTCTCTCACCCGCAACATCTACCAGCTCATTCTGGGGGATCCCGAGGCGTTCCCAGGCCAGCTGGGAGATGTAATCCCTCCAGCGTGTCCTGGGTCTTCCCCGGGGCCTCCTACCAGTTGGACGTGCCTGGAAAACCTCTAAAGGGAGGCGTCCTGGAGGCATCCTAATTAGGAAAAAACGGTCCACAACTGTGAGCACTGTGGTATTACCCTTAGAGACCGGGAGCCCCGTGACGAAGTCTATGGAGATGTCGGCCCGTGGTCTGGAGGGAATGGGCAGTGGCTGAAGCAGACCCATCCGTGGCCCGGAGGTTGTCTTGTTCCTGGCGCAGATAGCACACGCCCTGACATACTCCTGGACATCCTTCTCCATGGACCGCCACCAGAACCTCCGAGCGATGGCGAACACCGTCCGCCGAACCCCCGGGTGACAGGTCAGCAGCGAGGCGTGGGCCCAATGGATCACCTGCGGGCGCAACTCAACCGGGACGAACAACCGACCCTCAGGACACCCGCTAGGTGGTGGACCCTCCCCGTTCGCCCGCTTAACCTCCTTTTCTATATGCCAGGATACCGCCCCTACCACACAGGTCCGTGGAAGGATAGGCTCTGGTTCCTTGGCAATAGGCTCGGGATCAAACAGGCGTGACAGGGCGTCGGGCTTGACGTTCCGGGATCCCGGCCTGTAAGAAATAGAGAATAAAAAAACGATTAAAAAATAGCCCCCATCTCGCCTGGCGAGAATTCAATCTCCTGGCACTTCGAATATATTCCAGGTTTTTGTGGTCCGTCCAGACCACAAACGGGTGCTCAGCTCCCTCAAGCCAGTGCCTCCACTCTTCCAAGGCCAGCTTGACGGCCAACAGCTCCCGATTGCCGATATCGTAGTTGCGTTCGGCCTGGGACAGACGCCGCGACAGGAAGGCGCAGGGGTGCATTTTCCTGTCCCGTTCTGCCCGTTGGGACAGGACCGCCCCTACCCCCTCATTGGAGGCGTCCACCTCCACCACGAACTGGCGCCGAGGATCCGGCATCGTGAGAATTGGCGCCGTGGTGAAGCGGGACTTGAGGTGCTGGAAGGCCACCTCCGCCGTCGGAGACCAGAGGAACCGCTTCTTCATGGAGGTCAGAGCATGGAGCGGGGCTGCTATGGCGCTGAAGTTTCTGATAAACCGCCTGTAGAAGTTAGCAAACCCAAGGAACTGCTAAACCTTCTTGCGGCTATCAGGCAGAGGCCACTCGGCCACAGCGCTGACTTTAGCCGGATCCATCTGAACCTTTCCAGGGGCTATGATGAAGCCCAGGAAAGAGATGGTATCGGCATGGAATTCGCTCTTTTCAGCCTTAACATAAAGATCGTTCTCCAACAACCGCTGGAGAACCCTGGATACATGGCCCTTGTGCGTAGCTAGGTCTGGGGAATAAATGAGAATATCATCAAGATAGACATATACAAATTGGTCCAAAAATTCCCTTAGCACATCGTTGATTAACGCCTGAAATGTCGCGGGAGCGTTGGTAAGCCCGAACGGCATGACTAAATATTCGTAATGCCCACAGGGAGTGTTAAACCCCGTCTTCCACTCATCCCCCTCCCTAATCCTGACCAAATGGTAGGCGTTGCGCAGATCTAACTTGGAAAACACCCTCGCCTGTTGTAGTTGATCAAAGACTGAGGACATGAGTGGAAGAGGATACCGGTTCTTGATGGTGATGGCATTTAGTGGGCTATAGTCAATACAAGGCCTGAGTGAGCCGTCCTTTTTCCCTACAAAAAAGAACCCGGCCCCTGCTGCCGACGAGGAAGGACGGATAAGCCCCGCCCTCAGTGACGTGTCAATATAGTCCCTCATGGCCACCCTTTCAGGCCCGGAGATGGAATATAGCCGCCCCTTGCGAATGGCGGCGCCCGGGACCAAGTCTATGGCGCAGTCATAGGGTCGGTGTGGAGGGAGAGACATGGCCTTGGTTTTGCTAAAGACCTCCCGGAGGTGGTGGTAACAGGAAGGCACCCCGCTCAGGTCGGAGGTCTCAGGTTCTGTGGCTGAAACGGAGGTACGGTAAGTTAGTTCCCCTCCCTGGACCAAAACCGGCCCGCAGTGGTTCACACAATCCCCCCCCCAACCGATGATTTTCCCAGTGTTCCAATCCATGTGGGGATTATGTTGGCGCAACCAAGGGCTACCAAGCACCAATGCTTGAGCAGTTGAGTCAAACAGGTAAAATCTCATGAGTTCTTTATGGTCTAGAACCTGCAGCGTCACAGGTTCCGTGGTGTGAGTAATCCTAAACAGGCCTCTTCCGTCGAGGGCCCTGGCCCCGAGGGATCTGTCCAGGGGCTCTGCTCTTATCCCCAGGGACTTTGCCAGGCCCCAGTCCATCAAACTGGCGTCGGCCCCGGAGTCTATGAGCACGTCAATGTCTGTGGTTATGTCATGGTGCGTTACCTTAACCCTAGTCAGGCTCCGCGAGGCGAGGTCAGCGACGGGGGGTTGGATCCCCCTCCGGGGCTTCCTGGCTGGGCACACGGCGACGAGGTGGTCAGGCTGGCCGCAGTAAAAACAGCAGCCCTCCAGCTGACGTCGTCGTCGCTCCTCCGGGGTTACCCGAGTCCCGCCGAGCTGCATGGGTTTCCCCTCCCTGGTAGTACGAGGGAGAAGACTGTGCTCCGACGGCGATTCCCGGGACTCCCGCCCACCCAGGGCTGGAGGATGCGGCGCCCACGCCGCCGTAGTCCCACTGCTCCGTGGCACCCGGAGTTCCCGGACCCGGTTGTCCGTCCGGATGGCAAGCGCGATGAGCGCATCCAGGTCTCCAGGCAGATCCAGGGGCAGCAACAGCTCCTGAACGTAGTTCGCCAAGCCCTTCAAAAAGATGTCGTGCAGGGCGGTGTCATTCCACCCGCTCTCTGCCGCCAAGGTGCGAAAACGGATGGCGTAGTCACAAACTGACTCCTTGCCCTGCGACAGGCCGCTCAGCTCCCTTGCCTTCTCTCGGTCAGTGGATACTGGGTCAAACGTTCTCCGTAGCGCCGTCTTAAATTCTGGAAACGAAGAGCACATCGGAGAATCGCGAGCCCACTCGGCTGTGGCCCAAGCTCTGGCCCTTCCGGTCAGGTGGGAAATCATGAACGCCACCTTCGATCTGTCCGTAATAAATATGTGTGGCAACAGTTCGTAATGCATGGCACAGTCCACAAAAAATGCCCGGCATTGTCCTGGTTCCCCCGAGAAACGCTCCGGGGGCGCCAACTTGATGCCCAACCCGCTCATGGCTGCGCCCTGGACTTGGATCGCTGTGGGTTCCGGCGCCGCGGGTTGCGTGGCTGCCTGCCTCAGGTGGTCCGTCAGCTCTTTCACCTGGGACGCGAGCTGACCCAGCTGTGACACCATCGCCGTCTGGTACTTCTCCTGACGGGAGAGGCGGGCCTCCTGGGCTTGGATCCGAGCCGTCCACTGGTCAGCTGCTGCTGAGTCCATACTGGCCAGAGTGTACTGTCAGGCCGGGACTCACAACAGGACTCAGATGCAGCGGGGTCAAGAAAACAGTCTTTATTAAGACAAAGTATAAACTCAAAATCACTCCAACGGAGGACACAAAGTATTAGATTAAACTCACTCTTAACGGAGGAAACAAAAACACTCCAACGGAGGACACAAAGTATTAAATTAAACTCACTCTTAACGGAGGAAACAAAAACACTCCAACGGAGGACACAAAGTATTAAAGTAAACTCACTCTTAACAGAGGAAACAAAAGGCGCTCCAACGGAGGCAAACCTAACGCTGTAACAGATAGCGAGGCAAAAACGGAACTGAAAATCACTCTTTGACGAGGACGGCGAGTACATACACACTGTGGCGATGATCAAAACTGTGGGCTTGGCTGTAGTAGTCCTGACCATTGGCGAGAACACTCTGGCACAAGACAAGGGGAAGACACAGACTATAAACACATAAGGATAACAGGGAACAGGTGGAAACAATTGGGATCAGGTGAGACAATCAGACAAGTGCCATACAAGGAAGGGGGCGGGTCCGTCACCACGGTGTGACAGGGTCATAATTTGCAGAAACAATATTCTTGAGTTTTGAAACTATTTTTATGCCCAAATATGTAAAGCTATCAGTTGGATGAAACATGGTTGTACCATAGTTGGGCTGTTGTCCATCCCTCTCATTTAGCAACATTAGCATGCTTTTTGAATTATTGATCTTGTACCCAGATATCTTCCCAAATCTACTAATGGTCTCTAACAGGGCAGGGAAAGAATTACTAAGATGTTTTAGAAAAAGAATGACATCATCTGCAAATAAGGCAATTTTATGTTCTATCTGACCAACAGTAATACCAGTTATGCCCATATGTTCTCTAACTGCTATTGCAAAGGGTTCTATGGAGATTGCAAAGAGAAGCGGAGAGAGAGGTGAACCCTGCTGACACCCCCTGGAGATGTTGAAAGACTTGGACACCATATTATTTGTCAGAACCTCAGCTACTAAATTATTACAAATAATCTTAACCCACTTGCAGAATCGTTCCCCAAACCCAAACCTTGTCAGGAGGTCAAATAGATAGGGCCATTCCACTCTATCAAAGGCCTTCTCTGCATCTAGTGACAGGATGGCAGTGTCCGGTTGGCCCTCTTGGTTACTAAGGATGTTGAGAAGCCTTCTCACATTATGGAATCCCTGTCTGCGCTGGATGAATCCATTTTGGTCCTCTTCTATTAGATTAGGCAAAAAAGTTTCCAATCTCCTTGCAATAACTTTACACAAAATTTTCGTATCTGAGTTAAGGAGGCTTATTGGACGCATGTTTTCACATCTTGTATTAGTTTTCCCTGGTTTTGGTAGTAGAGTGATTAAGGCTCCTCTCATTGATTCAGGGAGGAGACCCTCTTGGAACGCTTCCAACAACATATCTAGAAGGGGGGCTAGCAACTTATCTTTGAATTTCTTATAGATGTCTATGGGAAGGCCATCTGGACCTGAAGTCTTCCCTGCCGTCATTGCATCAATCGCTGCTGATAATTCTTGTATTGTTATCTCTTTTTCTAGATCAATCTGATCTTCCTCTGAGAGCTTAGGTAAATTAAGATTGTCTAAGAACTGTGCTTGTAGCTTCTGATTCGGAGGGCACTCTGAACTGTACAGCTTTTCATAATAATCTCTAAATGCTTCATCCATCCATCCATCCATCCATTTTCCACCGCTTATCCGGGGTCGGGTCGCGGAGGCAGCAGGTCAAGCAGGCTGACCCAGACTTCTCTCTCACCCGCAACATCTACCAGCCCATTCTGGGGGATCCCGAGGCGTTCCCAGGCCAGCTGGGAGATATAATCCCTCCAGCGTGTCCTGGGTCTTCCCCGGGGCCTCCTACCAGATGGACGTGCCTGGAAAACCTCTAAAGGGAGGCGTCCTGGAGGCATCCTAATTAGATGCCCGAACCACCTCAGCTGACTCCTTTCGACACGAAGGAGTAGCGGCTCAACTCCAAGCTCCCTCCTGATGTCCGAGCTCCTCACCCTATCTCTAAGGCTGAGCCCGGCCACTCTACGGAGGAAACTCATTTCGGCCGCTTGTATCCGCGACCTCGTTCTTTCGGACACGATCCAAAGCTCGTGACCATAGGTGAGGGTTGGGACGTAGACCGACCAGTAAATTGAGAGCTTCGCCTTCCGGCTCAGCTCCTTCTTCACCAAGACGGCCCGGTGCAACGCCTGCTTTACTGCTGCAGCCGCACCGATACGCCTGTCGATCTCCCGCTCCATTTTACCCTCACTCGTGAACAAGACCCCGAGATACTTGAACTCCTTCGCTTGTGGTAGGCACTCTGTCCCCACCCGGAGGGAGCAATCCACCGGTTTCCGGCAGAGCACCATGGCCTCAGATTTCGTGGTGCTGACTCTCATCCCCGCCGCTTCACACTCGGCTGCAAAACGCCCCAGTGAATGCTGGAGGTCATGGTCCGAGGAGGCAAACAGGACCACATCATCTGCAAACAGCAGAGAGGCTATCCTGAGATCCCCGAACCTGACATTCTCCGCCCCACGGCTGCGCCTAGATATCCTGTCCGTGAAAGTCACGAACAGGACCGGTGATAAAGGGCAGCCCTGGCGGAGGCCAACACCCACCGGGAACGTATCTGACTTACTGCCGAGGATACGAACACAGCTCCTACTGCAGGCGTACAGAGACCGGATGGCCCGTTGCAACGGGTCCGGCACACCATACTCCCGCAGCACCTCCCACAAAAAGCCCCGAGGGACCCGGTCGAAAGCCTTCTCCAAGTCCACAAAGCACATGTAGACTGGTTGGGCAAACTCCCAGGACCCCTCCAGTATCCTTGCAAGGGTAAAGAGCTGGTCCACTGTTCCACGACCAGGACGAAACCCGCACTGTTCTTCTTGAATCCGAGGTTCGACAAACGGTCGGAGCCTCCGTTCCAGCACCCTGGCATAAGCTTTTCCCGGGAGGCTGAGTAGTGTGATACCCCGATAATTCGAGCACACTCTCCGGTCCCCCTTCTTGAAGATGGGAACCACCACCCCGGTCCGCCAGTCCATGGGCACTGTGCCCGACCCCCATGCGACATTGAAGAGGCGTGTCAGCCAAGACAGCCCAACAAAGTCCAGCGCCTTCAGCATCTCAGGGCGGATTTCATCCACCCCCGGCGCCTTGCCACCAAGGAGCTTTTTGACTACCTTAGTGGCCTCTGCCAGGGATATGGGTTCATCCAACCCCAAGTCTTCAGGCGCTGCCCCCTGTTCAGGGGACATGTTGACCGGGTTTAGGAGTTCCTCAAAGTGCTCCTTCCACCGCCCGACGATATCCTCTGTCTGGGTCAGCAGCAACCCTCCCCCGCTGATAACAGCCTGGGGAAGGCCCTGCTTTCCCTTCCTGAGTCGTCGGATGGTTTGCCAGAACCTCCTTGAGGCCAACCGAAAGTCCTTCTCCATGGCCTCCCCGAACTCCTCCCATGCCCGAGTTTTAGCATCCGTGACCACCGCAGCTGCAGTCCTTCTGGCCTGGTCCTTCTAAATGCTTCATTAATCTTAATTGGATCAACAATATTTCCTAGTGGGCCTTCAATTACGATAATGGTTCTCTCAGTTTGTCTTTGTTTGATCTGCCATGCAAGTATTCTTCCTGCTTTGTCTCCATGTTCATAAAAGTTCTGTTTTAATTTTAATACTTTTGCAGCTGCTCTACTGGCAGACACTTCATTATAGTGTGCCCTTAGTAGCACTAATTTATTATGGTCATCCACATTAATTGTATTTTCCTGATATATATCCTTTTGTAATTGGTTAATCTGCTCATCTAATTGTTTAATTTCTAGTCTAGATTGTTTGGACTTTGAACTACAAAATCCCATAATCTGACCTCTAATGAAAGCTTTAAAAGCCTCCCATCTTATGCATGCTGAGGTTTCAGATCTATTAGTCTCAAAGTACATCTCTATTTGATTACCTAAGAATTCTATGAATGACGGGTCTTGAAGCCATCCTACTTGCAGGCGCCATTTAGGAGGAACATTAGCTATTTTGTCATTGGTGTATACCAATGATACTGCAGCATGGTCAGAGATAACTATAGCACGATATTGACAATCTGCTATCTTGGGAAGAAGTTCTGCAGATATTAAAAAATAGTCAATACGTGAGTGTGTTCGATGTGTGCTAGAGTAACATGAGTAAGCTGTAAAGGTGGGGTTGAGGTGCCTCCAAATATCCAACAAATTTAAATCCTTCATGAATTGTTGAATAACATTTCTAGTTTTGACATGGCTACTGTCAGAACCTGTTGAGCGATCCTTAACCGGGTCCAAAGTGCAATTCATATCAGCTGCCATAATATACAGTTAGGTCCATAAATATTTGGACATTGACACATTTTTCATTATTTTGGCTCTGTACACCACAACAATGGAGTTGTACTGAAAAAATCAAGATGTGCTTTAAGTGCAGACTTTCAGCTTTAATTTGAGGGTATTTACATCCAAATCAGGTGAACGGTGTAGGAATTACAACAAATTCAAATGTGGCCACCCTCTTTTTAAGGGACCAAAAGTAATTGGACAATTGGCTGCTCAGCTGTTTCAAGGTCAGGTGTGTGTAATTCCCTCGATATTTCATTTACAAGGAGTAGATAAAAGGTCTTGGGTTCATTTCAGGTGTGGTATTTGTGTTTGGAATCTGTTGCGGTCAACTTTCAATGTTAAGTCCAAAGAGCTGTCACTATCAGTGAAGCAAGCCATCATTAGGCTGAAAAATCGAAACAAAAACATCAGAGAGATAGCAGACACATTAGGTGTGGCCAAATCAACTGTTTGGTACATTCTTAAGAAGAAAGAACGCACTGGTGAGCTCAGTAACACCAAAAGACCTGGAAGACCACGGAAGACAACTGTGGTGGATGACAGAAGAATCATTTCCCTGGTGAAGAAAAACCCCTTCACAACAGTTGGCCAGATCAAGAACACTCTCCAGGAGGTAGGTGTATCTGTGTCAAAGTCGAAAATCAAGTGAAGACTTCACCAGAGTAAATACAGAGGGTTCACCACAAGATGTAAACCATTGGTGAGCCTCAAAAACAGGAAGACCAGATTAGATTTTGCCAAAAAACATCTAAAAGAGCCTGTACAGTTCTGGAAGAACATCCTATGGACAGATGAGACGAAGATAAACTTGTACCAGAATGATGGGAAGAGAAGAGTATGGAGAAGGAAAGGAACTGCTCATGATCCAAAGCATACCACCTCATCAGTGAAGCATGGTGGAGGTAGTGATATGGCGTGGGCATGTATGGCTGCCAATGGAACTGGTTCCCTCGTATTTATTGATGATGTGACTGCTGACAAAAGTAGCAGGATGAATTCGGAAGTGTTTCGGGCAATATTATCTGCTCATATTCAGCCAAATGCTTCAGAACTCATTGGACGGCGCTTCACAGTGCAGATGGACAATGACCCGAAGCATACTGCGAAAGCAACCAAGGAGTTTTTTAAGGCAAAGAAGTGGAATGTTCTGCAATGGCCAAGTCAATCACCTGACCTGAATCCAATTGAGCATGCATTTCACTTGCTGAAGACAAAACTGAAGGGAAAATGCCCCAAGAACCAGCAGGAACTGAAGACGGTTGCAGTAGAGGCCTGGCAGAGCATCACCAGGGACGAAACCCAGCGTCTGGTGATGTCTATGGAATCCAGACTTCAGGCTGTCATTGACTGCAAAGGATTTTCAACAAAGTATTAAAAGTGACAATTAGATTTATGATTATATTAATTTGTCCAATTACTTTTGGTCCCTTAAAAAGAGGGTGGCCACATTTTAATTTGTTGTAATTCCTACACCGTTCACCTGATTTGGATGTAAATACCCTCAAATTAAAGCTGAAAGTCTGAGCTTAAAGCACATCTTGATTTTTTCATTTCAACTCCATTGTTGTGGTGTACAGAGCCAAAATAATGAAAAATGTGTCAATGTCCAAATATTTATGGACCTAACTGTATAGCCCTGACAGAGAGGAAATTGTGAGAAATAGGTCATTGAAAAAATTAGGATTGTCATCATTAGGGCCGTATAAATTTATGAGATTGACTTTTTCTGAAAAAAGAACACCTTGGACAATAACAAATCTGCCCGCTGGGTCCTTTGTTATTTTCTCAACCTGTATGGGAATGGATTTATGAATAAGAATCATTACATAGCAGCCAGAGAACACCTGACCCTGCCATCTCTTCCTTATCTTAACTGTGTTTTCTGTCATCATATGTGTTTCCTGTAAGAAAACTACTTTTGCCTGTGATTGTTTTATTCTGTCCATTACCTGCTTAATTTTTTTAAGGTTGCCCATTCCCCTACAGTTCCAAGTAAGACATTTTACCTTTCCAGTTTCAGACATCCCTGCTTGTGGGTAATAACCATCTGCCACACATCATTCCTATCTATCTTTACTATTGAGAAGCATAAACAAAAACCATAAACATAAAGCACAAAAGTAAACATAACACATACATTCAACATAAATACAAATCCCATTAAATCCCTTGTTATAGGGCTGTCCCTAGTGGACCCCTCCTCCCCCCTCAAATTCGCTTCTTATATGGGGTAGTTTGGTCCACACGTATGTGAGGAACTAAAAGCTGATGAGACTTCTCGCCAGTTATCTTATTACAACCCTTAACATTGCTAGTCTATTTCTACACGTTATGAACTTAGCTGAACATGCCATTTAGTTTGAATCTAGACTGATAAGTTATCCAAGCCTGTAATGAGATCAAGCCATTTCGAAAAGTAAAGTAACACTTATTGGTCGATACAACATTATAATGACATAAATTCTCAGAACGGAGAGAAATGCACAGAACGAGCAAAATGAAAATAGTACCTTGGTAACATTAAGTACCTGTATGGAAATTTAAATAATAAAAACACCGTGACTATATTTGGCATAAACATAAATGCACATAGTTGTCTCTCTCTACCTTCTCTCCCCGCTCTCATTATCCAATCCTTCGGCGAAGTGTTCCACCTCAGCGAACAGTTTGGTTTGTTCCCGGTGTGTCAGAAGCAGCCGCGATGGAAAGATGATCCTATGTTTGTCGATTCCCCTCTCTCGTAACTTCTGTCGTATTCCATCGTAGGCTCTCTGTTTCTTGTGAGTTTCGGCAGAGACGTCTGGGAACAATCGAACGGTGTACTCCTTGTATTTAAACGACCCCTTGACTTTAGCCGCCCTTAACACCTCTTCTTTTTGTTTGTAGTTAAGAAACTTCATGATGAGAGTTCTGGGTGGAGGTGAACTGTTATTCACGTTCTGGGGCTGTGGGCCAATTCTGTGTGCGCGCTCCAATGCTAGCGGTGTGCTAGTTTTCATTCCTAAAACTGAAGGAATCCATTTCTCCAAAAACGTGCATGCATCTCTTCCTTCTTCATTCTCTGACAGTCCCACAAGCCTTAAATTATTCCTCCGACTTCGGTTCTCCATATCGTCAGCGCCTTAACTTGAGTTTCCAAAGTTTTAGTTTTGAGGCCTGTTAACATTTTCCCTGTGAACTTGCAGGTTGTCCATGTGCCGATGTTTAAACCTGCGATAACTGACTTAGTCACCTGCGATAAGGTGACTTAGTGCAAATGAATGACATGAAAGTGAAAAACTTGCGTGCAAATATTTTGCATCAAAACCATTCCTACAGGCAGAGATGCAAATTTGTGACGGTTGTTTCACTCTTTCAATAAAAGGTGTGAATAGATTGCCGCAGGCAGAGGTCCAACTACAAGGATTTTGAATATGAATATTTGCATAACAATCTACCTTATTCTTAAACGAGTCCAATTGAACTCCATCTTAAGTGGCTTTAGGGAGCTATCGTTGGTCTCAAAGTTAGTACCGCACCGCTCCGACTTCATCCAGGGAGACTAGTGCACACGTAAAGACAGAAGGTTACTGATGAACGTAAGATTCGTCAGACTAAACGAGCTGCATCGTCCTGCAGCTGTAGATCTGTCTGAATTCACTGCACATATCTTTCCAACGGCTCCTGATCATTCCCTGCTGTCAGTCTCAACTTAACCACCATCTTTTATTTTTGTTTTTCTCTCCATCCAGTGCGGAGTCGGTGAGGCAGCGCACCAACCTGTTCTACCTTCTCCCGGATCGCTGCTGCATCCCCAACAGCCCCCTGTGGTTCTCCTCCACCCCTCTAGACAACGGCACCATGGAGAGCATGCTCGTACGAATCCTGGCCGTCCGAGAGCTGCGGGAGCCAGATGGAGGAGCTGTGGACCAGCAGACGTCAGGTGGCACACTGTTCGTACCGAAAGAGAAGGAAGAGAGGAGGAGGAATGACAAAGAATGACGAAAGGACATGTTTTTTTTTTATTATTTTTATTTGGCCTCAAAGATTTATACAAACTAAAGAGAAATACATTCCGTCAACTAGAAATACAGAAATGATGTCTCAAACTCAAACCTATCTGAATCTGAATTCATCCGTTGCACAAAGCTGCCTCGTTCTAAAGGTAATGCAGAGCTGAGTTGCTGTGTGCTGCTAGCTCTTCCCCTTCTCATTACTCGCTCCACCACATTGTTTATTGAAAATATTGAAAAGTCATTCTTCTTTTACCATTTGTATTTTTATTTTGCATATCTCATAAATATAAAGAAAAAAGACGGATAAAGATACTATTGTGTTGCAACACCCGTTTTTGTAAATTCTTTCAGGTCACAAACAATTCCATCTGCATCCTGTACTGAGCTTGTTTACCAAGACTTCAGACGCACTTCGAACGACTAGTTTGTGCTGGTTTGTCACAAATATGTCTGTGAGAAACGCTGAAGGGTTGATCAGACCAACAGTTCAGGTTTGCAACTTTGTTTTTGGCCCCCATCACCGAACAGTCCTCTCCATCAGGATGCTGCCCTTGATAGTTGTCAGGCACTTGGTTATTCCAAAATGCCAAACTGAAATGTTGGGAACAGAAAGAACTGGTTAAATAAAACTAGTAACTTTTATATTGGAAATTGACAAGCAATTGTTTTCACAACATCAAACCTCAGGACCAGTGGTGAGCCGTCTGCCCACAACCATGTCGCCTCCTTCGAGTCAGTCAGTCCGATCCAGAACAAGTTGTACGACATTTTTTCTCTCAGTATTCCACCAAGGTATTCCTCAAAAGGAAAAATGTTGACTAGAGCAGTTTTGGACAAAACTATTTTCTAAGTCATGGAAATTTGCTTCACAGAAATCTGTCTGATGAAGTCGGTTCAGATTGACTGAGAAAAGTCTATAGCAGTTTTTTTATTTTTTATTTCATTGACTAAATAGATTTAACTTTTTATGTTATTCAGTAAACAAAGTAAGTTGTGAACAGTGTTAAATCTGGATATAAAAGGTACATTTAGGGAGTGAATTAGAAAATGTCTGTTAATTAAAAATGCTCAAGAGCGCCATTGTGTGGATATCTTTACATTACATTTCATTTAGCTGACGCTTTTATCCAAAGCGACTTACATGATATACAGTGTACAGTAGACCGTAGACACAGCAACGGTGAGCAATGAGGGTTAAGTGTCTTGCTCAAGGACATAACGACACGGACTGCCGGAGCCGGGGATCGAACCACCGACCTTCTGATTGAAAGACCGACTTGCTAACCACTGAGCCACAGTCGCCCCAATCTTTAAGGTTAAAAGAACAAACAAAATTGGTGGCTTCAAAAAGTGAGAATCCACTTCTGTATATTTGTGTTGGGATATTTTACAATCAAGAAAAAAGGTGAGATATAGTTTTTAAATTATCTGTATGCTTCAGGTCAGACTACGGCCGAAGTAGCGGCTTATACTCTGAGGACTAAAAACCCAGAAAATGCAGAATAATAATGTTGTCTCTTGGAAAAGTGACGTAAAGACATGGCTTGAGAAAGACCAGGACCCGTGATGTGCAAAAATGTGGACCGTGAAGTCAAACGTTGGACATTTGGGACCTGGCAGAGGTAGCCTATAGCCATGCTAAAGAAGCGCCAGGCTGCTGCACATGCGGGAGTCACATGACGAAAGAAGCCAACTTTGCACCCTGACCGACATAAAGCTTGTCATTTAGTTAAAATATACAGAGGTTCATTTTGATATGGGTTTTAATTATTTAATAACAGATAATGTCAGGTGTATGATAGGTTCATAGATTCATACATCTGGGCTGGGAAGGCCACGTTCACTCATGGATGGAAACGAGGATGTGATGATGACACTAATGGGTTGTACCTTGCTGCCGATCCGAACCAGAGTTCCTCCTCGACATCCACATGCACGGCTGCTCTCCTCCCAGGTCGCCTTATTGGTGGAGAAATAATAGCACTCTCCTCCATGTTGCTCCCAGCCTTCTTCACACTCTGAATATGAGTCATCTTGTGAAGAGATCACAGCACACACACACACACACACACACACACACAATTAAGAACATTTACAGTTAAAAAGCAAAAAATACAGAATTTCAAGAATACGACCTGAGCTGAGTGAGATTATTTCTGACAGCATCAAGCTCATCTGTCTTTTTGGAGAAGTTCCATGTTTTTATAAGCTGATTAAAACAAAGGAGAATAAAAAGTATAGATTGTAAAGCAGGAGTCTGTTGATCAGAAGAAAATCCATCCAAGATCAACTCTGTGATGCTTATTGATATGGAGAGCTCCAGGTATGAAATAGGATTGCAACAAAAAGAAGTTAAGTGACATTTGAATCCATCAATTGAGAACAAGGTATCAAACGAGCACAGCATCAGTCACCTCTTTTAGCTTTCAAGGCTTTCAAGGATAAAACCTCTAAACAGCCATCAGATGTTCTCAGTCACTCTAAAGTGTTCAGACTCACAGTTCAGGCCAAGAGCAGTGACCGCCACTGCCAGGAGAACGGCGAGAACCACGAAGGCCGCTCTCTCCGGCGTGACTTTGGATCGTCCGTCTGATACCAGTTGTTGTTGGGAACCTAATGAACAGCTGGAGGGATAAGTACACCAATAGTACAACATTTTGGTTTCTGTAATTTAGGCACGGAGAGTATCTTTGCAACAATTAAATATTGACAGAGTTCATTTTTGCGAGTGAACTCTTTTTTTAATTACAAATGGTATTGTTGCCTTCACAGAAAGATTATATATTCACAGCTAAATATACTTAAATAAATACAATAAATAGAAAATAATAAAATAAGTAATTGAAGACTAAAAACAAATAAATAAAATAAAAATAGTAAAAGCTCCATTGAGGTTAAACATGTAAATACACCAAATGAAATAATATAACAATAGTTATGATCAGTACCCTTTATACACATATTGTCACTTTGATTTCAGTTATTTTATGGAGCATTGTTTTGAGGGAATCTCTGCACTAACAATATAAAGTAGCTGACCCCCTCTTGAGATGGTTTGTCCCTTTCTTTGCAGTTCAGTGACAAAACAGGAAAAAGTGCATTTGCAATGAGGTGTGGTCACTCTTACATCAATCTTGCGTCAAATGTGTTGAGTTTACTTCCGCAGGTCACCGACTGCTTCTGACGCTGCTCTTAAGTTTGTTCTCACATTTGTACGGAACTTTCCTTATTGCATCTCAAATGTAATCATTTATATCCGTGGTAAAGTCACTGTGTATGTTTTAAAGATCCCGGCTTTGGCCTTATAATCACCTTTTAACCTCCCACATAGAATGTATTCTCCTAATATTACTATATATTTAAAGTGCAAACATTGAATGTGGTTTCAAAGCTCAAAGTTACATGAAGATGCAGCCTTTCAAAGGAAGAATACACATTTAGCCATGAACTAAAAGTATTTTTTCACTCTCCTACATTTTGTTTCCGCGACCGGACACTCACAGAGAGCTCTGTATGTTTGAAGAATACACATTTTCATTCTGACAAGATTATCGTCATAAAATATGTTTTTATTTTACCCACCAGGAAGCTCTGAGGATGGCTGAGTGTTCAAGATCCTGACTTCAGAGTCCAGAAGAGAGGACGCAGTCCCTGTGACACAAAACATTCTGTTGAATGAGCCGTGTGCTGACTTGTGATAAAAGATCAACATTCATATTCCACTTCATCTTTGTCAATGAAAAGGAACACATCTTGGAGGTATTTCTTGGAAAACTGTGGCACTTTTCTAAATATGAGGAAGCAAATGCCACAACTTGGCCGACAGACGGACAGATTCTCACCATCAGTGGTTCCCCCCAGTCTTGTGAACTTGATTTCAGAGTACAAAACATCATCCTCAAACATGTTATCGCTGTGATCACCACTGCAAAGGTGTAACAGGGAAGTCTTATTTTTTTTGTTTTGAAAAGGAAGAGATTCTAGAAAATCCCATCATTACTTTAAGGTTAAAGTCCGACCCGCTGTCCCCACTGAGCCACAGCTGCCTCACCTCCCATCATTACTGAATGATTTGGCACCATTAAACAAAGGGGAAACACTAATAATAACAATACAAGTTAGCCTTATGCAGACCTATGTAGTTATGTAGTAATACTTAGCATACATTTTACGTAGTTGGTAAAATCAACTAAAATGTTTTGCAGGGGCAAAATGATTGCGTAAGGATTTATGATTTATCTTCTCTAAAATGTAATTATTATTCTTATATTTCATAGAAGATAAAAAAAATGTCAATAAATATATAACTCAAATTCTACTTAGTATTATTTCCAACATCAAGAATACACTTCCCAATGCTTGTCGTATAGTTTACTAGTTGAACCTTGAATAAGGATTTGTTTTATATTGCTAGCATCAAGGAAAAAATAATTTTACAAGTCAACATAACTGTTCTAATTTGACGTCTGTGATATTTGGTCAATTTCTTTCTATTTCTCTGTTTCCCTCAAGTGTAAAGAAGAAATATCAACAAGAAAAGCACCAATATGTAACAATAAAACAGAATGAAATCAACATTCCCCATTGAAGCTCTTTTCAGATATAACACAACGAAGCGTCACCCAGATGACATCCAATCAACGCGCACAATTTGTGACAGAACAATCAGGCGGCCAATCAAAATACCGTATTTTCTTGTAGGGGCGGGGTTTAACCGTTGTAACAGAAAAAAGAGACGGAGGCGTTTTCTTTTCTGTCTGAACTTGGCTGAAGTGTCACCACCAGGACGACACGGACAGACTTCACTAAAGTTTCTGTCCTGGTGGTCTCCTGGTCTAGACATGGCCCCCAGCGCGCAACTGAAGGAGGCGATAGCCGATGTGCATGAGGGGATCCGTGCCATCCTACTCGGACCACCCGGAGCCGGGAAGGGGACTCAGGTGAGAGGGGGAGCTAGCTGTTAGCCGTTAGCGCATGGCCGGAGAGGTACAGTGCTAGCTGCTAGCTAATGCTAACCTCACCACCCGGCTCTAGGTTACCTGGTTCCGTTTAGGACAGCTGAGATGGGTTTATTATGTTTGTCAGTTTCATAATTAAGTTAACTATTATAACAACCTTGTTAGTCTTAGAGACACTTAGAAATATGCATGTATCCACGCAGTTTAGTCTGAATGAGCTTCTTTAAAAGGGAGCTTTTGATACCTGCTGTGGTTTATTTTATTTCTGTTCCAACAGGATGGTGTGTTGTACACTGCAGAATGAAAGGTTAATTACAGGGCATCCTTTACAGGTTACTTTCGTTATTGTTACTTGTCAATCAATAACTTATTTTAATCGTGTGTGCGTGCGTGTGTGGCGGGTATAAGTTTACATGTTAGTGGCATTTATATGTAACTATATTATCTGTATGATGTTATTGTGGTTTCAACACTATTTTACTAAGGCAGCAATTTGTATCATCTGTTAATTGTGCACAACATTTTTTCCAAGAGAGAATGGTTCCTGCTTCTCAAATGTGATGCTTCTTAGTTTTCTAACGTTACATATTTAATCACTTGGGTTGTACATTGTTGGTCAGATAATCACTGATTTAGATTTACGGTGGCAGGTTGACAGCGACGTAAAAGTACTTAGAATACGAACAAAAGCTCAGGTGGAAGGCCACTGGGATTTGTTCCGATCAAACCTGTGCTTCATGTAGATCAGCCGGTCTTCTATGGGCTATTTTAAAGCTGGTAAATGCATTGTGTAATTTTCCAAACATTTCATAATATAAATGTAGAATGATCTATCGACAAATCTATAGAATATCTACGAGCAGGACAGTGAAGATAATTGTAGAGAACAAGCAGGATCCAGTTTCACTACGTAATTCAAATTTGTGTTGAAACTTTGTTGGAGACAAAAACCAAAAGTGTTTCCAACAAAGAAAAAGTGTCGCCATGACCTCCTCCAGTCTGTTGTGTGACATCTTCACATTATGTAGACCTTTAGACTCGGTGCAGACGTGTGAGTGTGAGTGTGAGTGTGAGTGTGAGTGTGAGTGTGAGTGTGTGTGTGTGTGTTTCGTCTATCTGGTTGGTAGTGATAATTTAACTCTTAATAATCCCTCTGCTCCTCCCCTGCAGGCCCCTCGGCTGGCAGAGCAGTATTGTGTTTGCCACCTGGCCACCGGAGACATGTTGAGGACCATGGTGGCCTCGGGCTCGGACCTCGGCAAGAAGCTCAAGAAGACCATGGATGCTGGCAAGCTGGTAACGCTCCCGCTCATCTGCTTCTCACAATCTCTCTGTCTATTTTTCTTTCGCTGCCCTTTTAGCCCTTCTGCGAGGCTCTGCGTCGACGGTCCAGCCCTTCATGTTCAGTCCCACATGACTTCACGTCTTATGCTTTGTTTGTCCTCTGAGATTTACAGCTGAAAATGGCTTCAACACAAACATGCGGTGCAACAAGTGTAAAACAGCAGACCAGATTTCCCTGAGAAAAATACATTCCTTTTTAAGTTGGCGCTCGGCCATATATGGAGCAAAGTAACACTTGTCTGCAAAAAGCAGTATCTGCTATTGCAGGGAAAAATACTCAAAGGGCGACTCCTCTGGTTGTATAAGTCTATGAGGAAATGACTCTACTTCTCTGTTGATTTAGTTCCTCAGTAACATGAGTTTGTCTTAACAGATCTCTATTTTCAGTTGTCTTAAATACAGCATGATGTTCCTTTTAGTAAAATTATCTTTTGTTCACTTGCAGGTCAGCGACGAGATGGTCGTGGAGCTCATAGAGAAGAACCTGGACACAGCGCCCTGCAGGAAGGGCTTCCTGTTGGACGGATTCCCTCGCACAGTCAAACAAGCAGAGATGGTTAGTTTCATTTGACGCCACCGCTTTCTGCTGTTATGTAAAACAAAACTGTACTGAGTGGACTTATTTAATCCAAATTGAGTGCAGCAGTGCATGAATACCTTGTAGATTAAAATATGAATTTTTAAGGAAAGCTCGACAATGAAAGATGGATATCAGTCATGTTGTACGTTTGATTTCTGCGTTTTGGCCGTTGCAGCTGGACAACTTGTTGGACAAGAGACACGAGAACCTGGACTCTGTGATTGAGTTCGCTGTCGATGACTCTCTGTTGGTCCGCAGGATCTGTGGCAGGTAGGACCCAGCCTGAAAGCAAACAAATTGTCCAATTCCTCCAGAGAGGATCCAATCCGTTTAGAATTTGTCAGGCACAACAGTAGTTTGAGTTCCCAGGAGGCTGCTGCTCCTTTTTGGCTGAGAAGCAGCTGGTTGGTTAATTTGTGTGAATAGAAGAGTCTGGGATGATGAGATAATGCCGGAGAGAAGTGGAGCATGGAAGCATGCGATTAACCGGGAGGGTGGCCTGAGGGGGTTCGAGAGCGTCCTGCAACTGGAAGGTCGGAGGTCGAATCCTTAAAGACGCCCAGGTGTCCGTCCCTGATGAAATGTGCCGAACACCTCTCTATATTTTTAAACTCTACTTTATCACGAGCCTCCAAAGGGGCATGTGTGTATTGGAATGGAGCTCCAGCTTATTAGTGACCCCACACAGGGGTCCCTAATATGGTGAAGCTGTATTGTCATTGTCAAGAAAGGTGACCTCACTTTTCGGTGTTAAGGGCTACCGGAAGACATGCAGTTCCATTTGAACGTTAATATGATGTTCAACAGTCACACCAGCAAAATTTTATTTAAGAACAAAATCAAATTCATTAGTAAATCCACATGATGCTTTCCGATAGTTACACACTTCAATTCATGACGTTGACTAATTTCAATCCGTCTGTACCCTGTGTGCTGACCTTTTTGAAGGCCAGAAACAAATGTGTCCACCTGCTGTTTGTCCGCATTGCTCTCAGGCGTCACTGCCATTACTGCAGTGGAGACGTTTGGGTGGGACAGACGTGTTCATGAGTCAGCACTTTTAGAAACCGTGTGTTGTGAAATCGTTTCTTAATGCTTGTTATGGCGACATAGTGCTTCTTTTCAAAGAGGCATCTTTTTGTCTGCGGGGGTCCTTTTGTGAGGACGAGGAGGCGGCTGCCTGCTGCCTGCTGCCTTTACACGCCCAGGAAGGCTGAGGGCTTCATGTGGGATGTGAAAAGGACAGTTGAGTAGTGAGTGAGTCACGGTGGCCGTCTAACCTTCGTCTGTCCTCCTCTGCTCTCACTCTTGATTTCTCCTTCCCCTCCACCCCAGACTAATTCATCAGCCGAGTGGCCGCTCTTATCACGAAGAGTTCAACCCACCCAAAGAGCCCATGAAGGATGACGTAAGTAGTTTCACTATCAGCCCACTTAGAAACCACCTACCTAAACATGGCCAAGCTGGAAACTGGTGACAATCAGCCAACTTCAGACTGAAGTGATTTTGACGCAATCTGACTTTATAAAATGTTTAATGTTTAATTCATTTAATACGTTGAGGTTTTACTGTTTGAAAGTGCCTACATTAATTTTATTTCATCTGGATAAACCACAAAGGAGTAGATGTGTGAAGAGACTCGGCGTTAGAGAAGATGTCTTTTTCAGGTTTCACCGTCTGTTTTCTTACTCTTTCTCTATTCTGTGTGTTCTCCGCCCTTGTGTTCCCCTCAGCTGACCGGCGAGCCGCTCACACGCCGCAGCGATGACAACGAGAAGACGCTTCACTCTCGACTGGAGGCCTACCACCGGCAGACGGTCCCTCTGGTCAACTACTACAGTGCCAAGGGCCTGCACACGGCCATCAACGCCGCCCAGAGCCCGGACATCGTCTTCGCCTCCATCGTGGCCGCCTTCTCTGACGCCACTGAAATTCCCGCTCGAGCCGTCGCCTGTAAAGACCAAGTGTTCATTTAAAACCCCTTTTCCCCCTCCTTCCCGTTTCCCCTCCAAAGGGTTCTTTTTTTCTTCTTTTTTCCCTCTTCAAAGGTGGAGATTACACAAGAGTCGATCAAGTGTCACAGTGGCAACAAAATGTAACTTGGCGAGCTGTAAACACGGAGGCTCAGTGTGGCATCAGCAGTTCAAGAAATTGACAATGTTCCACCAGCGTGATCCCTGTTGTAGAAATGGAACGGATTTACTTTTTTATTTTTTTTTCTCTTTTGATCTTCGTGACAGAAACAAGTCTGAAAGAGAACAGCGTAGACACAAAACAAGCTTGGCGCCCCGTCACTGCTTTGGCCTTTCGTTCAACGTATATATGAGATCCAGTGTTTTCACATTTAGCAGAGCAGAAAGCTGTGCACATTTCTAGAGATGCTGTTCATTGTATATTGAAAACCTTAGCTTGATAGATTTGCTCTTGTTTAATCAATGACGTTGCGCTTTTCTCTCTGAGTCTCTCATCCTCTTCCATTCAGCTACATTGCCCACTCTTTGAATTCCCTTGACGGTAGAAATACATTACACGCATCAGACTGACAGGTTGGACAACGCCTGTCTTTTTCAGCTCAAATTTGTGGCACTGAGAGGAAGCGGTTTTGTTTTCGAGTGTCATAAAACTGAAATGTCCATCTTAACTGTTTGAAAAGAACACGACGCATAGTGTTATTTCCTGAGACGTTAGCTAAAAGAAAAGACGGCACGGAGGAAACACCAGTTAATGAAACCTAAATCCAATTAGTAGCTTGGTTAATTATTGAAGAACATGGAATAGTAATTCAGTGACAGTTTATACAGGATCAAAGGTTTCAAACTGGGAGGCCTGCAGACTGTGATGCAGATCATGGAGGAAATTCAGAAAAAGATGCTCCTTTTCACTCCAGAACTTGCTTTTCTTCAGTATCAAAGTAATCCAGTGATGGTTGTCCTTACACCCAGCGGCACATTGTAACCAGGACCTGCTAACTTCTAATTCGCCTTACTTTTGATTGTGCTAAATTGCCAAAATGTCAACAAATATGGGCAGTGATTTTATCTGACCTGGCCCAGGTCAGATAAAATCACCCTTTGAAAACCTTTTAAAACTTTTGTGACACACACAAGAAAATCTCTCTCAATCAATGATGCGTCGGTCACTGTCCACTGGAGACTCCCCCGCCTCCCGCCCAGGACCTGTCCCTTTCTTTCTTCATCCATTAGTTTAAGCTACCTCATCTTCCTCGTACCGCTCTCCCTCTCTTGGACTCCACGAATGACCTTTTTTGGACGTTTAAGGGCTGTTCTGTCAGAAGTAATGGTTTTTTTTCAAAATATTTTTTTCTCCTTCCTCCTGTGATAAGTGACATTTTGGAAACTGCCTCGGAAATCTCCTGTGACTTGGGCTTTTTGAGTATTCACCCTTGAATCCTCTCTTCCTCCTTGACCTACTAGTTTCCCTGCTCTGCAGTCACCTGGTGTTGGTGTTCAGTAGGAGCATCTTGCATGCACATTGTGTCTCCTGCACCTTTCCCTTGAATACTAATGTGCTTGTTTTCTCTCTGGGGTTGTTGATGGAAAACAATAGCAGATGTTTAGGGAGGCCCAGTAGGCAGATTTCTCTCTTATTCAGCTTAACGAGACAATTTCATGCCAAATTTCCTTTTTTAATATTCTATCCTGTACTCACTGATTATTTGTTTCTTTTGTATTTATTGTTCATTGAAAGCTGTGAATGTATAGATTTAGACACCTGACGGAAAACCTTGCTGTTTATTTTGTTCACCCTTAAATGAACATGACTTTTGAAATAGGAGTGCTGGCACTGTAATTGCACGCCGAGGTGGATGGGACTCGTCTTTTTCATCCGTTGCTCTTGACGGTTCCAGCATTTAACATGATGTTATTAGTCATATTTAATTTCCTCTGTAATTCACCCACATCTTCTCTTCCCCTCTCTCTCTCTCCTTTTCTCTTCCAGCTGGTTGAATGCTGAGCTGCCACGTCCCCCCCCACCAGGCGAAGGATTGGATTTGGCAAACAATCTCGGGTGGGGGGACAGATGAAGGGAGTGGGCGGGGCTTCAGAAAATATACGGAGTCCTTAGACTTATTAGAAGTTGCTGTGGGACTTGTATTTCTCATGTTTCTCTGAATAAATCATGCTTTCCTACAGTACAATCATCACATTTTGTGCAGCTTTCACTTTTTTTCTTTGTTGTTTGGGGATGAGAATTCTTAATCCTGTTGGATTCGCTTTTGTTTTAGTCAAAATGGGACATAAGGATGGCTAATGTTGGCTCGGTGAAGAAAGACACATTAGTTTTGGCCCCCAAACAGATGAATCCAGCCTGTATGGAAGATTTTGTTAAAGGCATTGAAACAATAAACACGATACGGCATGAAATAAATGGGAGATAAAAAAAAAAAAGTCTAAAGTCATATACTGGAGGAAAAATGATAATCGTAGCAGATAAGAGCCAAAGTCAAGCATCTAACTAGTTAAATAAGGTCAGTTTTAGATTTTATAGTCAAAAGTAAAATATATCTAATGGCTTTAAAATCTACATGATTATTTTAATGCATGACTAAATTCAATAGTTACATTTTGCTACATTTTTAAGTGCATTGTTAATGTGATGAAAAAACTCGTACTGTTTTTCCTTAATTTAAAAGGGGTGAAATGTGAGATTTCAGAATTACATTAATTTACAGTAAAAAAGGTTTTACAGAATATCATCATACGTTAGTGATGTAATGAATTTAATTATTAATACGGATACATCGGTGCATAAGCAGCATTTTAATGTTGTAGCTGCTCCAGGTGGAGTTAGTTGTAAATGCTGTGTACACATCTAGTGCTCTTCAGTCCAGTGGTTCCCAACCTCTGGTTTGGGACCTTGCAAAGAGAAGAAACAATTTCTTGATTTGCCGAATTGTTTGCCTTTTCTTTGTAAAGCTTTTTTGTTTATGAGTTTGACCTATTTCAACTTTGAATAATTATTTAAATTAGACACGTTTCTGAAATTGTATAATTTGTATTTGTCTGTTAAATCTTAATCTGTAATGTAACTAAAGCTGTTAAATAATTGAGTAAATAATTACAGGATGTCCCTCTGAAATGTTGTGGCCAGAGCATAAAATGAAATACTGAAGTAAAGTACAAGTACCTCAAACCTGTTCTGACGAACAGTACTTTTAGTAAATCAATAGTTAAGGACATATTGGTCATATTAGTGATATTGCACTAATATGACCAATGATTACGATAATGGAGCTGTTCCAGATACTATTGGGAGTCTGATAAGTGCAGTGATAAAACACAATGCCTTAGTTTCATTCACCACCAAAACAAAACACTTCCCAGTTTCATTTTGCTCCTCTTTCCCATAAACGCGTCTTGGTTTATTATTGTTTCTTTTATCGTAAACGCCAGCTGAAGTTCCTGAGGGGCGGTGACGACACGGGGTGGGGTTTCCGTGTTGTGGACGGCGTAGCGTCACCGACCGGGGCTTTCCTCCACGACGTCAGAGGGTAGCGGCGGAGAGACGGAGACAGACGAGGGACGGGGTGAGCTGCGGAGATTTAACTTTGAGTTTCTGCGCTGCGCTCGTGGGGCGCCGGAAGGAAAAAGGCCGCGGTCACCTGCCAGGAGCTTCCCCGAACGCGAGAGCGGAGAGGCGGGCACGTGAGCAAACGGCTGTTTCTACTTCCAGCTTCACCGAGAGACGCACGGAGGAGCCGTCGCATCTCCCGTCGATGAGAGCCGTTGCTGAGCGGGTAAGTGGCGGCAGCGAACGCGCCTCTGCTGCATGAGCTGTCAGTCTGACATGTCGGGGATTTTAATGAGCTCTCCCGCTTTCTGTCGAGCACTTCCATAAGAAAGAGAGGCTGCCCCTTCAAAGGGAGCGTAGCGGTTACCGCCATAAAGCCTCTGGTTATTAAAGAGCATGACGGTCACACTATGTGTCCGTCGTCAGGAGGGTGGACTCTGCTAGAACCACCCGAACTGTCATCACAGCGCGGACCAATCTCTCCGTGTTACATGTCGGGAGCAAACAACCCAGTGTCCGGTCTGAGAGCCGCAGCATGTCGGGGAATAATCCTAAACTCTAAAAACAAAATGTCTTCAGCTATCCAGCCGTTGTCCAAGTCATCCAGGATGTCTCTGAGTTGAAGTCTTTCCCCCTTTTGAAACCCCTCCCCCTCTGCTCTGCCACTCCCTGGTCCCTGTTTGGGCTGAGGACATGCGGAGTTCCCTGTGGAGAAACAAAACACATGCAGGAATCGTAGCTAAATGAGCTCAGAGCAGAAGGAGATACTCTGATGCTGGGACGTGGGCGAACGCTCCTCACAGGAATGTTATGGGAATATTTAGTGGGTTGGTTTGTGATTGGGGACAGATTCTTTTATTTTATGAACATGCAATATTTTCCAGCATCGTGATGTTTTTTGTGGTCTCCATAATGAGACCTCTTGCAAAATGTAGGGTTTGCTCAAATATTTGGGTCGTAAAAATACTAACTGAAGGTGCTGGTGAACGACAAGCTCTGAAACTGAGGTTAGTATTCCAGACTATAAATAAATAGCAGTTGGGAGTTGTCAGATCAGTTGTGATAGCCAATGAGGTAGGCTACAATGAGCTGTTCTGTCTCGTTGTTTGGTGGATTTGGTCAGATTCATCAGATGGCAGTGTATTTCCAAGAGAACAAGCAGAACTGAGGCAAACGTCAAAGAATGATTATTAACGTTTGTTTTGGATGGAGATGAGCTGCGCAGTCGCAGGCAGAGAGCTGTTTTTAAAAGAAAGGGCAAATGTTCTTTCATGACTAAACATCTTTTCTGAAGTTTTTCTGAAAGTAAACACCACCCATGCAGCTGCTGCTCCCTTTGAGATAGAACCAGTAATAATCATATCTATAAACAGTTAAGTCAAATTTCCAGTTGTCATTTAAAAACTTTTTCATTATTAAATCGTTCATCCACCAGAGTAAACTGCTCAGCACATATATCGGTCAGAATTTGTTTATAAACCAAATGCAATGCAATCCTTATCATACATGTTTCTTTAGTTATGCATAAAAAAGCACAGCAGACATTTTGACACGTCATAGTATGAAAAAAGCCCACGTGTGTCTGATAACATTAATGATGCATTCACTTGCATGAGGTGAAGCCCTGCTGTTGAGCATGCTGTCTCACTAGAACGTACTGGGACACTTTGTGGAACTGAGCCATCGTTAATGTGGGCAATTTCACCTGCCTTATCCCACTATGACCAGTCAAAATGTCTCAATGTTCTGTTTGCAAGTGCAGGTCCGGTTTGAGAGCTGTACTCTAAAACCTCGAACCCAGGGATGTATTTATCGACACCTTGTTTCCTCTTAAACATATCTTTATCGACACCTTGGAACACCATTTTTTTGTTTTAACGGATGTAAGGTCAAATCCCCTTAGCCGATGTCAACAGCAGTTCCTCTCTCTCGTCACGTGGGTTTGACCGTTGCCTCAGCCAGAGGAGGTTTGGGTTCCTGTGTAATTGTGGGCTTCAGGTGACAGACAATAGCTGGGAATTACACACTGTGTGCATGTGTCCATGTATTATGCTGCAGTTTCCTCTCTGAATCCTGAATCCACTCTTGCCATTTAGCTCTGCTACTCACTTCCGTCTCTGTACGGGCCCTAGGTGTGTGTGTGTGTGTGTGTGTGTGTGTGTGTGTGTGTGTGTGTGTGTGTGTGTGTGTGCGCGCGCAAGTATTGCACTTTTTCCATCCTCCCTACAGTTAAGTACAGAGGTAGTGGTATTAGTGAGCATCAACGGACATCAAGGACACTTTGATATACAAACTATGGGGAAATCAGTGGTTGAACCTGCAACCTTGTGCAACCACTCATACCCATGAGCTACAGCCACCCCCATTGCCATGAGTGGGATTCGAACACTCCACTCATGTATCCCAGTGATGTTCACAAATATTCTTTGGTCTTTTGCAAACTGGGTCATTTTCCTTCTGTAAACTAACTAACCGATAAGTCAAAAAGAGAGAGAGAGATTAGAAACCCACTGGTGTCTGTGACAGCAGATGCAGTGTCATTAAAGTGGCGATATGGATATTGTCCAACCGTATGGTTTGTTTCCTCTGAAAAACGGTGTGCAAACATCATCAATAGATACAAACGTGTTCTCCCACACACACATTCTGTTATTCAAATTCACTTGGCGTTTGCTTTTAGGGCATCAAAGGGAAGCCAACATTTTATGGTGAGCTGCATTTTGCCAGATGTTTGGATGGATTTCTAGGGAAGGGGATTATTCAAGCAAACATATACACACACACACACACACACACACACACACACACACACACACACACACACACACACACACACACACACAGTGTTGGGCTGGATTCCTGGGAAGAGTTTAGTAGACGCAGTGTTTCTTCCACGGAACTGCCTCCATTATCTGTAATATCGCTCTCATCACCAACTCGCCCCCTCATGCACACGCCAAAATCCAACCTCTTTGCCTACAAAGTAACACCGCATCCACAGCGTTTTGTATGTGGGCGGCCCTGCTGTTCGTAAAGTGTTTCTTGTGTCGATGTGTGAAATATTGACTATAAACAATAAGTACTTCATGTTCTGTGTGACAGTAACTTCAGCTCCCCTCAGGCTGTGTTCGGACTGTTGATTCTTCTGTTGAACAAAAAGGCATTAAGTGTAAACGGCTTCATTCTTTTCATGTTTGTGAGTCCGCACTGACAGTATTTACAAGGATTGTAAGGGCCACATGTGAAAATGTACTTCACTCAGAACATGTGGCCCTAATCTTTTTGTACATATTATTTAAAAAACAACAACAGCAGTGTGTGAATCTATCATTAACCGATATATAACTACAGTCAGCAGTTAGTTATCTTAGCTTAGCATAAAGACTGGACTGTTTGTATGGATAAAACAAAGGAGATATAGCGTGTTACTGTTGTAGAGGGGCTTTTAGGTAGATTATATTACTTTTGGATAGAGCCAGCTAGCTGTTTACAGTCTTTGTGTTAAGCTAAGCAAAACGTCTGCTGGCTAATGATGATCATTAGCGCTGAATGAGTTACTTAAATTAAGTGAAAGGGTAACTGATGGCTTGATCTCGAGTCCACGCTGGATGGAACTGGCCGTGTTTTAGGATTCCCGGCCTAGAGGCATTATCTTTATGTGGAGCCTATAACTAGGATGTTGAAGGAGAGAAGGCGGGCCTCTGCAAGTTATTAATTAAAAGTGAATTCCTAATTTGGGTTGGAGGAGGCGGCAGCAGCGAGGTCACCCAACACAACGAGCATCAACACTTGGCTCTCTCTGTTCCAGTGTGTCATTATAACCCGGTTAATCAGCCATGATGTATAATCTGTGTGACTCAGTCGGTCCTTCTGCTCAATGGAAGTGTGTGTGTGTGTGTGTGTGTGTGTGTGTGTGTGTGTGTGTGTGTGTGTGTGTGTGTGTGTGTGTGTGTGTGTGTGTGTGTGTGTGTGTGTGTGTGTGTGTGTGTGTGTGTGTGTGTGTGTGTGTGTGTGTGTGTGTGTGTGTGTGTGTGTGTGTGTGTGTGTGTGTGTGTGTGTGTGTGTGTGTGTGTGTGTGTGTGTGTGTGTGTGTGTGTGTGTGTGTGTGTGTGTGTGTGTGTGTGTGTGTGTGTGTGTGTGTGTGTGTGTGTGTGTGTGTGTGTGTGTGTGTGTGTGTGTGTGTGTGTGTGTGTGTGTGTGTGTGTGTGTGTGTGACGTTCCTGTGTTTTTTCTTCGAGGACCAAACATTCTCACAGTTCCTCTAAAGTGACGTTGTTTTGCTTGACCTCTCTGCTTTTAGGAGAAGGGACATTTAGCCTTTCACAATAAAGAGGATGTGCAGTCCATGCTGGTGAACTATGTGGTCCAGTAAAGCCGTAAGCAGCGGCGGGCCGGCCGATGCCTAACAACAGAACAGCGGCTACTTCACTGTTTTGTTGAGTGCAGCTAAAACAACAAAATCAAGAACTCCGTTCTCTGTCTTTCATTAGCTACCCTGGCCTTGAGGATGTGGGTGCCTCTGTTGTCTTGACAGCCTCTGAACATTTGTAACTTAAATATAGATATAATTCCCATGGTATTATTAAACAGGCCTCTTCTGGTTACGCTAGCAGCATCCTCAGAGCTGTTGAAGGAGCATTTTCAGCAACATTTACATGAATCTCTTCTTGTTAAAAGCATATGATCTAACTGCAGAGGTTTGAGGCTTTTCTTTCACCCTGAAAACTGCTGTTTGCAGCATCTCAAACCTTCAGTGTTTTCTATGTAATATAGTGGTGCTTGCAGAATAATTCAAGTTGGCAGGGAGCCATCTAATGGTAACTTTACCTGCTTATGTGCTACCATTACTGCAGTGCTGTAAAATAAGTGGATGGTTATCTGATAGTTTGCCAAGGAGTGTGCTGAACTTTTTTTTTGTGTGTTGATTTTGGCGGTCGAGAGTTCCTGAGCACCAGAGTCCCTTTAGATTAGAAAAGCTCTACTTTACTGCAGCGGTGTCCATCAGTCGGCCCCTCGCAGTCCTGGTTCTGGTTCTCTTGTGACTACCTTGTGGGGACCGGCGGAGCAACCAGATGAAGCTCCAGACATGGGCCTGATAGGGCCGGTCCCTGCTGGAGGGCCCCGCTGGAGTCTGAGCTGAAGAGGTTTCTTGTGGACCTGCTTCCCGTAAACCAATTGGTCTGATTTTGCTGGGAATCGTAACCAACGACATGCATTAAAAATAACTATATAGAAATAGTAAATCTTCTCGCTGACTGTCTTAAAGTTACTTGTATGGACTTTAAGCTCAAGATTCAGAATATTGAAAAGTAGATGAGGAAAATGAGAAATCCAAATACTTCTTCCAGCTGGTAAAACAAGCAGTTTTTATTTCGCAAATTAAGCAGAACATTTGTATTTTTTATTTTATATTTTTATAATGTTTGAAGTTGTGCTGCAATTTCTCTGTAAAGCATGAGAATTAGACAGAGATGCGTCTTTACAACAGGGTCAGGGTTTAACTATCTCATTGCTCCCCAAACACACACACACACACACACACACACACACACACACACACACACCCCTAATACATTATTAGCTCCTGTGTTGAGTAGGGGACCACCTGTTCCGTGCAGCGACCGGCGGCCCCCGGCTCTCGGATTAGCATGGTTTAGTCGGCCTCACTACAAACAGACTGAGCCGAGCCGGCTCTCTGTGGATCTGTCTGCTCACATTAAAACAAATCATCAGTTACTTCAGACTGCAGGCTTTTGGCCGAGGCTCTTATCCAAAGTGATAAAACGCAGTAGAACACTAAGTGCAGCAACAGGATCATTCGTTTGGCGAAACGGTAGACAGAGAAATGTTCCTTGATGACTATTTAAAAAAAAAATTGTTTTGTGTGACTTCTGTAAGCGGTGTTTAGATCCAACGTTTTTGTGTTGCGTATGCTTTACAGGTTCACAGCAGTGAGAAAGGAAAGTTCAGAGCTTGAGTAACCGCCAACCTTCCCCGGAATCAACAAAGTTAATAAAAAGCAGTGAGGTTCTCAGGAACAGACGGGCCTTGGGACACTTAATAAATAATGAGTTGGGCAGAATTGGGAGAAACGTAATGGTGTGATTATGTGACCGTAAAAAGGCTGCAGTGCGTCACTGAAAGTGGTCGAAGTACGCCATCAAGTATTGCAGTTACAGTCATATGCAAAAGTTTGGGCACCCCTGATAATCTCCATTACTTTCATCTATAAATTGTTGGGCGTTTGGATCAGGAACTTCTTTGTCATATATATAATACTTCATGGACACAGTTATATTTTAGCAGTGAAATAAGGTTTATTTGATAAACAGAAAATATGCCATATGCATCATAAGAGAATTAGACAGGTGCATAAATTTGGGCACCCCAACAGAAAAATCACATTAATATTTAGTAGAGCCTCCTTTTGCAAAAATAACAGCCTCTAGACGCTTCTTATAGCCTCTGATGAGTGTCTGAATTCTGGATGAAGGTATTTTGGACCATTCTTCCTTACAATACATCTCCAGTTCAGTAAGGTTTGATGGGTGCCTAGCGTGGACAGCCCGATTCAAGTCACCCCATAGATTTTCAATTATATTCAAGTCTGGCGACTGGGATGCCCATTCCAGAACATTGTAGTTGTTCCTCTGCATAAATGCCTTAGTGGATTTGGAGCGATGTTTCGGGTCGTTGTCCTGCTGGAACACCCAACTCCGCCGCAACTTCAGCTTTGTTACATATTCTAACCCTTCCCCTAAACCATACTGCTGGACAATCTTTGTTTTTAGATCATTCAATAGCTGTTTTGATGCCCCCATTTTGCTACTGTTCAGAGGAGAATCAAAGAGAAGCACAACTTGCAATTGGCTACCTTAAATACCTTTTCTAATGATTGGATGCACCTTTCTATGGAATTGAAGGCTTAACGAGTTAATCAGACTAATTATGTGTTGCAGTTAATCAGCATTTAGTAGGTACAGGTATTCAAATCAACAAAATGATTAGGGTGCCCAAACTTTTGCACAGCCTATTTTTCACATTTGATTTAATTTCACACAACTGAATACTGCTACACTAAATATCTTTGTCTGGAAAACACCCCAGCACTCAGTGTTAACTAGAAAATGAATATTACACAACTGTGATCTTTTTTTGGTGAAGACAGAGTAAATTATCATACAGCCTCAGAGGGGTGCCTAAACTTTTGCATGTGACTGTATGTACAACTTGTACATTACTTGAGTAATTTACACTACTTACTTGTACTTCACTTCCTTTCTCGAAATAGATATTCTTCTTTTTACTACGTTGAGCAGCTAGAGTGACAAGTTAATGTTGGGATTTACATTTTAAAGGTTAAGATTAAATGTTTTCTTTATTCGATATTCAGAGCATTTATTTAGTGGCAAACAGTTATTGTTAATGTGAAGATGTAGTTGAGTATGTATGTTGCGTCACCTACGTTATAAGACATATATCAGTAATAATAATTTATTGATTTAATATGAATAATTGGTAGATATAGTTAACAAATTAAACTCACCACAGGACCCATTTTGTAGTTGTTCTGTCCATCTAATAATAATAATAATATATTCACATTCTGACATTTAACATACTTTGACATATGTACATATGTATTTTTAGAAATACCACCACTGCTCACTGAAGTGAAAAGAAATAACTCAGAGTTTTAGTTTTTCTGCTGCCTCAACCAAACTGTGACTGAAACCAGCACAGCCAGTGAAATGTCTCAGGAGATAAACTGGTGGAAATGTTGTCTAATGCGGCATCAACCACGTCACCAATACCTGGGGAACTGAAGCACTCAGCTGTGTGTGTGTGTGTGTGTGTGTGTGTGTGTGTGTGTGTGTGTGTGTGTGTGTGTGTGTGTGTGTGTGTGTGTGTGTGTGTGTGTGTGTGTGTGTGTGTGTGTGTGTGTGTGTGTGTGTGTGTGTGTGTGTGTGTGTGTGTGTGTGTGTGTGTGTGTGTGTGTGTGTGAGAATCCTGTGCAGACGTGTCATGGCTGGCAGTGAATAATCTTGTTGCATAACAGCAATCAGTTCTGACAAAAGCACACCTGTAGCACGCATCTTATTATTGTGTGTGTATGTGTGTGTTCATTCTTCACTACGGCCTCTCTAATGTGGAATAATAACCTGCCAGAGAAACCCACGCAAGCTGAATTCAGTCTTAAGGACACTTATTAAATATTTATTTATGTTATTTAATAAGAAACTAAATGGCCTCATTGATTTTTAGCTTGTGTTGCATACTATATATACTAATATATATATATATATATATATATAGTATAGCTGCAGCCTCCGAAATAATCACAACACTGAAAAAAATGATACTTTGGACTAACCTAAAAAAATCACTCTAATTTTGTTACAAGTAAATTTATTAGTTTTTCTCAAATTATATTTTTGATTTGGTTGAAACTGGAAATTTTGATTAAATGCAAAGTAAATAAATTACATTCGTACAAAGTAAAAGTATTATTTATTATAAAGACCATTTTTCACTTTTGCACCACTACATTTTTTAATTTGGAAAAACCGAAAAAAAAAATGTATTACATGAAAGCAAAGATTTTACTTTACACTAAAGTAATTCAAATACTCTAATTTTGTTACAAGTAAATTTATTAGTTTTTCTCAAATTATATTTTTGATTTGGTTGAAACCTAAAATTTGTATTAAATATAAATCAAAATATTACTTTAAAAAAGACAAAATTACATTTACACAAAGTAAAATAATTCCCATTGAAAAAACTTTATTTTTCAATTTGTTGCTTTTCTACAAAACTTTTACCATAAACAAAATTTGCTAGAAAATAAAGCCTTCTGTTACAATCAGCATGTAATTTAATTTACACATACATAAATAAAAAAATATTGGCTTCAAAAGATCCACCTAAATCTTACCATGAACAACATCTCTCAATTCAAACATGAGACAATTTAAACACCATTATGGTTTCTAACATTGTAAAAGTGTTTTTACACCTGTCCTTTAACATGTGAGATAATGTAATACCCAGAAGTGTACAAATCTAAACAAGATTGGTTAACTTTGATAACATGGGCAGAATGTGTGAATGTCACAATATTTTGAAGATCAAAAGACAAAGGAAAAATACAAGGGTAACACAAGGGTTTGTGCATAACAAGAGTTAAACCCTTTGTTATGCATAACAAGGGTTAAACCCTTAGAACAAGGGTTCGTGCATAACCAAATATTTAGAGTTTGAGACTCAGAGTGCACACTCTGCGCGTCATCTTTTTTGGTTCAATCTCCATTATTATTTTTTGCAGAGCATCAAATGTGTATTTGAGTTCACTTGGGTAGCTCAAGTTTAGAGCATAAATGACCCCAAATAATATAGCACATGCATGTGCTACGGATGGCAAATCATGAAGGACATACACACCATCGATAACGATTCCAATGTCGTGTGGTGGCTGGAGGCAATCCTCCTCCTCCCTGATGACAAAAACTGCCATTTTGCACCTCTCAAGCTCAGACCAAGCTTCATCCTTGTGAACAACCTGATAAAAGACAAGACACTTATTAAAAAAGTTATTCTGATGAAACCAGTTGCTGATGTACCAATATAAAAAAAAAAAAATACACAATTCTCTAAATCAAATTTTCAACAAATCAATTGGAGCTAAATTGGAGCATAAACATTACTAGGGTTCCCTCTCAATATACTGAAGACAAGTAGCTCTGACCGCTGTATCTTTAGCAGCAAACAATATATTTTGCTGCCTGTTAAGAGCGACAGCAGTTGTTACGGATATGAAAAATTAATATAATCCGTGAAATTAAAACCGGTATACCGCCCAGCTTTCTTTTGTCTAAAGTGTATGTAATTAAAGCAAAACTACTTACCAGATAGTCCTTGATAAGGTTGTCCCCATCTTCCCCAAGGTACACAATCAGGCACTTAAGCAGACACTCTCTTTTAATATTCACCTCAAGGCTCTAGGTGAAAGCACAAAAGCACACAAAATTATAAAAATGCAAAATGATGCTGTCCAATTTTGCCAATTCACTGCAGACACAAACACTTTACAATGCACAAATGGGCATTTGGAGTTACCATAATAGTGATTTAGGGCTGTTGCGATAAAGGATTTTTTATTTTAAAGACATTTGATACTAAAAAGATTAACGTAGTGCATCTGTCAACAGGTAATCTCTGACTCCAAAGTTGTAAGCAAAGCAAGTACATACGTGATCAAGAACTTTCAGTATGTTCCGGGTTTTCTCTCCGATAACTCCTCCCTTTTTTTTGATGATCTCCATCAGTCTGCCGTAGTGCTTGTCCAAGGAAGCGAGGAAGCGTGGTTGAAGTGGCACAGTTGTAATTCTTGTAAATTCAGCATTGATCTTTAAAAAAAAAAACAACAACAACATTCAAATGTTATAAAACATTACATGTTGCATTGCAGATGTGTTGTGGTTTTTTTGTAGGTTTCTTATAATAGGAGAAAATATTGTTTACTTTACAAGCCACCACTGACTTACTACCATTGATTGAAAAAGTCACATACCTCATCCACTGAGAACAATGCAGGCCATCAGTGAAATAGCACACTCCTTTGACAATTGCAAATTATATTTGTAATTAATACCATCATAAAAGGATTTATACTGAATTTTATCAGATTGAACTTGATGGGGAGATTTCAAATTGATTGCTTTATCCAGAACAGTTTGACAACTTAGGATCTGCTGTAAAGACCTAAGTATGGAAATGTACTGAAAGGATTTTCTGTTTTTGGAATCAAGTACAAATTCTATAGGTTCTACAATATTAAAATGTTGATTGTAGTAATTTTTTCGCTTCCAAGCAGTGGAAAGTGGGCCGTGAACACTAAAACAGGCTGCAACAGGATTTGACTTACAAAGGGTTAATGCTAGTTCTTGCAGAACCGCTTTATCTACTTGACAGTTACCATTTTCTAAGTGCTGAACTATTGTTTGATGGACAAGAGGGACAGAAGCAGTCCTTATTAAATAGTCAAAGTCTTGCAAAAGTTCATCAACAGCCACTCTAGACACAAGATAAATATGTTCTAGCTTCAGTAAGAGAGAGGCAACTTTGAGCTCAACATTACATGACAAGTCGTTTAAATCCTGAGCATTGAAACTAGACTCACCTAAATCATTTGTACTTAAATCATCTGAAGGCTCAGTACCAACACTATCAATTTGGATACTGTCAGAATAATTACCTTCAACAGAAAGACTTAAACTTGACTCCTGTTTTTCAAGTATCCCTGGCTTTAAGTCTTTTACTGAACAATCCTTATGATTTCTGCTTCTGTGAGTTCGAAATGAACCATAAATATTTGTTTTGAATGAACACCCCTGAAAAACACAACAAACTGTTTCACTGTTTTTTAGATGCTGTGCTATATGTTGAAAATAGTCTTTTAAATTACAAAGTTCACAGTAATTGCACAAGAGACATTTAAAGGTGGTCAGTTCAGTTTGTGAGGATCGCTGATGACATCTTGACAAGTGGCTCAAAAGTGCATTCCAGGTCTTGCAGGTACATGGACAGTTCAAATGGATGCACGGATAGGAATGGTGGCGGCCGTAATATCTGTGTTCTAGCTTATAATGGTTAAGAAGCTCTGATCTTCGTGAAACTGAAGTACCACAGTCTTTGCATTTCCACATTTATTGAAAGACTAGGAAAGGAAAAAAAAGGACCCGTTTACACAATTGCCTTGTTATACCATTTTTAAAAAATGTTTTTGTTGTCAGCAGGAAAGAACGATTTTTAATTGAGTAGACATAAATTTCCTTTTTTAGTTCATAGAATAAATTTGACTAGAGCTATTGTTATTAGTCTGATCACAACATCCTGACCATCTTCACAGGCTACTCCTCAATAATTCAAAAGTTGGAATAGGAAAATAGGTTTATACAGTTTGAAACAAAAAGAAACAGTGATTTCCTGTACGACAGGATTATCTACAATCCAGTCATGCAATGATTGTCTTTTAAAAATATATTTTTTTACAGATATATAAAACTATAGTAAATGACTAAAGAATGAATGTATTTCTTTGTTTGGTGAAATCGATTCACATTACATTGGGTGGGTAACTTCTTGATATTTGTTTTGACTGCAATTTATTTGTGTTTGAAAATTCTACAAATATGATAATAAATAAATATTGCAAAAATGTAAAATTAACCTGCCATTAAAATGTCATGTAATGTCCACTACCTTTACAATTTAAATTATTGAACTTACAGACTACATTCGTAAGTGTACATTTGTGGTAAATTTAAGGTATTCTCTGAAGTGCTGCAATTATATTTTGGGTTTGTCATTCCCATTTAAAAATACATGAAAATGTTCACAGTTGTCATGTTGGGACTTACCAAATTCAACAATATGGCTACAATTTCGGACCGGGAAACCGCAGTAAACCTGTAAACACAAAAGAAAAGAGAAATAACTTTTTTTGTGACAGTTAGCACTATCCATAATTGTCACTACAGACACATTTATTAATTAGGCTTTAGACATACTATACTTCAAAATACTGACAGCTGAAAGAATGAAATATTAATTTTGATCCTCATTATCTAGTACTAATAAAAGGTGTCCTGAGACATAATCATCTGCATCTGTTCAATCAAACACCCCACCCCAATGGATAAAGATAGGGTTACTGGCTTAAATACAAGGTAAAACATAATTATTTTAATTATTAACAAACCACAGGCTCCATGCTACACTGCGAAAGTACACAGTTACCTATTGAACAGAAAAGCACATGGCTAATTATTTTGCAGAATGACATATTCACCTTTGCTGACATGGCGGAAGACCAGGAGAACATAGCAATTGCTATGGCACTGTAACCATGTGAGCTGTGGATGCCAAGCAGCAAGCAAACAGCAACGTGCATTTCGTCTCAACTTTTTCCACACTGCCATATTAAGTCCCTATTGTGTGTGTGTGTGTGTGTGTGTGTGTGTGTGTGTGTGTGTGTGTGTGTGTGTGTGTGTGTGTGTGTGTGTGTGTGTGTGTGTGTGTGTGTGTGTGTGTGTGTGTGTGTGTGTGTGTGTGTGTGTGTGTGTGTGTGTGTGTGTGTGTGTGTGTGTGGTGGTGAAAGCCCGTCTCTACCGGCATAAAAACATGTCCGTAGTCCTGACCCAGAGCAGGACCTAGTTTATTCGACGACTAAAGAAATAACATTTGCAATAATGTTAACTTTTAAAAAGGAGGAAACAAAAGTAGCTAATGCGTCACGCTAGCTAACACGTCACGCTAGCTAACGCTAGCTAACACGTCACGCTAGCTAACGCTAGCTAACACGTCACGCTAGCTAACACGTCACGCTAGCTAACGCTAGCGAACACGTCACGCTAGCTAACGCTAGCTAACACGTCACGTTAGCTACTTTTTTTCCTTTTTTTCATCCTTTGCAAATGTTATTTAGCTGTCGCTCGCTTTTCTTTAGTCATAGAATAATAAGTTAGCTAACCTTGCGTTAGCCAAAGTTAGTGAACACGTGCGAAATATATAGACCGTTGTACATTCTGCCACTAACAATAACTATGCATGGTATACACATTGTCCCTTTAAAACAACACAATTTAGAAGTATTACCTTGTTTAAATGAGTTTCACTTCAGACGTTCAGGCGAAGCGAGGTAATGGCGGACATCGGAATCCAGAGGGAGCGACCAGATGCGATTTCATGGTCACGTGGTCGCCACGTGACCATGTAAACCTCTGGTCTAAAGTGAAAATATGACTTTAACTGAAAGTATTGCTTTTCATTTTGTCTGTGCGGAGTGCTATTTGCTTTTAGGCAAAGTGAAAAAAACAAGTTTAAACTGGAAACCATGATTTTCGATTAGACTAAATAATACATTGCACTTTACATGAATGACACAGTTGTTTCACTTTTTTCAGTGAACCTTTATAACATTCACGAAGGGAGGATTTCAAGGCTGTTGTGTTAGACTGCTTCAGTTTTAGCTTGGTGTACCTAATTATCTGAGCATGTGTACACTCTGCTTTGTGTGCGCATGATGCTAGTTGCAGCATGTAGGTTGGCCTTGCCCTGCTGCAGGGAGAGACTCCAGAAGTGCTGAGGCGTAAATTCAGCTTCTAAAACAGAACAGTCTGTCTGAAAGCTACTTTTCTTAGATTCTTACCAGAGGTGAAACGGACGTGTAAAGTTTATCCTGAAGTTGTAAGAGCTGCTGTAATGATTGTAATGACTCATTGCATTGAGTCATTACAATGAATAGGTGTGGTCCTTATTTAGAGACTGGAGGCGTTTTGGGCAAATTTACATTTTGGTCTGAGGGTGGGTCAAAGATCAAGTGATTTCCCAAATGACCCTCCATGCTGGTACAGTAGTGCAGATCTGAGAGCAGGTGTTTGGGATATCTTTGGCCATTGGCAAGCAAAACAAGAACCCCTCAGTGACCACCATTTCATTTTGAAGACCATCGTTAGCGCTGCATTCAATTCCCCATTTAGCAACTGAAGAGCCCACGCTGCGCTACCTCCAAGTAGCGCTATTGTTGTGGCCACATTTATCTCTTCCTTCTGCCTCAACAGGATGTGAACTCTGCTTCACTCATTACATTGGCTTTTTTCCAAAGCAACTTACATGCTTTTCTTTGCAAATTGCCACCTTAACGCGGTGAAGGAGTTTGAGTGGCTCAATGATCCTGGGAGCTATGTTGTCCGGGGCATCAGCCCCTAGTAGGGTCTCCCAAGGCAAACAGGTCTCGGGGTAGAGCCCAGACTAAGAACAGTTGAAAAACCCTGATAAATAGCAGCCAAAAGCAGCCAAAAGACTGTAGCTACCTCGCCCGTACTAGGGAAACCGGAGCACCCTCCCGGAGCCGGACCCGGGAGGCGAGCTCGTCGGCGAGCATCTAGTGGCCTAACTCTAGGGACGTGGAATGTCACCTCACTAGCGGGGAAGGAGCCAGAGCTGGTGCGGGAGGTGGAGCGGTACCAGCTAGATATAGTTGGGCTCACCTCCATGCACAGCGCTGGCTCTGGAACCAAACTCCTGGAGAAGGGTTAGACTTTGTTCTTTTCTGGAGTTGCCCAGGGTGAGAGGTGCCTGGCGGGAGTGGGGATACTCACAAGTCCCCGTCTGAGCGCCGCCGTGTTGGAGTTTTCCCCGGGGAACGAGAGGGTCGCCTCCCTGCGCCTACGGGTTGCGAGGAGTACGGCTCTGACTGTTGTTATATCCCTGGCAGAGGCCACTAAGGTAGTCAAAAAGCTCCTTGGTGGCAAGGCGGATGAGATTCGCCCTGAGATGCTGAAGGCGCTGGACTTTGTTGGGCTGTCTTGGCTGACACGCCTCTTAAATGTTGCATGGGGGTTGGGAACAGTGCCCATGGACTGGCAAACCGGGGTGGTGGTTCCCATCTTCAAGAAGGGGGACCGGAGAGTGTGCTCGAACTATCGGGGTGTCACACTACTCAGCCTCCCGGGAAAAGCTTATGTCAAGGGGGCTGGAAGGGAGGCTCCGACTGTTTGTCGAACCTCAGATTCAAGAAGAACAGTGCGAATTTAGTCCTGGCCGTGGAACAGTGGACCAGCTCTTTACCCTCGCAAGGATACTGTAGGAGCTGTGTTCGTATTCTCGGTAGTAAGTCAGACACATTCCCGGTGGGTGTTGGCCTCCGCCAGGGCTGCCCTTGATCACCGGTCTTGTTTGTGACTTTCATGGACAGGATATCTTGGCGCAGCCGTGGGGCGGAGAACGTCAGGTTCGGGGATCTCGGGATATCCTCTTTGCTGTTTGCAGATGATGTGGTCCTGTTTGCCTCCTCGGACCATGACCTCGAAATATGAGGCCATGGTGCTCTGCCGGAAACCGGTGGTTTGCTCCCTCCGGGTGGGGACAGAGTACCTACCACAAGCGAGGGAGTTCAAGTATCTCGGGGTCTTGTTCACGAGTGAGGGTAAAATGGAACGGGAGATCGACAGGCGTATCAGTGCGGCTGCAGCAGTAAAACACACGTTGCACCGGGCCGTCTTGGTGAAGAAGGAGCTGAGCCGGAAGACGAAGCTCTCAATTTACTGGTCCGTCTACGTCCCAACCCTCACTGAAAGAACTAGCTCTCGGATACAAGCGGCCTAAATGAGTTTCCTCCGTAGAGTGGCCGGGCTCAGCCTTAGAGATAGGGTAAGGAGCTCGGACATCAGGAGGGAGCTTGGAGTTGAGCCACTACTCCTTTGTGTCGAAAGGAGTCAGCTGAGGTGGTTCGGGCATCTAATTTGGATGCCCCCTGGATGCCTCCCATTAGAGGTTTTCCAGGCACGTCCAACTGGTAGGAGGCCCCGGGGAAGACCCCGTGAGAGAGAAGCCTGGGTCAGCCTGCTGGACCTGCTCCCACCGCGACCCGACCCCGGATAAGCTGATAAAAATGGATGGACTTACATGCTATACAGTAGACCGTAGACACATCGACATAGACTAGTGGAGCCAGGGACCCCCCCTCCCCCCCCAAAAAAAAAAAAATATATATATATATATATATGTGAAGTAACTAGTTACTATAGCTCTAAAATACTTGTAGTGAAGTAAAAAGGACAATACTTGAGTAAATACACTTTTCACGTTACATTGCACCACAGGAGATATCACACCTCATAAAACCGGGTGTTTCTGTCCTGAGAACAGACTACTGCTGCTTTTATTACAACCTTAATTTCAGTTAATCGCACAGATGGCTGGAATAAAAACCAGCAGTCTTCTTTGTCCTGAGAACTCGTTTTAAACTGTGAAAGCTTCAGTCAACAGTTCAATCTGGCAATCGTCATCTTTCTTTGCATTCACGTTGCACGATGTTATCTACAACCTAAAACACACACTTTGTTTTTTGTCCAGACTGATTGAATTTGAAGCTTTGGTGGAGAAAAAGATTAAAACAGGCACGGTGTGTGTGTGCCTGTGCGTGTGTCTGCCTGTGTGTGCGTGTGCGCTGAATTGAGCAGCAGTGATGTAGGAGGACCAGTGTGGAACAAAGTGTGTGTGTGTGTTGAGCATGTTAATAACAAATCAGGTCCAGATTGTGAAGTTCTCAGGCTGTTCAGACCAGATCTGCCAAAGGATGCCATGTTGATCACATCTCTCACTCTCTCTTGCTCTCTCTCTCTCTCTCTCTCTCTGGCTCTCTCTCTCTAACCTTTCATAGCCTGAAGTTGACTAAATGTTGATTGAAATCAGGAGCTGTCCAATCCCAGAGGCACAAGGTTACAGCTGCAACGTATTCAGGTTGACTGTGTATCTGCCACGTCTGTAACT